>CM076569.1:915549554-915883710 GCA_034641835.2 Pinus albicaulis
CGTAGCTTCCATTTGTAAGCAAGTTTTGTTAGCGCTCAAATCTACCTTAGGCTGAAATAAGGTAAAACTCAAGGCTACATCAAACCACGCTCAGCCTCGTAGCTAGCCCTACGAGGACAGGAGAGGGCTCTCTCCGGGTCTATCTCGGCAAAGGATATTCAAAGGGGCTGAGATGACTTATAATGAACAATGAATACTAATTTTAGGCTAGTAAAGAGATAGGTAAGTTTGATTTTTTGATTTTTTGGGTTTTTGTTGGAGAAATGGGAAAAAACAATTTTGGGTCCGGGGATAAGGCCATATCTTTGCAGAATTCGAGTTGGGACGAGGTAGGCAGTAGTCTTAATGCTTTTGATTGAGTATATGGATGGATCAGAATGACAAGGAGCTGAAGAGGGCAATAGGGAACATGGATCCTCTCCAAACAGGCGAAAACATGTAAAACTAAATGAATTCAAAGGCAGAGCACTGTAAACAATGAATTCAACCTCATCTACTCATTCATTTAGTTTCAGAAGCATAAGAAGGGATGGCATACATTAAACATGAAATAAATTACAATAAACTGAGAGAAAACACCATCAAGAACTGAAAGCCACAAGAATCCCAACAGGTGCTGCAAAACCTCTGATCTTTCCTTAGCCAAAATATGAAAAATATGTACAATAGTGTGCCAAAAGTTTCCCAAGAGTCCAACTCATAGAATGTCTCAAAAATTACATCATATAGACCTCCTAACCCCTTCCCACACCTCTAGGGGTCTAATTCCTCCTTCTAGGAGCAGTTCCAACTAATTCTAAACAAAGAAATAGAAAATGGGCATCTAAACAACTTGCCTCTAAAAGGGAGGAAACTGATTCTTACATCTGATTTTTACTTTTTTAGGAGTGAATCATCTAGAAGAGGTAAAAGTGAGTCAAAGTTACATGCCAACCATCAATTTACATCATGATAACTCAAAAATTTCATCCCCAAGCAAAACTAGTCCAATCTGGCCGAAATCCTGAGCTGGAAGGTGAAAAATTGACCAAAAATCCATATGCGTAGCGCCCCTTAGCCATACGCGTAGCGCGCCTTTCAGCCTGATTTTGAGGCACTTCCTGGCATCCAAATTGAGCTCATGATAGCTCTTTGGAAATCCCTGGATGTTGGATATCCAACCCAAGTGGAATTTCCCAATTTGGAGCTCATTTGCCCCTCCAAAACTTTATTCTCCCAGAAGTACTTCCTGCTGGTGCAAAAGGTGGCAGCAAGGTGGTTTTCATGGTGTTTTTGGGCCTTTTGACCATCCAGAACCTGATGAAATGCTTCGGAAATTCCTGAGCATGCATAACTTACCATGAAAAACCCAAAAATGCAAATATTTACTTCAGCAAGTGTCCCGAAAAAAAGTGAGCATATCGACGCGCTACCCGTATAGCGGAAAAATCTGTTTTTGGACCAAAATATTTCAAAATGACAAAAATTTCTCCGAATTTACTCAAATTTGGAGCGAAGACCCTCCATCATGTATCATGCCCAGCCAACGAAGCCTCGGCCAAAATCCGGAGTGGATCAGGCCTTTTCCGCCGTTTTAGTGCTTCGCTCAACCTCCTCTTCAGAATCTTCATTCTTGCTTTGCAGACGTGCATGCGAGCCCAATAATGACCTTTCATGTGGCGAAGCATGTCTTTGTCTCTGTTGGATTTTTCAATCAACTTCTCCAGATGAATGTTAACACGTGTGAGGCAAGAATCTCGATCAATTGGTGTCATGTCGCCGGGTCTCTTCCGGGACAATTGTCGATCTTCACGGATTCGCCGCAGCTCATCAAGTTCGTGCTCATCCTCTAGCTGATTGTTACGCTGCTCCAGGTAGTTTATCACCCACTGAGCCCTCTACAATTTCTCTTTTAGCATATCATTCTCGCCCCTCTTCTCCTGGATGATCTCTTTCAGTTTCGAGCTAGGAGAGCTCGCATCAACATCAATGATCGTGAAATCTGTGTCCCGACCTCCTGATGGGCCCTCATCATGCATGGGCCTCTTGCCCCTGTCCTGAAACTGTACCTATGCTGAAGAAGAAGGCGAGACCCCTTCCACCCTTGGTGGAGATAATACTCGCTCTGCTGATGGAGTCGGCGAGACCCCTTCCACCCCGGGTGGAGATAATACTCGCCGTGTAGCTGCAAATAAGGCCCTGTGGCCTCGCTGGTATGTCACATACAATGGAGCACTGATATGCTCAATCTCAGGGATGTCAGGCTGGTGTGAAGACTCTCCCTCATCATGAACTACCTCAAGAGGTGGTTGCGGCGCTGTAAATAAGTCACGGGAGATGAAATCCTTCCAAGTGATGCCCTACTGTGTCAACTGATGTACCACTACGATCTTGATCAGCGCGTAATGATATATACTTCTATGCTGCTGTGTCGGGGTCTTCTTCTGTACAAAAATCATCATCCTCTCTATGTTGCGATACATGAAGTACGGAATATTCATCATACGTACCCTCGTGAAATGCATCAACAAACGGACATGGTACACATAGAGACGCGAGAATCTGCCCTCGCAACTGAAATACCGAATGATGAGTTTCATCAGTGGTGCAAACTCATCCTTCAGGAATCTGAAAGGAAAAACCCTGCTCAGGTGCCTCATATACCCAGGTTTGATGTATGGCTCATAGTGGAATTTCTCTAACTGCTGATGTTTGTTCCATTCCTCTCCTATATTTGGTATGCCGGTGGCCTGAGCAATAGTCACTGGTGACAGAATGAAATCTACTCCGGCGAGGTTTACACGGCCATCATGTAAATGTAGAACAAATAGATGAGCTAGTTCACGATGATGCTGGGTTTGTGAAATCATCTCACAGTATCGAAAACATGACTGATACCGAAAACAATCCATTGCAAGCGGACATGCCTGCAATTGAGCCAAAGAAGTAGGCTCTTCCCTGAGATGCTTACCGCCTTTGCCACCTTTGTGAGGCCTCTGTGGCACATTACCCTCTGCTGTGGAATCACTGTCATACTCCTGCTCATAAACTGAATCCGTCTCTGACATGGCTTCGAAAACAAAATGTCTGCAATATGTATGCTGATATAGGTGTAGTGAAGACAAAGTTTCAATGTATGCTCAAAACCCAAATATGTTGCATATGTACCAAAGCATCATAAGAAAACAAGTGACAGTGGTAATAGCTCTGTTTTAGTGGCATAAAAACAGTCTCTGTTTTGATCACAAGAGAATTTGACAAATGAGTAGACAGTGTAATGTATGGTACAGCCTTTGCAATACTGGCCAAGGATTTGTCAAAGGACTGTGTTTGTCAATAGGAGACAGTGGCAATAAAACAATAGCAATGACAACAGTGGTAATATTATGGCGATGGAGGATATGGATAAGTCAACATGAGACTATGTGAAAACATGAAAGGACGTGGCAGCAGTGGTAGAATGGCAAAGAAAAGGCGTGAGGATGATGTACATAATGTGTCAAGGCGCCACAAGAAATACAGGCATGAGCATATATATACCAATCACAAAAGTTTACAAACCCTTCACAAGATTGTCATATATCTTTTAAAACCCTGAGAATTGAATTTTCTATGATCATAGGGTTTATAGATTTCTCTTCTTTCCACATCAAACTCACTAATTTCCCACTTTAAAAATAACAAAACCCTGTTCAAAAATTACTGAGCAATGTTTAAAAACCTACTTGCAAGTTGATGGAGGCGTTTGAGCTCGAAATTGGACGCAAAGACAAAAAATTTCGGCTCTGTCACTATATGGGTAGCGCCCCTGCCCAACGCGTAGCGCGCAGCATACGCGTAGCGCACTTGAGATTTAACACGGGCTGTGGGCATTATGTGCGTAGCGCCCCTTATATGGGTAGCGCGCCTCCTGTATGGGTAGCGCGCACCCTCAAAGCCTGTCAACAACTCTGCAAACACGTCTTCGGCCCTCCACTTCACAAATTCGACTTCTGCCTTGAAGATTTGTGCGAATGAATGATTTTTCATGGCTTATATATGAAGAAAATATCCCATAAAATCAGATTTGATTTTAAATTTGTTTGCTAACCCACTTTTATAATGTTTCGGCACTTTGTCAATTGGTCATTTAATACAATGCTGCTCTTTGACTTTCTCTTGCTTTTTCTGAGTTTTGGACTGATAATACTTGGTTGTTTTTGCAGGGATCCGACATTTGGCTTTGGAAAAGATCAGAGGCTTGCTCTGAAGTTTCTTATGGTGAAATAAATACAATTATTACAAAAAATGAAATTAGACAATTTCTAGTTCCAAAACAGAGTTTTGGACTAGAAATGTCTTCAAATGCTTTTGATAATAAAAATATGAAACGAGAACTTTTTGGAACCAACCTCATGGCCTGCGGGCTTTTATGACATGTATGCAAAGGACTGAAAACCCTAGACTCTAGGACTAAAAGACTCTTTTTAACGAAACTAATCATTTATGACAATGAATGCAATGACCATGAACTTCAGTGATTTTTGAGGAATTTTAATTAGCCCTGCAGGTACAAGCATGAGGAAACACAAGACAACCAGACCCCCTCGTCAGTCAATGGCATGCCCCTAGCGAAATGCAACAAAGTGGAACGAGCGAGACACCTAAGAATGATATGCAAAAAGCGAAAAGATCTCTGACGGAGGGCTGTAAGGACCGACTCTAACATTGGCTCCAATGGGGGATGGTGGCTCCGAGGAGATGCCAAGAACGGCAGATCTCTGGGGGAGTCAGACAGTGCCTTCATCCATTGGGCGATGGAGTCATTATTTCAACAGATAACACAAAACTTTTGATACATTTATTGACTGCAAACTTGACTGAAAACCGACTGAAATTTTACCAAAACTGACTCGATTTTTAAACTGAAAAGACTGATAAAACTGACTTGACAAACTTCAAACCAACTAACCTCCATCTCCAGAATTATAGCCTTCGCTCCGGGCCCCAAACTGAAGATGAGAGATCAGTACACACTTGCAATAAAATAGAAGTAAAATGATATATACAATGATGATGAAATCAGCAGAAAATACTCAGAAGTGGTATCGCTTTAGCAGCCGACCATTGATCGGCCCTCCAGGACAATCATCTCCATTCATTTCCTTGAGAAGAAAGGCGTTTTGACCACGATACGCTGCAATCTTAAAAGGACCCTTCCATAGGTTTTCAAATTTGTCGTGCTTTCCCTTATCTTCATTCCGAGCATCCCACTTCAAAACCACCTCATCTAACTGAAACTTATCTGCTTTTTCCTTCCTGTCATAAATCTTCTTGATGCGCTCCTGCAACTTGAAATTATTTTGAAATACCTCCTCCCGTGTCTGCTGTAAATGAATCATCTGATTAATCCTCCGCTGCATGGGATCTTCCTCACTACCAGCCTCCTGAAGCAATTTGACTACCGGGACAGCAAGCGAAGTAGGAAAA
Organism: Pinus albicaulis; assembly: GCA_034641835.2. NCBI lineage: Eukaryota > Viridiplantae > Streptophyta > Pinopsida > Pinales > Pinaceae > Pinus > Pinus albicaulis. Next base: position 915,555,003 of record CM076569.1, read on the forward strand.
ACCATGTCTATCCCGTACACCAACTCGAAAGGAGACATGCCAATAGAATTTTTCTGACTTACCCTATCAGCCCACAGTGCATTCACTAATTTCTTGTGCCAACCCTTTTTGTTGATTTCCAGCAATTTTTTAATGATATTCACCAAGGACTTATTTGAAGATTCCGCCAAGCCATTTCCTTGCGGATGGTAGGCGGTCGAATGTCCCAAGGTGATATTGTACTTATAGCAAAATTCAACCATCCTCTTAGACTTGAAGGCCGCTGCATTATCTGTGATTATTTTACTAGGACACCCAAAACGTGACAGAATATTGTTTTCAAGAAAAGAGATAATTACCGCATCCGTGGCCTATCGAGTGGGAATCGCCTCGATCCATTTCGTGAAGTAGTCCGTAGCTGTCAATATCCATCTATGCTGTCCTGACGATGCTGGGTGAATTTCCCCGATGAAATCCAATCCCCACTGCTGGAATGGTGCACTAACTTCAATTGGTTTGAGAGGCAAAGGCTGTAGTTTCTGCTTCCCTTCGAAAATTTGGCATTCGTGACAATTCTTAACAGCCTTGTATACATCTGAAAACAAAGAAGGCCAATAGTAACCTGCCCTTAGAATCTTATTCGCTGTGGTTTTCCAAAACAAATGGCCGCCGCAGTCTCCTCTATGAAAGTCCTCCAAAACTCTTTTGGCTTCCTCCTCTACCAAACAATTCAACAACACTCCGCCAGGGTCTTTCCAATACAATGCAGAATTTAGAATGCAAAACTTTGCAGCTCTCAAATTCAATGTTCTACTCTTATTTCTAGGCATCCCGGGAGGTGGAGACAAATTCTGAATCACGTATAAAATGTCAGCATACCAAGGGGAAGAAACAAAAATATCAGATACCTTGAACTGACGTACTTTCCTCATCTTCATCGGACATGGCAGCGATCAAATTTATATCTAAAGCATGCAGATTTGTTTCAGCCATGAGCTTGGCGAGACCTTGTCCTTTGATCAGCTTGGTCGGTTTAATCTCCACATCATATTCTAACAACGCAGCAATCCACTTACCCCGTCTTCCTTCTGGATCTGCCTGTACCAAAACATCTTTAACTGCTGCGTTAGGAACATATGCTATAATGTGGGAATGCAGTATATACACACGGAAATATTTCAAGGCCTTTACAAGCGCAAGTGCTTGTTTCTCAATAATATTGTATTTCAATGCTCCGTCCCTTATAATCCGACTGAAAAATGCAATGGGCTTCTCAACTCCATCTCTTTTCTGCATTAAAACAGCTGCCAATGTGTGCTCAGAAGCAAACGAAAACAAAATGAAGTCCTGTGTGTAGTCCGGGCTGATTAAAATAGGGGCTGAAGAAAGAGCTACCTTTACCAAATTGAATGATTTCACCGCCTCTTCTGTCCACCTTACCTGACTGTCCTTTTTCAGCATATTCATGATTTCTCTAAGATGCTCAGCAAGATTTGGAATGAAACGACGCAGAAAATTCATTTTACCGTTAAAGGACTGTATTTCTTTCTTGTTCCGAGGCTGTTCAATCTGATGGATGGCTTCAACACTTGCAGGGCCAACACGGATGCCATCTTTCGATATGATGTGGCCAAGGAGCTTGCCTTCATCCATGGCAAAAAGATTCTTTTTCGGATTCAGTGAAATGCCATATTTTCTGCACTTCTGGAAAACAACTTTCAAATGATATAAATGTTCCTCATCAGAATTTGAAAACACAGTTAAATCATCAAGGTAAACAACCAAAAATACATCTTTCTCGTTGGCGAAAGCCATGTCCATTGCACGCTGAAAGGTGGCACCTGCATTCTTCAAACCAAACGACATTTTTTCATAATGAAACGTTCCCCATGGAGTGGTGAACGCAGTCTTGTCACGATCATCTTCATGCACTAAAATTTGATTGTATCCGGAATAGCCGTCGAGTAGTGACATCCTTGATGCTCCAACTACTCGCTGCAATATATGGTCCATTTTTGGCAGCGGATAATTGTCTTTTAATGATACCTTATTCAAATTTCTGAAGTCGATACATAAACGGATCTCACCTATTTTCTTTCTCACGGGCACCAAATTTGATATCCAATCTGAAAATCAGATAGGCACAATGATTCCTGACTTATACAACCTGTTTACCTCTTTTTCAATCGATGGTAGTAGCTTTGGATTGATTCTCCTCAACTTTTGACGAAAAGGCTTCTGATTTGGTTTGATGGGGATAGTATGCTGAATGATATTAGTATCATATGTTTTTAGATCTGAGTAATCCCACGCAAAAGCATCAGAAAATGAAGACAACAATTTCACATACTCTGCCTTTACCTTTGGTGACAATGACTTTGATAACTTTACCATCTTGGGATTCTCAGCTGTCCCAATATTTACCTCTTCAACACCTTTCTCCGTAGGCCTCAATGTCGGTTTGCGGGCTACATCGTCTTGGTCAAATAGTTCCTCCAAAGGAATCAATCCCTTAGGAATGATGTTATCTTTGAGTTGCAGCACTTCCATTTGGTTTATTTGTATGTCATCATTACCATCATCATGTTCTGTATCTATGGAGGTGTCTTTAAACTTACCCTTATTCTGCAGAAAATCACTAATCTCCTCGTCATCCTGAAAGACTTGCCAACATCGCTGATTGTCTGGAACGGTGGGGCGGTGTTTCACATGAATCTCGAACTTGTTGCTGGAATTCATTGGAATTTTTAAATTTCTTTCTGCCTTAGCAAGTCCATCAGCAACACCATTTTGTATGCGAGGCACACATGTCAAGGTATGATAAGAAAATAACTTCAGAATATCTAAAACTACATTACGGTAAGCCCTCATGCAAGGATGCTTGGCCTGAAACTCACCTTTAACCTGCTTTATCACCAACTCTGAATCACCATACACTGCAATCCTTTTCGCTTTCAACTTTCTAAGAATCTTAAGGCCAGCAGTTAGAGCCTCATATTCCGCTTCATTATTAGAACAGTCAAATGCTAGCTTGTAGGAACACACTCTCACGTTACTTGGAACCTTATCCAGAGCGGAAAATGGACTACGAATCCAAACACCAATTCCAGCACCGTCACTACCCACTGCGCCATCAAAATCCATGGTCCAAAGACCATCTTCATCGTCCTCTAAATGCTGAAATTGCGCCAGCTCTGTTTTTCCTATTTGCTGCCCATTGTCTTTAGCTGATTGCTCCACAGTAGCTTGCTTTTCTCTTCTTTCTTTTTGCAGAACTTCTCTAAAATTCTCAGTGATTTCTGGTATATCTTCCGCCTGAACTAATTGACTATCTATATCATTAAAACTATCAGCAAGCAACACAAACGACTCTAAGTCGGTATGTACATAATTTACAAGATGATTGATTGGCTTCTCTTTGCTGGTTATCATGTATTTCATCTTCTGCTCTCGATATAACTTTCTCATTTGACCGAAGACTGGAATTGTCGCATAAGAGAAATCTAACTGAAGTGTGCCTTTCAACTTTGCCCCCCAAGATCTTGAAAGGAGCATCCCAAATCGCGGAGGAATGTCCGCCACAACCACATCCATCAAGACATTCTTCGCTGGAATTTGATCTAAGCTTACAACCAAATCTTTGATGAGTCCTATACACCTCACATGGCTGGAATCAAATGAATACAAATCATGATATTTTCTTGTAATGTCTAGTCCCAACTTTTCCATGATCGCCTTTGGCATCAAATTGTGCGAAGCACCCGAATCGAACATGGCATTATGCAATACATATTCATGCAACCTCAAACTGATATAAAAGGGAGGAACATCACTGTCAGGGGACTCACCATCTAATGCAGGCCCGAAAATCAATTCTGGCTGATCATCTTCAACATTTACCGTGTCAAACATTGGATCAAAATTCATAATTTTGGAGACTTGACCGCGGTAGCTGCTGTTCTTCATGATTTCTGTCAAAGGAATAGATATTTTTAATTTGGAAATTTCATTTTCCAAACTAAATGCTGAAACTTTTTCGACTTCTTTGACTGGAACTTCCTTCTTTTCAGCCTTATCCTTCATTATACTTGACTGATTTACCTTCTTTGCTGATGATACTTTACTAGCTGCGGGATCAATTGTTTCTTTTCCTTTCTTCTGCGGTATGGGTGAATCCGTCTTCGGTGCTGAAGCCTCTTTTCTTTTCTGAATTGGATTTATGGGCACATCTCGGTTTCTCAATGAGTATTTCTTCTGTTGAGCGGACAAAGCATTCAAATATCCTCTTTGGTAATCATCTGATTCTTCCTCTAAATCTGCATCATTTGCTAAAATGAAATCTTCATCTTTCTGTGCAGCTGGACTTTCTCCATATTATTCATCCTCGGTAATGTAAATAGGCAGATCGTCGGGAGTAAAGAAATGATTTTGCTCACCTGCTACATCATCATCATCGTCTGAATCTTGACTCACAAAATTCTGCAAAAGAGGTGTTTTAATCTGCTGTTGGGCTGCCGGCTCTTATGGTCTTTGTTCACGCTGCTTAATTCTGAACTGAGGCTGCTGCTGGCCACGGTAGTTTGGATTACGAATCTGCGTTTCAGGTTTGTCAAGTGTCATCCTTTTGAGCATTTTTTCCATCTCACGAAGCAAGTGTTGTTCGGATGTAGACGTGGAAGGCTCTTCCTTTATAGTCACTCTTTTCTCTGCTTTCAACTGTGCTCTCTTATCGTTCAGATTCGCCTCAACACTAACGGAAATCTTCTGCATATCTTCTAAGGTAGGCGGATATCTGTCACGTAGCGAAAAAGCCATCTCCGGATCAAAACCATCCGGGAATTTAAGAAGGGTTGACTTTTTAGACGGTCTTAAGCCATCTGGAATTGCATTATACACTGTATTGAATCTAATAATATAATCCTGAACGGACTCACCAGGATTACGCTTGATGTTTGTATACTCTGAAGTGATCTGCAGCGGATCTTTTTTCATCTCCCATCGATCTAAAAATTGTGTCTGAAGCTCTTGCAATGTATTGATACTTCTGGCCTGTAGAGCTCTGAACCATTTACGAACCTCTCCTCCAAAAGTCTGGGCAAACAATCTCATTGAAACATTTTATGCATCAACTTCATGCAAGTCCAAAAAGTCTGTCATTCGGACAATATGCTGCTGAGCTGATATACTCTGTGGTGTGCCATCGAATATAGGAATCTTGCTCTGGTAATCAGTAGGCATAGGATCTAAATTGGCCGGCAAAGCAAGAGGTGCAAATCTGGCAGCCATGACTCTCGGCAGATTGATAATCTGTTGTCTCGGAGAAACAGGAGGACTGGGAGCAGTAGGTGAACGAGGTGTATGCGGTGGAGACGGAGGAGAAACTACTGCTGATTGCTGATCAGAAATCTCAGGCTGAACAGGAATGGTAGGGATAATGGAAGGTTCAGTGGGAATCCGTGAACTAGATGCAACTTCAGATGGTCCAAGAGTTTGTGAAGCAGATTCAATGAATTCAGGAATGTTGGTAGCCACGATGGAATTTTGTAGATTCAGAATATAATTGTCGATAGATCTATTTGCTTGCTCAACTTCTAAATACTTGATGAACTCAGGATTGATAACGGTAGAACCAGTGGCACTTTTGGATTTGGTTTCAAACAATGATAACTCAAACTGTTTGTCAAACTCAATATCATCAATGTACTCAAAAACAGTGGGATCTGAGTGAGATTTGACCAAAGGAACAATAGGAGCTTCTCGACGGAAAATTCTTGGGATTAGATTGGGGTTTTCATATACTGGAGGCGGATTTGGATCAGGATTTGATCTGGTATGCCTTCTTGAAGCCAGTGTATTGATCTATTCGGGAAAAATTTCAAGGAACACAATCAATTATCTTCAGCCTATCGACTTCTAGACTCAATCATCCAAAGGTCTAGAATGAACAAGTATACTGGGGTGATTTGCAAATCAAGTGCTGCATTCACAAGCTTACCGGAGATCGACTGAAGCAGCGTTTATCTACTTCCGCTTATGCATGGCAAAAGCGTTTCGAAAGCTACCTGGCGTGACTTCAGACTCCGTCTAAGACTCATGAAACAAACACATCAAAAAGCAAACCATTGAGAGTTTCCCCAGTATGGTCGCCACTATGTTAGCACTCAAATCTACCTTAGGCTGAAATAAGGTAAAACTCAAGGCTACATCAAACCACGCTCAGCCTCGTAGCTAGCCCTACGAGGACAGGAGAGGGCTCTCTTCGGGTCTATCTCGGCAAAGGATATTCAAAGGGGCTGAGATGACTTATAATGAACAATGAATACTGATTTTAGGCTAGTAAAGAGATAGGTAAGTTTGATTTTTTTATTTTTTGGGTTTTTGTTGGAGAAATGGGAAAAAACAATTTTGGGTCCGGGGATAAGGCCAGATCTTTGCAGAATTCGAGTTGGGGCGAGGTAGGCAGTAGTCTTAATGATTTTGATTGAGTATATGGATGGATCAGAATGACAAGGAGATGAAGAGGGCAAGAGGGAACATGGATCCTCTCCAAACAGGTGAAAACATGTAAAACTAAACGAATTCAAAGGCAGAGCACTGTAAACAATGGATTCAACCTCATCTACTCATTCATTTAGTTTCAGAAGCATAAGAAGCGATGGCATACATTAAACATGAAATAACTTGCAATAAACTGAGAGAAAACACCATCAAGAACTGAAAGCCACAAGAATCCCAACAGGTGCTGCAAAACCTCTGATCTTTCCTTAGCCAAAATATGAAAAATATGTACAATAGTGTGCCAAAATCTTCCCAAGAGTCCAACCTCTCCAACCTCTGAAAATTATTGAGAAATTAAATCATATAGACCATCCTAACCCCTTCCCACACCTCTAGGGGTCGAATTCCTCCTTCTAGGAGCAGTTCCAACTAATTCTAAACAAAGAACTAGAAAATAGGCATCTAAACAACTTGCCTCTGAAAGGGAGGAAACTGATTCTTACATCTGATTTTTACTTTTTTAGGAGTGAATCATCTAGAAGAGGTAAAAGTGAGTCAAAGTTACATGCCAACCATCAATTTAAATCATGAAAACTCAAAAATTTCATCCACAAGAAAAACTGGTCCCAACTGGCCGAAATCCTGAGCTGGAAGGTGAAAAATTGACCAAAAATCCATATGCGTAGCGCCCCTGAGCCATACGCGTAGCGCACCTTTCAGCCTGATTTTGGGGCACTTCCCAGCATCCAAATTGAGCTCATGATAGCGCGTTGGAAAGCCCTGGATGTTGGCTATCCAACCCAAGTGGAATTTCCCAATTTGGAGCTCATTTGCCCCTCCAAAACTTCATTCTCCCAGAAGTACTTCCTGCTGGTGCAAAAGGTGGCAGCAAGGTGGTTTTCATGGTGTTTTTGGGCCTTTTGACCATCCAGAACCTGATGAAATGCTTCGGAAATACCTGAGCATGCATAAATTACCATGAAAAACCCAAAAATACAAATATTTCCTTCAGCAAGTGTCCCAAACAAAAGTGAGCATGTCGACGCGCTACTCGTATAGCTGAAAAATCTGTTTTTGGACCAAAATATTTCAAAATGACAAAAATTTCTCCGAATTTGCTCAAATTTGGAGCGAAGACCCTCCATCATGTATCATGTCTAGCCAATGAAGCCTTGGCCAAAATCTGAAGTGGATCATGCCTTTTCCGCCGTTTTAGTGCTTCGCTCAATCTCCTCTTTAGAATCTTCATTCTTGCTTTGCAGACGTGCATGCGGGCCCAATAATGACCTTTCATGTGGTGAAGCATGTCTTTGTCTCTGTTAGCTTTTTCAATCAACTTCTCCAGATGAATTTTAACACGTGTGAGGCAAGAATCTCGATCAATTGGTGTCATGTCGCCGGGTCTCTTCCGGGCCAATTGTCGATCTTCACGGATTCGTCGCAGCTCATAAAGTTCGTGCTCATCCTCTAGCTGCTTGTTACGCTGCTCCAGGTAGTTTATCACCCACTGATCCCTCTGCAATTTCTCTTTCAGCATATCATTATTGGCCCTCTGCTCCTGGATGATCTCTTTCAGTTTCGAGCTAGGAGAGCTCGCATCAACATCAATGATCGTGAAATCCATGTCGCGGCCTCCTGATGGGCCCTCATCATGCATGGGCCTCTTGCCCCTGTCCTGAAACTATACCTGTGCTGAAGAAGAAGGTGAGACCCCTTCCACCCTTGGTGGAGATAATACTCACTCTGCTGATGGAGTCGGCGAGACCCCTTCCACCCCGGGTGGAGATAATACTCGGCGTGTAGCTGCAAATAAGGCCCTGTGGCCTCGCTGGTATGTCACATACAATGGAGCACTGATATTCTCAATCTCAGGGATGTCAGGCTGGTGTGAAGGCTCTCCCTCATCATGAACTACCTGAAGAGGCGGTTGTGGCGCTTTAAATAAGTCACGAGAGACGAAATCCTCCCAAGTGATGCCCTGCTGTGTCAACTGATGTACCACTACGATCTTGATCAGCGCGTAGTCATATATACTTCTATGCTGCTGTGCCGGGGTCTTCTTCTGTACAAAAATCATCATCCTCTCTATGTTGCGATACATGAAGTACGGAATATTCATCATACGTACCCTCGTGAAATGCATCAACAAACGGACATGGTACGCATAGAGACGCGAGAATCTACCCTCGCAACTGAAATACTGAATGATGAGTTTCATCATTGGTGCAAACTCATCCTTCAGGAATCTGAAAGGAAAAACCCTGCTCAGGTGCCTCATATACCCAGGTTTGATGTATGGCTCATAGTGGAATTTCTCTAACTGCTGACATTCGTTCCATTCCTCTCCTATATTTGGTATGCCGGTGGCCTGAGCAATAGTCACTGGTGACATAATGAAATCTACTCCGGCGAGGTTTACACGGCCATCATGTAAATGTAGAACAAATAGACGAGCTAGTTCATGATGAAGCTGGGTTTGTGAAATCATCTCACAGTATCGAAAACATGACTGATACCGAAAACAATCCATTGCAAGCGGACATGCCTGCAATTGAGCCAAAGAAGTAGGCTCCTCCCTGAGATGCTTATCGCCTTTGCCACCTTTGTGCGGCCTCCATGGCACATTACTCTCTGTTGTGGAATCACTGTCATACTCCTGCTCATAAACTAAATCCGTCTCTGACATGGCTTCGAAAACAAAATGTCTGCAATATGTATGCTGATATAGGTGTAGTGAAGACAAAGTTTCAATGTATGCTCAAAACCCAAATATGCTGCATATGTACCAAAGCATCATAAGAAAACAAGTGACAGTGGTAATAGCTCTGTTTTAGTGGCATAAAAATAGTCTCTGTTTTGATCACAAGAGAATTTGACAAATGAGTAGATAGTGTATTGTATGGTACAACCTTTGCAATACTGGCCAAGGATTTGTCAAAGGACTGTGTCTGTCAATAGGAGACAGTGGCAATGAAACAATAACAATGACAATAGTGGTAATATTATGGCGATGGAGGATATGGATAAGTCAACATGAGACTATGTGAAAACATGAAAGGACGTGGCAGCAGTGGTAAAATGGCAAAGAAAAGGCGTGAGGATGATGTACATAATGTGCCAGGGCACCACAAGTAATACAGGCATGAGTATATATACCAATCACAAAGTTTACAAACCCTTCACAAGACTGTCAATATATCCTTTAAAACCCTGAGAATTGAATTTGCTATGAACATAGGGTTTATAGATTTCTCCTCTTTCCACATCAAACTCACTAATTTCCCACTTTAAAAATACCAAAACCCTGTTCAAAAATCACTGAGCAATGATTAAAAACCTACTTGCAAGTTGATGGAGGCGTTTGAGCTCGAAATCGGACGCAAAGACAAAAAATTTTGGCTCTGTCGCTATATAGGTAGCGCCCCTGCCCAACGCGTAGCGCGCAGCATACGCGTAGCGCACTTGATTTTCAACACGGGCTGTGGGCGTTATATGCATAGCGCCCCTTATATGGGTAGCGTGCCTACTGTGTGGGTAGCGTGCACCTCCCAAGCCTGTCAACAACTCTGCAAACACGTCTTCGGCCCTCCACTGCACCCTTAGACTTCTACCTTGAAGATTTGTGCGAATGAATGATTTTTCATGGCTTATATATGAAGAAAAATATCCCATAAAATCAGATTTGATTTTAAATTTGTTTGCTAACCCACTTTTATAATGTTTCGGCACTTTGTCATTTGGTCATTTAATACAATGTTGTTCTTTTACTTTCTCTTGCTTTTTCTGAGTCTTGGACTGATAATACTTTGTTGTCTTTTACAGGGATGCGAAACTTGGCTTTGGAAAAGATCAGAGGCTTGCTCTGGAGCTTTCTTACAATGAAACAAATACAATTATTACAAAAATGAAATTTGACAATTTCTAGTTCCAAAACAGAGTTTTGGACTAGAAATGTCTTCAAATGCTTTCTGAGAATAAAAATATGAAACGAGAATCTTTTGAAACCAACCTCATGGCCTGCGGGCTTTTATGACATGTATGCAAAGGACTGAAAACCCTAGACTCTAGGACTAAAAGACTCTTTTAACGGAACTAATCATTAATAACCATGAATGCAATGACCATGAACTTCAGTGATTTTTGAGGAATTTTAATTAGCCCTGCAGGTACAAGCATGAGGAAACACATGACAACCAGACCCCCTCGTCAGTCAATGGCATGCTCCTAGCGAAATGCAACGAAGTGGAACGAGCGAGACACCTAAGAATGATATGCAAAAAGCGAACTGATCTCTGACGGAGGGCTGTAAGGACCGACTCTAACAAGTTCATTGCTGGAATCCATGCAATTTCCTTAATAGGTGCATCATGCATAGCCAGAGTCACTGGCTGGCCCCTAGTCAGCAATGGCCACATTTTAGCTTGTTTATCACAGCCAACAGAGAAAATAGCAGTGACATCGTCCTTCCATGTCGAGCAGAGAACCTGCATACGAAGCATTACATAATAAAAAAAATTTGAAGCACACTCTGAAACTTCAGTTATGGTTCTTTCCATACGTAATACAGCCCTGGTTCCTGCAAGCATATTACAACTTCTGGATAAAATTCAGAAGAAAAAATAACGGGTACTAGAATTCCAACCACTATCTGAAGCACCTCACCGGTTGGTCATGTGACATTGCTGCTTTTGGCATGCCAGCCCCAGTTTGAAGGACCTTCCAACATATAACATGGAAATCTAAGTTCCAAAATATAACAGAAGATCAAAACAAAACACCAGTCAAAATAACATCACTATCCCCAAAATCTCAGATGAACGAGTCCGCATTTCAAAAAAAAAAACATTAAAATCTTGTCTTTATTTATGAGGCACTAGACAATGTAAACCTCCAACAATATCAAAACCTTAATTGACATCTTGCACAGTAGATTTATTTTACAAAAGATACAATATGCAACATGGAAGAATCTGATAGCGTTCAAGTGATCTCATTTGGCACAAAAATGCAGGAAATCTAAGGGCACTTAGTTTGGTTGTTGTGGGTTTTCCAGTCAGTATAGCAGGAGCCACAGACCTCTCTGTTTCCACTTTGACCAGGTGGAACACACTTGCATCATGCACAACAGGTCCCACAAGCTCTCATACACACATTAGGCCGGCTGTGCAGCTTGCATCTCTCTCCACACCCTGTTTTGTAGTTTATTGGTGGAGCTGGAGCGCCAGTTGGAGGGGCAGGGGCAGGGGCACAGACTGGTGGAGCAGCAGTGCCCACTAGTGGGGTAGGAGCAGCTATCTTGGGGGTCTCCTTGATCTCATTATCAGTTTCCATAGAATCCTGAGCTATTGCCAGCAAGAGAACCACGGCTAATAATAGCCTTTTTGAATCACTAAACATGGCAACCATATTGAGAAGTGGCAGGGGAAACAAGAACCCATTGCTCTTATTACCCAGATATTGCAGAGGCAACAAGCTGAGTGTAAGAAGGCCAAAGGCAGCTCATTACGCTGAACAAGTCCGCATTTCAGTAAATGAAGATAGTTGAGAACGCGATGAAGCGTAGCAGAATTCCTAAATTCACACTTACAGCGGCCTAAAATCCCTCCTTTCTGCCTGTTTAAAGGTCCCCGGAAACCATCACTGCACAGAATCACTGAAAGCTTTGTTTTCGCAAAAATGTTTAATGGCCAGAACTTCTAAACCCTCAAATCTCCAGTAACCCTGTGCTTGTGCCTTAGCTTTCCCTCCAATTGATAAGCCACTAAAGTTCAAATGGTTAACACGCTCGGCAAAGTTCAAATGTTATAATTTTTTGACATATGTTTTGTCATATTAAAAATAAATACAAGAAGTTGTAAAATTTTATTACTTAAAATTGTTAGAGCATTACTCTATATTTTTTAAGCACATTTTTTTTCTCATTAAAAAAATAGCTATTGAGGTTAATCTAGGGTAAATAGAGCTAAAATTTGTAATATAATAGAAATAATATATTTTTAAGACCTTAGTGAGACTTTAATTGTTTGTAGGACTCTTATTGTGATCTTACCTTATTGTGATCTCATTGTTTGTAGAACTTTTATTGTGATCTTATTGTTTGTAGGACAAAGGACTTGAGTCCGCTAAACTCTACAAAGGTATACATACTCTACCCCTTTAAATTTGAACCTATGACATCTTATGAGGAAGCACATGTTCTTAACCATAAAAAAGTTGACAATTTGCTCCAATATTCAAATATTAGGACCCATGGTCATCCAAAGGTAGAAGCTTCTACTAAAAAAAAAGCCATAGATAGACCTGAGGTTTGAAGGGGATTTTATTATGAAAAAACATAAATGGAAACATAGAAAAGATATTGCAAAGAGTAGAGTAGTAGAACAAAATCCAAATTCTATTAATGGATGAAATAGAAAATAACTATAAATTGCAAAGTGATACACACTAAGTAGAATGGAGGTAGCTTCTTTATGAAGAGAGATGTGTCAACTACTCTTAATCAAAAGAAAACATTACAAGATGTCAAAACTACCTTTGAACATAAAGTATGATGTCCTAAGATCCAAAAACTCTAAAATCCAAAACCCTAGCCCTAGGAAATGGCGTGCCAAAAATAACGTGGGCCCAAAGAGACTAATTGATATATCAACTTCATGGGGCTACAACGTTTGCATGCAAACTCCATTTAGGAAATTTTTTGGACCAATACAATCCATACTATGTGTCTTTACCCTATGACCAATGCCAAAAATGCAAGGGAAATGCCCAAAAACGCACCAGAAGTTTGAGACCTAAAACATTATAATATAACTACCAAGACGTGGAATAATGTTGAATCAATGTAACAAGTGGGTGGTCACTAGTATTATATTGAATCAATTTCCCCCCCTTATGAATAAGTGGTCCATTTTGTGTCAAGTTCCTTCGTCAAGTGGGGAAAGTTTTGTTGAATATGGCTCCTAGTGAGACATGTGCACCAAAGTAGGAACATGAGGTGCCTATTAGAGGTGGAAAATATGGTTGAAGTAGCTCCACATTAAGTATAAGGTTCAATCCAAAGAAAAGGGAATTTTTTAGTTAGAAGCATCTTCACCCACAACCTTTGTGTTGGTGTAAGGCCTATATCATAATGGAGAGTCGGGGGGAACTTCCAATGGGATCTTAAGAGGTATTCTTTACACAAATGCAACCATACCTTATCTACCGCCCTAAACTTATGTGGCACTCTAATCCAGGTGGATATTTGGTGGCCACCCACATCTTCCACTAACTCAATGGTTCTTTATCTTCTTATCATTTTTTCTATGGTTTTTTGGGTCTTGAACTTCTACGGTCATTTGTAGGCCCTAAATGATGTTTTTTGGCCATTTATGGGTCCAAAGGTTTTTATGTCATTCCCTAGGGTTAACCAAAATTTGTAATCCTAAATATAGTTCTTTCAGATGGACTAATTGTGTTCCCCAAACAGATATTTTATGCAAAAGTTGCACCACTAGGAAGTTGATTCTAGGGTTATGGTTTTGAACCTCTGGGATTCTTTCTTTTATGTTAAAACATATGATCAATTCCTTTTACTGATCTAGGGCCCACAATATTTTATTCATCTAGGGCTCTTCAAATCTGCCACCTAACAATGGTTTGAGTCCTCTCAAGATCACTGTTCTTGTATATCGACAATTATATCTTTGTTGTCCAATCTATGAACAAATATGAACTACTCCTCTTATCATACTTATAACAATCTATAGATGACTGAACTAGGGTCACAAATCAGCCACTAATATTCCATTTACTAATTTTTTATAGGTTTCTTCAGATCTTTATCTAAAACTTTATGGAAAGTCCACCAAAATCAACTCCTCTGCATGTCAATCCATTCTTCATATGGCACATTTCTTCTGCATGCTCAATCTTTTGCTCAGGTTCCACCCTCCTTTGGCTATGTTGTCTCTACACATACTGAATCTGCAAACCATCTTCCAGATCTGCGGTCTTTATTGCAGAAATAAACCTCGCTCTAAGGGTCACAACCCATCTTCTTCTATGCAAATTTGTCACAATCTTAAGGTCATACCTTATGAACTAAACATGCTAGGAAACTGTCCTAACTAGGGCATTATATTTATGTACTTCTAATTGTTGTAGAACAAACCCTATCCACACATAGAAGAAACATGACTCTTGCCTCCATAAGAGACTCGAACTAGCTCATATGGATCCATAGATTCTGGGCATTTCTTTGACTGAATCTTGACATGAACTTCAGATCTCAATGTCGACCCTCAAACTACGGTTAACTCAGTCAATATTACGCCTGCATCGACTTCTGTTATGGCTCTAAAATATAGTGCAAACCCTCCTCCATTTATGTTTGTCTTTATCACAGACCTTGCGGCCTACTAACCACCACAAGGAAAGATGGTACCAACCCTCTCTTCTATTTCATGTAGAAAATCTAACCAACGAGATTCAATATGATCTTGTAATCATGTACTAAAACAATACATTGAATCCTTCCTACAATTTGTGTAAACAAAACACAATCGCACAATCACATATAAGTAAGAGAAAAAAGTTATCAATCACACAACACAAGATGTATCTAGAGAAGCAACTGCTCAAAACCCTCTATCTCTATTTTGTATTAAGTCAAGGAATCATGAAACAACACAATGCTTAATCTCTCTTGAGATTCTCCAGCACTTTGCCAATTGTCTCCTGCTAATCTAGGAAAAATAGGTCTAGTACTTAGCCAATTTTTAGCCTTCCTTCAGCCTGCCTTGCTCACACAATTCCTATGGAATTATCTCCATATTAACTAGGAAAATCAACCTTCCTTGATTGCGCAATCCATCATGGCATCCCAATGACTTTATAATTGCACATGGGAAATTTTCTAACTGATAGTTATGTACCTCTGAACTGTGTTACAATAAGGATCAAGGGTCTTTTTATTATTTAAAATAAGATAAAACCCTAAACAACCAAAACCCTATCCTGAGGAGATGTAACACCAAGAGTTTATGGGCCCCGTTGGGGTTAGTTGGGCAGCCAACTTCTTGGGGTCGTAACTTGGTCATATGATATTCGTTTGACGGACATGATACCTCGTTAGAAAGATCTCTCTGAGGACTACAACCACTAATATGATTTCTATGAAATCACCAAACCTTTCATGCCCAAAAATCATCGTTGGGGGCCTCAAAACGACTTTGAAAGTTCAAGACCCGAAAAACAGAAAAAAATAGTAAATTGTGCTATAATTAAGGAAACTGAAAAACTGAAAGAGACAATGGCAAGGGCCCAAGTGGAATAGGCGGGTGGCCACCAATATCCACCTCGATCACCTTAAATCGAATTTCTCGAGCTAACTCAATCATCATGACTTAGTTAATTGACACAAGTTGTTATGAGACGAAATTACAATTTATTGTCCAATTTATTTAAGGGAAAAATAAATTAGACGCCTCACATTCCTCACTCCTAGTACATCAAAATTCCTCACCAGTGTGCGTGAATTTTTTTTTGTCCTTTCTAGTCGCCAATTTCACTGTTTCTTGTTGCAAATTTCAACACTCCCTCTCAAAAAGAAAGGAATTCAATCTATCCCCATCCGGTACATTTGGAATGTTCTGCATGCTACACTTCTCTAGTGTTGTTTGCACCTGCAAATCCTGAAACTGAATAGCCTCTGAACAAATAAATCAGTACAATGCATCTGTCATCAGAGTCTTTTGAATGCTGCTAGCTACTACACTTGTCTAGTACTGGATTCTCTGCACTACTGCTGACATCTGCATCCGTGCCCTTTGAATTGTTGCTAACTCTATTTGTGCTCCAGTATTTGACATCTGTCACTCTGATTTTTGTCTTGCTGACATGTGACTACATCAATATAACTGATCCTTCTTACTACTGTTGTATTGTGGGCTCCTCGTAGCCAGGTTCGATCCATGAGACACGCCATCTCAATGGACCTTGCCCAAATTTCTTATCTTTGGATTATGTCTACACATAACCCCACCGTACACCTCGAGGTATGGCTGCTCCCTCTTCCCATCTGGCTCGAAATTTCCCCCTCATGGAGGTCTCTGCTTGAATGGACGCTTCCACTCGGTCTCCTCTCTGCTTCTCCAATTGTGGCAGCTACTCCACAACCTTCTGAGACTGCTTCTCATGAGGATGCATGTTGAGAGGTAATTTATGCTCCCTCTAAACCACCAAGTTTCTAACTTCTGCCTTTGTCCTCAAAGCTTTGCATGCATCTAGTAACTCAAGTGCATATAGGTTTTTGACTCGCACACAGTGTAATTGTCCCGAAGTTACAAAAAGTTTCTAAAAAAGAGTTGATTTTAAATCGATGATATATCCCTCATCCGAGCTCCGATTTGACCAATTTTTTTTTTCCACTTGGGTATATTTTTGCAAGGAATCCAAATATTATATTTGTTTTCGAAAATTTTACACCAAAATCTTCAGATATTCTCTACAAACTCACTGCCCAAAAAATTCCTGCTCTGATACCATGTAGAAAATCTGACCAACAAGATTCAATCTGATCCTGTAATCTTCTAAAACAAGATACTGAATCCTTCCTACAATTTACGGAAACAAAAATCGATCACACAATCACATATAAGTAAGAGAAATAAATTATCAATCGCACAACAACATGATATATTTGGGAAAAGCAACTAATCAAAACCCCTCTATCTCTATTGTGTATTAAGTCAAGGAATCATGAAACAATACAATGCTTAATCTCTCATGAGATTCTCCAGCACTCTGTCAATTGTCTCCCATTGATCTAGGCAAACTCGGTCTAGTACTTAGCCAATTCTCATCCTTACTTCAGCCTGCCTTGCTCATGCAATTCCTAGGGAATTAACTCCTTATTAATTATGAAAATCAGTCTTCCTTGATTGCGTAATCCATCATGGCATCCCAATGACTTTATAATCACATACGGAAAATTTTCTAAATACAACTCCGATAGTAGCATGAAATCAAACTTCCGGCTCCCAACTGCATCTCTAAACTGATATAAAAACTATTAATAGCGCGAATTATGTTTATCTGATCATCAATTCATTGTGAATTAACCAATTTTAATTCATCGACCCTCAACAGTTCATCACCAGCTTAGAACTAGTTAAATTGATTTTAACTCATTTAATTGAGTTAACTAATTCACACTTGCACCCCACTAATGCATCAACTGCAACTGGACCTAAAAAATATTATAATCCCTCTAGATGCATCATATTATACCCTCAACTCAAGTTTCTTGAGCTAACTCAATCATCATTACTTACTTAACCGACACAAGTTGTTATGCGACTAAATTACAATTTATTGTCCAATTTATTTAAGGGTAAAATAAATTAGACACCCCACATTCCTCACTCCTGGTGCATCAAAATTCATCACCAAAGGTGGGTGATTCTTTTTTGTCCTTTCTCGGGTTTCCAATCTCACCGCTTTCACAAATTTCAACATTTCAAAAAATACAGCCTTCACACAAAGACACCATTGAAATCACATGCCCAGATTCTCATGAGAAACCTCTCTTAAACTTGATTTTCCATAAGAGAACCAACAATATTCCATCCTACTTCCTAGCGTAAACTGACCATTAAGGTATGCAACATTCTTTTGAACTGTCACATGATGATCTTGCTCTTGGAGGATGATCATGTCCTCCCTTTAGCAACCCTTACTCGGCCCTCATACTTGACCTACTTTAGGAATACATCTCTCTTCACCCCCTTGGTGTGCCAAATAGTGGGAATACAAAGTCTTAGTGCATTCTATGTGCCAAGTATTCCTTTGTTGCTTCTCATCTACTTTCCAACAATTGATCATCACAAATAAATTTAATATTAAACCATGCTAAATCATACCAAGGCATCTCAACATATTCCATACATGCGGTTACACCATTTTTTGGTCATCTAACCTACTATCATTAGATGGACCCAAGTACACCATGTAAGACCAATTTTACCCTAAGTAAAATTGCTCTCACTATGTCAAATAACTTAATAATCCACATTTATTAGGTTGTTTATGGTCTAAATAGGAAACCCCAAAAGGAAATATTAAACAAAACTATATTTGTTTGATTTTCCTCATGGAATAATTAATTAAACCCTAATTTAATTATTATTCTTAGTCATGTTTAACCCAAAACAAAGAAATTAATTAGATAAACCTTTATTTATCTTATTATTTTCTAGGAATAATTATTTAAATCTTATTTAGATAATATTCCTTGTTAAATATGACCAAATCACCCACAAATAATTAAATAAATCATTATTTATTTGATTATCCTTCAATCACTTCCTTAAAAAGATAAATAAATCATTTATTTATTTATTATTAACAAATAAAGGGATTTGACCCAAGTCAAATACTTTTTCCCTCCAACAAATATAATAAATATTCCATAAAAGGTGGATCTAGATTTGGTTAACATTATTTTAATCATGCACCAAGATCTAGAATGACCCAATATTTTGTTATAAATAGGAGGGTTTTTCCTACCATTCTTCACCTTTTGTTGCCTATTAGATCACTCTCGATCTATACACTTGGTCACATTTTTCTACATTATTTGCTGTGTGAGCTCCCTTTGAGTTCTATCTTTGTCTGGGTTTTCTACACCAACAAGAGAGAGAGATTCTAGATCTGAAGTGCTGAGGACTTCCAAGAACCCATCCCATTGAGGAGAATTGGAAACATCTTCTTGTTTTCCTCCCAGGTGCCCTTAATACAAAAAATTCTTTAAAAAATTGTTCTTGTATTATCTATTGGATATATGGAGCAAACCCTTCTTTTTACTGCTTAATGTCTTTCTATGCATAGATCTGGTTTTTTGCAGCTCTTTTCTTGATCAACTAACTGCAGATATGAAGATATTGGCAGCCACTTTTGATGTTAGGGCTATTAGTTATGCGTAGCTAAAGTGGTCTTTTTTCGTACACTTCGACAAAGGATTCATACAAACACATGCTAAGACTTTCCAAGCGCCAACACGTGCCAAGCACCAATATGCATTAGGGACTAGTGTTATGCATGTTATGAAGTGGAAGGGAATATTGAAGAGTGCTAAGGTGTGCTAGAGAGTGATAATGAATGTTGATGAGTGTTAATGAGTACTAGGAAAAAACATTAAGGGAGAAGTACTAGGTAAAAATTCATGGAAGTTAATGAATACGAGGAATGTGTACTACTAGAGACTAGTGTTAATGGTCAGTGTTAGTTTTCATGCCAAGGAGGGAGTGAAAAGGTATGCTAAGCATTGGTAAGGCATGCTAGGGAATATAGGCATGTTAAGAATTCCCAAAGTGTGCTTGGGAGTTCCAGGGTGTGCTAATTATATCATGTGCCAATTAATAGTGCCAAGATATGCCAATACATGCTAGGTGCTAAGGATGTGGCGCAGGGTGCCAGGGTATGTCAATATTTGTCAAGGCAACAAAAGGAAGAACCAATAAGAGGGTTAATACGTCAGGACTTTATCTTTTTGAAAAGGGGCATGGTAGGCACACTAATAATAGGTCCCAATACATGTCAAGTGGCATTGTGTGCCAAGTGCTAATATATGTAAATGCATTCAAGGTGTTCCAGGGCATGCTAGGGACTATATGCAACATGCCAACACATGCTAGGAGAGTTCCATGTTGTGCTAGCGCATGCCACCATGTGCTTGGGCGTCAGTGTCATCACAAGAAGTTATAGGTACAAAGATGTTCCAAGACATGTGGGGTGCTAAGAAATGTTAGTGTGTGCCAAAGCATTAATTCAAGGTGTGCCCAGATTGTTGAGGATTGTTAGGTCTTTCTCATTAATAGAATTGTCAGAGCTCGATTATGTATTAAATAATATATTTCCTACACACAATAGCGGAAATTTATCTAAATGGAATTTTATTGATAATAAACTAAATAGATATGAATCATGTGTTGACTCATAGGAAATCTCTATTCGACTAGTCATTACTTGAGGGAAATGATACATGCTTATTACTTCTTAAAAAATTGACTAACCCTAACCACTATGGCCTTGGACATATTATAAAAAATTCTCCACAATAATGGTATTAAATTGTTATCTTTTGACAAAAAACATATTAACAAGCACATAACGTCATCAAAAACTCATTGGAATGATCAATGATGACAGACATTTTTTGATCGTCACCAAAAGTAACAAAAAGAGCATTGGTGAGGGTCATTAAAAGTTCATCACTAGAAGTGTCACCAAAGAGAGAATTAGTGATGGGCCTTTAACGACCCTCACCAAAAGTGTCATTGAAAATGTCTTTGGTGACGGACCATAAAGGACCATCACTATATACACTTATAGTGACGGTTTTTAGTGATCAATGATGACGGACATTTTTTGACCGTCACCAAAAGTAACAAAAAGAGCATTGGTGAGGGTCATTAAAAGTTCGTCACTAGAAGTGTCACCAAAGAGATAATTAGTGATGGGCCTTTAACGACCCTCACCAAAAGTGTCATTGAAAATGTCTTTGGTAACGGACCATAAATGACCATCACTATATACACTTACAGTGACGGTTTTTAGTGATCAATGATGACGGACATTTTTTGACCGTCACCAAAAGTAACAAAAAGAGCATTGGTGAGGGTCATTAAAAGTTCGTCACTAGAAGTGTCACCAAGGAGAGAATTAGTGATGGGCCTTTAACCACCCTCACCAAAAGTGTCATTGAAAATGTCTTTAGTGACAGACCATAAAGGACCATCACTATATACACTTACAGTGACGATTTTTTAATGACTGTCACCATATGTGACATTGGTGACGGACCTTAAAGGTCCGTCACAAGCATGACCCTCACCAATGTGCTTTTTTCTTGTAGTGAAAAATGCAACCAAGTCTGGTACTTCCACGTTCCACCCGACCATAGACATGGTTGAGCCAAATCTATCTTCAGCTAGTCACCCCCATGCCATATTTGAAGAATGAATGTGGGATCTCATAAAACTCATCAATCAAAACCAAAGAAGTGCTTCCAGAGGCCAAACCACCTCAACCCTCAACCAGTGATTCTACCTCACTATCATACATCACCAGATTTTTCCCCACCCAAGCTTTCTAAGGCTCGAGATTGCTTGTTCCAACCAGGGATTTCAGTACTAGTAACTTAACCCATAGTTATCGCCAAGTTTCTAGAGTGTTTCTCCAACCAAGCTTCAAGGACTAGTAACTCAACCCACTAAGGGCTTCCAAATAAATTGTCCAAATAGGGCTTCTATGACTAGTAACTCAACCCAAGTTGTTGCAGGGCTTCCAGAGCATTTTTCCAACCAAGGCATTGAGAAATTAATAACTCAACCCATAGCCAAAACCACATGAGAACCAACCAGAAAAATAAGAAATGAAATGAACCCACAACAACATGGTTGTCCAGGAAATGGAAATTCTAGGCAAATCCACTATAAATCCAGACAATCCTCCATGCTAATGACAAATAATAAATAATAACCAAGAAACCACACCCATTGGCTATGCATGCCAAAACTAGCAAGGAAACCATACATGCAACTCGATACTTGAAAATAAATTCAGTTGTAGCCACTGACCCCTATGTCCTCTTGTGCTTCGTTGCTCTTCATTTGCCTTGTTTTGCAAATCTCCAAGTATGCCACACTCTCCAAGAGTGCTCAGAGAACTCCAAGTATTCAAGAGTATGAGAGAGAGAGAGAAAATAATGAGAGCTCAAAAACTATAGTGACTAAAAGATAAACTAGAAAAAATCTACAAGCTGATCCTTAGAAGCTTTTTAATTAATGAGGCCTCTATTTTCTTCATTTTCTATTATTTTCCTTCATTTTCCTCCTCACATGCAACTTGTGACCTTTCACCATCCTTTTCTCCTAATTTCAATTATTTTCATAAATAAAATGCCAATAAATGTCTCATGCATTTCCAAATCCTTTGCCATTGACTTTGCCAATTTCCTTTAGACATAATAAACAAAATGAACACCCACTAGGAATTTTTTCCCAGCATTCATCCTGGAATACGTGTCCCATGACCTTGGTCTTATATTTTTTACATGGGCTTTTAACCAGGGTTGTTACATAGCTTTCTGGTGATATAAATATTATCTCAATCAAACTCCTATATTAAAAGTTATGTGTACTATAATTTCATTTAAACATGTTATAATGCATCAACATTGGGTTTCCATGTAGCACTACCACAAAAAAAGTTGTCAAGACCACCAGGTCTTCCCCCAAGGTGCGTTTTTCTATGTTTTCATGTTGTACATGATGAATACCAAATGTATTATTACCATGTAGATTTTTTATCATCCCAAACTTGAGGGAAATCAGGTTCAGAAGTCATCCAGGAATCCACCGTGGTGTGCACCCTCAGCCATCCCGATCAAAAAATGCGTATATTTTTGTTCATTTGGGAAGGTATCTAAAGTGGGACCAAAATTTGGCTCATGTGCAACAATATTACCCTAGTTGATCTGGGCTCACAAAATTTGAAACCCTAAGAAACATTCTGATTTTATATCACCAAATCTACCTCCAACAAACCTAATCTAGTGACAAATGATCCCCCATGCTCTTGAAATAGAGATCACAGATCAACCAGGTGTTAAGCCACATATCAAGTGTCAGTGATACCGAGGAGAGAGTGAACCATCAGATCACTACATATCGTGACCATCGGATTATAAGTTACAAATGTACATAGTAAAGAAACACACTTTACCTAACTCTATGCTAGACCAAGTTATACTTAACTATTTCCTGCATGTCAGAATATCCTAACATCCCGCTTTAAGAACAGATTGGGTTAGGATTGAAGGATTTACAAAGGTGAAACTATAGGATACTATTTCTTATGTGTCGGAATATCCTAACATCCCCCCTTAGAACAACTTGGGCTAGGATTGAAGGATTTACAAAGGTGACACAATTGAGAAAGGAACGAGGCCTTAGGGCATATCCCCCTTTAATGATAACTTTCCTAAACTCCAAGCATAGATCGAAGTTTGGTAAACTTCACTTTTGTGAGAGCCTTTGTAAAAATATCACCAACTTGATCATTGGTTGAACAATACAACACTTCAAGAACACGATCATGAATGAGATTTTTGATGAAGTGTATGTGTAGCTTAATTGGTTTCATACGCTGATTCTGAACTGGAACTTTGCATAGATGAATGACACTCTGATTATCACACCAAAGTGTAGTTGGATTTTTCTAATGAAGACCAAATTCAGGCAGGATCTGACGAAGCCACGAGACTTCCTTGCTGGCTTCAACAACACAAAAATACTCCGATTTTGCCAAAGAAAGAGATATGGCACTTTTTTTCTTACAAGACCATGTAATAGGTCCTAAAGCAAGAGTGAATACGTAACTTGCAGTAGACTTTCGATCATCAAGGTCACCAGCCCAATCAGAACCAATGAAACCAACCAACAATGGAGATGCTCCTACACTGCAATGAATCTCGAATTGAACTATACCTCGAATATATCTAAGTATTATTTTAGCTTTTTTCAAGTGAATTTCATGAGGTTGGTGCATAGACCGAGCAACAAGAGCAACTACCAAGGAAAGGTCAGGATGGGTATGGGTTAGATACAAATGTTTACCAATAAGTTGATGGTATAAGGTAGCATCAACTTTATGGGAAGTACAAGTGACTGAAAGCTTGACTCCAAACTGAAAGGGAGAAGGGTCAGGCTTACATTCTTCCATGTGAAAGTGGCGTAGAATATAACATGCATACTTGGACTGAGAAAGGGTAATACCTTCTTTGGATTGCAGGACTTGAAGGCCAAGGAAATAACGCAGGTTTCCTAAGTATTTCATTTCAAACTTCTTTTTTAGGCTATAATTCACATGGTTTATATGGTTGGGATAACTGCTAGTGAGGATAAGATCATCAACATAAAGAACAAGAATGATTAATGACTTACCCACTTTCTTGGTGTAGACAATGTTGTCAGAATGACATCTAGAAAAACCATTATCTAAAATAAAGCTATCCATTTTGGCATACCAAGCCCAAGGAACTTGTTTGAGACTATAAAGAGAATTCCTAAGGCGACAAACAAGGCTAGAGTCATTTTGGATAAATCCAGAGGGTTATTCCATGTAGATTTTCTCATGCAAATCCCCATGTAAGAAGGAAGATTTAACATCCATCTGATGGAATTCCCATTTAAAGGAGGCAGCAAGAGAAAGAACAAGGTGGATAGAATTGATTTTGGAAATAGAGGATAAGGTCTAAGTATATTTAATGCCTTCAACTTGTGAAAGTCATTTAGTAAAAATAAAAGCTTTATGTTTATCCACTTTTCCATCTGGTACAAGCTTTGTTCTATAAACCCATTTTCATATGACAAGTTTTCTTCCTTTTGGAAGAGGAGAAAGATCCCAAGTATCGTTTTCCAATATGGAACGATATTCTTCATTCATATCTTCATCCCAATCTGGATGACCTAAAGATTCTTTAAAGGTGTCTGGATCAACATTTTCTATAACTTTAGCCAATAAGGAATAGGCTCTTTCGAACTGAAAATGTGTACATCGTTGATCTATAGGGTCACCTGCAAGAGAACCCGATGCATCCTGAGCAGAGCGGACCCATCTTGGAATTTTTGGAGCTAAAAAAAGATCTTGAGGAGGTGGAGGAGGATTGCCATCCTTTCTTTCATCATCCGAACTAGAAGGAATGTTGTCAAAAATAGAAGAGATAGAGAGAGGTGGCACATATGTCGAGTCAGTCTCACAGGCCAAAGGTGGCACACCTGCCAAACTAGGCTCACAGGAAGATATATTTACATCAAATTTTACATCTCTTCTAATGATTACATTTTTGGATTTTTGTTGAAGAAGTCTATATATTTTGACATCTTCAGAATATCCAAAAAAAATTCATTTTTCACTCTTAGGTTCTAAGGCTCTATGTTTCACATTTGGAATATGGGCCCAAGCTTGACTTCCAAAAACATAAAAATGACTTACATCTGGTTTGATTGAGCTCCAAGCTTCTTCTGGAGTTATATTCCTTAAAACCTTAGTAGAAGTGTGATTTACTATGTAATTTTCACAATTAATTTCTTCTGCCCAAAAGTTAAGAGTAAGTCCTTTATATTGAAGCATACAATTAGCCCTTTCCTTTAGAGTGCAATTATTCCTTTAAACTACACCATTTGTTGTGGAGTATACATGACAATATGTTGTAATTGAATGCCATGCTCAATGCAAAAGTGGATAAATTTTTTGTTAACATATTCTCCTCCATTGACAGATCTTAACCTAAGAATGTGATGTTGAGATTATTTCTCAACAAAGGCCTTAAAGGCCAAGAACATGTTAAAAACTTCACTCTTGAGTTTTAAGAAGTATAACCAAGTGCATCTGGAAAAATCATCAATGAAAGTTAAGAAGTACTTGTAGCTAGAGAAATAAACAACAAGAAGTGGACAACATAAATAATTGTGCACAAGCTGCAAAGGGGTTGAAGCATGCCATGAGGCATATTTGTCAAAACTATCCCGATGATGTTTTCCGATTACACATCCAGAACAAACACCATCTCGGCAAGATACCATAGGAAGACCTATCACCATATTTTATTTACACAGAGTTTGAAGGGAGCGATAGTTTAAGTGAGAAAATTGCTCATGCCAAAGTTTGCTCACTTCATCATTATGAGAAACAAACAAAAAAGGAAGACATGATGACCCAAATTTTTCAAACTTATACAACCTTGTGGAATCATCAACAACGCCAGTAGCTTAAATATGTCTAGGATCTTTGAGGTCCTTAATTACAACATCACGAGGTGATAATTCTATTATTTTCCCTTCACTTGAATGAGTTATCTGATAAACAGATAGAAGGTTGCAGGACAATGTAGGAACAAATAATACATCATTAAACTGACCATTATCGAGATGAATGCTTCCAGACCCTACAACATTAAGAGATCTATCATCACCAACATAAATATTTTTGCTGTTATAATCATTTAGAGAAGAAAACATGGCTTTATTTTTGGCCATGTGGTAAGAGGATCCATAATTAATGTGCCACTCGTGAGAATGAGAAGAAGAAGATACATTCAATGCATAACCAAATTTTTATGCTTGACAACCACAAGCAGAATGTGTCATTCCTGAAGATGAAGCTGAAGAGTTCTCCAAATTGATGTTGTGCTTCTTCATTTTTGCTTCCAAGGCTTCCATTTTCTTAAATTTTTTTGACTCTATGTGGCCATCACAATTAGAAAAGTTGTATGTCTATATGTCTACTTCCCTTTGTTTTTATTTTCCTTATCAGTTTGTTGGGTTGCTTTTTTCAGTTTGCGGCTTAAACTTCTTAAGACCCTTGTTTGGTTTAGGATCATTCTTTATAGGATGAGATTTCTTATGATTATTTTGATATGGTTATTTATGGGCTGCTAAGGCATTCTTATAAGAGTTTCAAATATTAATGAGACCAAGATGTAAGATTTTTTCTTTTTCTCTTATCAAAGAATCACAAGAGGCATCAAAAGAGGGGGACTTGTAGGTTGTTCCTCGATAAATGAGGGCTTATCTAGTGGAATGGAAGGTGGAAAAAAATATAGAGTATGCAGGGTGAAGCTTACTAAGAATGGAATAGATAAGGCTACCATATTACTTTTTTACCTTACAACCTTTTAAAAGAATTCTAAGGGTCTTGAATTTGGACAAAAAATCTTCAATAGAGGAGAAATTATTGGGGTCCAAAGTGAGCATATCATTTTCAAGTTGGTGGGCTATGATTTCATTTTTAGTGCTAAAAATAATATTTAGATTTTTCATAGCTTTATTAGGGAATCAATTTCTTGGATATGAAATCTAATATCTCGAGCAATGGACATTGTTATCAACCCTCGTGCTTGATATTGCTTATTTTCCTATTTAGCAGCTTTATCTCCATCGGTAGGTTTATTTTCTTGTCTTGTGGCTATTATATAAATCCCTTTACTTCTAAGTAAGTCTACCATGTAGGATAACCAATGGAAATAATTAGTGTTGTTATGAATAACAGGGCGTGCAATTTCCATTTAAAAAAAAATGAAGTTGAAAAGGTTGAAACCAATTTCTCCAACGGAAATATCTCGAAAAATTAGGCCGGTTAAAAAAAATGGCTTTGAAAACGGCTTCCGGATGGAGAAATTATGCCTTTTTGAAACAAATTTGTAGTAGATGCTGAATAGTTACATGATAGGTTAAAAGTTGATGATGAAGTTGTAATTTAAAAAAAATCCCCCTCCCATTTTCCAAACTTAATACAATAATCTCACTTTAAAAAAAACTACTTTTTGTGACTCACTTTTATAAATAAGTGAGAGTCACGTTAACAATGTGAGTTTTAAATAAAACCTTTTTTTTTTTTAAATGAAAACTTGCCAAAAAGTTTTTTAAGAAAAAGTAACTTAACAAAAAGATATTTAGAAAAAGAATCTTGAGAAAGAGACTTGAACCCAAGACCTCTATTCTCATAAAGTAACTTTACACCAAGTGAGCTAGTAAAATGATTTTGTAATTGTTTGAAAGTACGAAGGTTTTTTTTTTTTCTCTTTGATGTGTGTGCTTTTTCCTGAAAAATAAAACACAATATGTTGAAACAAAAAAAGGCAAGCCTTATGGTAGAACATTAGATTTCCGCTTAGTCTTACTAGAAACTACCTATTTTTCTCACTATTTCTGATTTCCCAAGATTACACAAAGTCGCAGGGAAAGAGCATACGTAGCAGAAAAATCCCGTCTTCATGTTTATGATTTGCCGAGATTGCACACAACGTAGAGAAAATATCATACCCAGATAAGAGGATAGAGATCCGGCAATAAAAAAAATACTACAAACCTAAATAAACAAAGAAATTAATAAATATAACTGTAAAAAATGATTTATACCTCCAGACCTAAAATGACATAACTTGGGCAACCGGAAACATTTCTGCATGAAACGAAAGGGGTTCATCATTGTAACAGAGGCTCCAGACACAAAAGAGCATTTCTCCCAGCTCGAAAGTGGTCAGAAACAATAGATCTGAAAAACGACATTCGCATGCAGTCAAATCGGCTTAGAATTTGGATCAACAACGGATGTGACACTCAAAATACCTCTGATACCATGTAGAAATTTACAATGTAAGTTCCTTAGATCAAACACTAAAGCTCATCACTCAAAAATAGATCACAGATTAGTACACTAGTATTTGATGTGGTTAAAACCCTCAAAGAGGGAAACAGTCCACGAACTAAGCCAACGCAGCCACTTCAGACAATTTATTAATATAAAGAAATAAAATTTACACAATTTTCTCTCATAAATGGTTACCAGACAAATGCCCCTTCATTCTCTTTCAATTGAGTTCACGGACCAATCAAGTGTCAAGTCACGAATCAAGTGTTGGTAATACCAAGGAGAGATAGAATCATCAGATCACTACATATCGTGACTGTCAGATTATAAGTTACAAATGTACATAGTAAAGAAACACAGTTTACCTAACTCTACGAAAGACCAAGTTTTACTTAACTATTTCCTATGTGTCGTAATATCCTAACAAAGGGCAATACACCCCTAGATCAACTAAATCCCTAGATTTTCAAGAAAGATTCTGTGCAACAATTCTATTACTTGGTATTAAAAGCTTGATTTATTTATTCCCATGAAGTGATGTTATCCCCTTATATTCTAATAAAAAAATGAATGAATACATCCTTAAGAGTAAAAGGGGAAAATTAGATTTTTTTCATCAGTTGTGTAATCATAAGTTATGCAAACACAAAAAATTCAAACATAAAAATGTGAGGACATTGAATAGTTAGCCCATATAAGTGTAAAAAGATATATGAATTGTTATTCTTCATCCGTGCTTCTCCATCTATTTCTCTAATAGGAAATGTAGTCTCCTTGAAAAGAGGAATTCCTTCCCTCCAAAACTCCTAAAAATCATAATCATGCTCCCTGAGTGACCTCGTAGTTATAGCAAGGAGTAATTAATGCTTCAAGCTAGCTGAGTTTTATCTTCTTGTAGAATGGGACTGGTCCCATAAATATCTCTAAGTGATTTGTGCTAAATATTCTCAATATCTCGCATCATAAGCACATCAGGAACATAAATCATGATAAATATCTCTAACCTTCATAAGAACTTATTTGGGATATGTTGACGGGAAAATTTGTCCGACCAACAGTAGGGGATCTCCCCGGTAGAAAGTCCCAATTAGACCTTGAACCATTTGGAGTAGGGATCCCGTCCGGGGTGTGGGTCCGGCTACCGCTTCAGACGCCTTCCCTTCGGTCTCAAAAGAACCTGATTGAACCTGTGGACGCACGCTTATTCACATGATACATAATACATGACTGATGCATTAAACATGAATAAAACACTATGCATAGCGAGGCAATAAATAAAACATGTACGCCTAAGGAGATGTTGTTAGCAACACGTCTTTGGGGTAATGCTTGTAAGGTAGTCTGACCACAACAGAAATAGTTATTTATGGCGAGATGTTCCTTTACTTTCTGAAAGATAAAACGAAATGCTAACAAAATAGTTCGTTAACATTCATAAATAGAGCAAATGGTAAACTGAACATCATCAACACAAACATAGATAGCCATGATGCATAAATGATGCTATAAAGAGAGGCAGCTTCATTAATCAAAAGATGTTCTGAAACTATATAAGAAAATACGCTTAGTGTTCACGTAGTAAAACACATCATCCAAACAAACGGGTTGTAACAAGTATCTGTATTCACATGGACAAGAGTATAATCTTTCAATACAATGCAATGTAGCTCTTGAGTCTCCAAAAGAAAAAGCCTTTTACACTTTCCCCGTAGGGAGCTTTATAGCACAAAACTTGCCCTTTGGGCTTCCCGGCTTTTTGCCTGCTTGCCTGTTGAGTTTCCTTGTGACCTTGAAGAGGTTGTGACCTACGACCTGTCTGGTATGTGCGACTTGCGACCTGGATAGACAGTGCGACCTGCGACTTGCCCGGGCGGTGCGACCTGCGACCTGCCTCTAACTGCTGCTCATGACTTGCTGCTACCGGGCTGCGGAGATGGACGCGCAATGTTGAGGTCGGAGCGTCAACCTGCTATTCCTTGAGAAAATCTTGCCATGTCTGGTACTCTGCCGCTATGGGGGAAACAAGAGGGACCTCCTCTTTCAACTGATGCGTGCATTCCAAAGCATTTGGCACTAGGGTTTCCCTTTTCGGTGAGATTTGGTTGGAAAGAGAGGCAAGCTTGGTATAAATCCGAACCGGAGTGGCAATAAACTGACCCAGATGTTCTTGAGATGCTGCGGGCTCGGGAGCAGCAGTGGCTTGCTTGATAGGCTGCAGAAATGACTGGATCTCCTGATTCACTTGTTCCCAGGCTTTCTCTTCTTCCAATGCCCCAAGCGACGGAATGTGGTGCAAAGTGTGCATCGAGTCGATGCTGCTGATCAGGTGGTTGTATGAAGAAATTACTTTGTCCAGGTCCTTAGATAGTTTGTCCTTAAACTGCATTGCCATACGGAGCTGAACCTTAGCATCCTGTGTATGCATCCAATCCCTCCTGGGCAAATTCTCAAGTGCCTGAGGGTATTGTACTGTCCAGCCCATTATTCTGTCTAAGGCCTGTGAGGCCTCCCTGAGTTGCTAGTGCTTTTGCTTGGTTTCTGCTCGTGCTCTTACCAGTGGGGCGACTGTTTGTTTGATGGCGAACATTTCTCCATACACCTACCTCATGGTTGCTTCTAACACTTCACATTCTTTAGAAATGGCCAATGGGACTTCATTTACCGGTGGAGTCTGGTTTCGGAGTTGTTGAACTTCTGCTCTCAACTCTAATTTCTCCTGTTCTGCTCTTTTCTCGCGCTGCTCAGCTGCTTGCAGTCTATTTTGCAAAGATACTATTTCTCTGCTCATTCTGGTTACGTTCTCTTCCGTGGCTGCGGCGAAAGCAGTGCTTGCCGATGCTATCATTACCGGATTAGTCCTGGTATCAAGGACTATATCTTTACCTGTTGCCACTGTGGATTTGGCGGATGGGCTTTGCGCCAGAGCTCTTCTTTTCTCTTGCCTGATCTTGAAAGAGAATTGATCGAATGTAAGTCTAGTGAGGTCAAATACTTCCTCTTCTTGCCCCTGGGGGGAACTAACATCAGAGAGCTTGGTACTGCCCAGAGGTATTTCGAAGGGAATCGTCTCGATGTCTTCTATCATTTCATCTTCTTTTTCTTCTCTGTTCTTTTCTTCTTCTTCCTTCCGCCGGCGTTCAGCTTCTGCTGCTGCTTCTATTTCGGCCTTCCTCTAGCGTTCAGCTGCAGCAGCCTGTTCGACCTTCTGCTGGTGCTCAGCTTCTCCTTTGTCCAGTTCTGCCTTGAGTGCCCGTTCTGCTGCGGCCTATGCCTCCTTCTCCTCTTTTTCTTTCCTAGCCTCCTTGGCCTGCTTCTTCTTCTATGCTGCCGTCGCACTCTTCTGGCGTTTTTCCTCATCCTCCTTTATCTTCTTTTCCCTTTCTTGTTGGGATTTTGCTTCTGCTTCTTTCTGTTGGATAGATGTAGTAAGCCCCATGTTGGTCAGAGACTTCTTGGGTAAAGAGGAAGAGGCACCTCCCAGCTGAAAGCTTCTTTCTTTCAGGCTCTGATCATCCGGATCCTCTTGGCCCAAGTTTATTTCCGGAGCAAATTGTCTCTCAGTGTTATACCAGTTCCTTCTTTCGTCTTCTGCCAGGCGTTCAATATGCTGATAAGTCCACTTTAATTTAGCTTTCTTGCAGTGTTCAGGAACTATTCTCTCCGGGTCATATGTTCAGTGTTCTAGCACCCCAAGCCCATAGCTCTTCATCGCTTCTCCCTCCGCTGCTACTTATTTCAAGTCTTTAACTATGCACGCGCCGATGGTGAGGGGTAGCGTGGGCCACAGCTTCTTTTTGGCTTTAGACAGGACGCTGGAGAAGCCTTGAGACATTTGGAAGCATACCTCCTGAATGAGCATTTTGTTTGTAACAAAGCGAGGCATAGCATGTGGTGCCCTGTAAGATCCAAAGACTCATATGAAAGTATATCCGGCGAAGGAGAACCAATGTGCCACTTGGACTAGAGTCTCTTTGGCTTGCCAAGACATGAAGGGGGTGTCTTGACCAAATAGTATTCTATATAGAGCGAGGATAAACACTTGGAGACCCCCCCCCCCCCCCCCCCCAGGACCTGCTGAGGTTTTGGAGATCTCAACACCCCGATTTATGGCGTGAATTGCACGAGTCCCTGCCGGAATCCCAGCTTGTGTCTGCCCTGGTGCGGGCAGCTTCCTCTGCAGAAGGCATCCAAGAGGTAAGAGGCCATGTGCAAATCTAAGAACTCTCCACTGATGGGAGCCACGCCACATGTTTATTCACATCTGCTTGCTGACACGGCTGAAGAAGGGGCCCAATCTCATGCACGTTACATGCTCCATGATAGTAGCCCAACTACCACTGAAAGTGGAGCAATCAGAGCGCCCGTAAAGTCTGCAAAGCATGGCGGCAACTAATTTATAAACCTTTCTTAGGCTAGCCACCGGATATTCTTGGTCTTTCTTGACTTTAAATTTCTCGGGTTCCTCCCACCATTGTCTAATAGTATCAACTACAGGAACTGCGTGAGCAATAGCCCATTCTAGTGTGAAGTACTCTTCTGGGCGAGGAAATGAGTAATAAAGGTGGGCATCCGCACCTACGAGCATAGCGAAAGCCCTGCCTTCACTGTTTTGGATCACAAACTTCTTGGGATCTGTCTTTTGTATGATCCAGTCTATAACCTCTGGGCATGGAAATATGGCTGGATGCACCCCTGCAAGATGTAGTTTGGACCTTTTGACTGCCAAGTATATTTCCTAGTCTGGGAGATCTTTTGGGAATTCCTCTTCCGGTATGGCGAACTCATGATACACTTGGTACCATCGCATGTTGTCTTCTTTTGCAAATGTACATAGTGTATCCCTGTATATCGGGGGTGGGGATACCATGTCCAGCTCCTCAACTTCTTCCACCACTTGCTTGCCCTTCTTCTGGGATAGCGGGGGTGCCATGTCGCTATAATCTGATAGAACAGGTATGCACTCTATGTCCCCTTGAAGTTCGCCTGTCAAATTCATAAAGGAATCCCAAGATAAGAACGACATGATGATATAAAACCAATTACAGCTTAGTGATGAATTTTAGCTGAGACATGTAAAACTGGGTTACTGGTTTACTGGGTCGCAGGGTCGCGGATTGCAAGAAGAGACCTAGGTGCGACCTTGCGACCTTGCGACTAGGTCGCAGGGTCGCGGGTCGCAAATTACGAAAACCGAGGAAAATGCGACCTTGCGACCTCGCGACCAGGTCGCTGGGTCACTGGGTCGCAACTCTCCAGAAAATTGGGAAATGCGACCTTGCGACCTTGCGACTAGGTCGCTGGGTCGCTGGGTCGCAAATTCCAGAAATTTGAATAAAATGCGACTTTGCGACCTCGCGACTAGGTCGCTGGGTCGCAGGTCGCGATAAGGCTTGCCGGGGGGTTTTGTGCGCGTGCGGCCGTAAGGTTTTTTCTCCCTCCTCCTGAGAGATTATAAGCTAGCTGGGTCTAGGTAGAGTTGAGGAATGGCTTTAGGAGCAAGGGACAAGGCCATGAGAGTTTGAACCAGAAGTGTGGTGAGCTTGGACGGTTGTGGTGAAAGCAGGGTCACAAACACTCCTAAAATGAAACCAAAAAAAAAAAATGTAAAAGCTCAGACAAGGGGAAATTTAAAGGCCTAAGGGGACATGGGTTTGGTAAGAAATGCTCATAATGGAAAAAGCAGGAGGAAATGGAAACTTACCCGGGAAAATCGCACAAGTCGAGTTGTCAGAGGCGTTTTCTTTCAATTCGCTGAATGTGCAAAATGCGACCTAGCGACCTCCTTTATATAAAAGGTCGCACGTGCGGGCATTTAATGCGGGGTCGTTGGGTCGCAAATCTATTCATTCCAGAGTTTTGCGACCTCGCGACCTTGAGACCTGGCGACCTAGGGTCGCAGGGTCGCAAGGTCGTTGCGTCGCACTTTTCATTAAAATTGGAGATTTGCGACCTCGCGACCTTGCGACCTGGCGACCTGGGGTCGCGGGGTCGCAGTTTTCATCAATAGTTTAATCTTTGCGACTTGGCGACCTAGCGACCCTTAGGTCGCGGGGTCGCAAGGTCGCAGAGTCACAGTTTTCTAAAAATAAGTTTATTGCGGCTTGGCGACTTGGCCTTAAGGATTCTTCACTTGGTTTCTCTTTAGTTTCAAGGGGCTCCAAAAATTTGAAATGGGGGTCTTTTTTGGAGGGTGTTGTAGGGGCTACAACAGGATATTAAAAATTTATCAAGTGAAAAAGGAAAGGTCTATTATATCCTTTTTGTTTATATAAAAGGTTAGATAGTCCTTACATCTTACCTAATTTGGAGGCCCATCACTCTGGTCCACCATTAACTACCTGAGTCTGTTCACTACACAACATATATCTAGCCTAGTATTGACCACATATATTAAGAACCCAATGAGGTGGTTATACATAGTAGGATCCAAAAATGTACTCTCAGAAGAATAAATATGCCTAAAATTGGTGATCAGGGGTGTAGACATCGCACTAAAATCCTTCATCTTGAATCTGGTCTAAATATCAACTACATTCTTTCCCTACCCAAGGAAAATCTCTCATAATTGTTTCCACACCTCCAATCCCAAAAAGTAGTGCATGAGCTCAATATCCTTCATATCTAACTACAAACTAAGGTCATCCTTGCACATCCCAATGATATTCTTCGATCCGATTAAGAAGACAACATCAACATAGAGGATGAAGTTGAGCGGCTCACCCTCAACATGTAACAATATAATTTTGAGTCTCTCTCACTCTTGGTGAAGCCCAATATAAGAAGACCCACATTGATATTGGAGTTCTATGCATGTAGTTCCTTCCTAAGTCAACAAAGGTCCTTCTTCAATATGAATACATGGGACTCCCTCCCATGCACCTCAATTCCCTAAGGCTTCTGAACATACACCTCTTCCTCAATCACCCCACTGAGTACAGAAATATTTGCACCCATCCGACGTATCCTTTCCTATTATGTGGGGGATCATGTGATCCTTCACTCAATCCAAAATAATGCCTCTATCTCTTATATCTTTTATCTTATGTTTAGTTTCTTAGGTATCATCCGAAGGAATTTGGATCTTTTTTATTGCAATTTCCCATAAATCATTTTCCATAAGAACAATGGTGATCCTCTCCTTCCATGGACTAGAATTTCCATGCCCCTCCAGCCTATCTTCACACATCAAATTTAATGATGATATATTACCAAATCTACTTTAGCCATAAAACGGTAAAAAATGTAAATTTCCTTCAAAATCATTGATCTCCCTTCTTTAGAGTTTTAGCACTCTTATACCATGTTCAATTCTTTATATCAGATCTCATCAATTTTATTTCAACAATTTAAACAAAACCAAGAAAATATTTATCTCAAATAAATTATGAAATTGTTAATAAAATAAATAATTGTTATATTAACTCAAAAAATAATTTGTATCAAAAAATAATTATTGGAAATCAGACATACAACAACATGAAACAACGTGAAATAATAGGAATTTCACCCAAACAACTCCCCATCACATTTATTAAAATTTGGAAAATATTTGTTAGACCCACAAAGAAAACTTTACATTCTAAAATTTTACTGTTGTAGGAAAACATGTACCTTGGCCTCCTCCTAAAATCAAGCTCAGAAATTCATTATCAACTAGAAGAAATCGTCCTAAAAGGATTTTCAACACGTTGTACAGATGTTGTATGACAACCGTACTATTGCATATGTGGGCACAACCTACTATTTCTAGACATGTGGACTGAGAATTCTCTCTTCAAACCTAGCTTCCTTCTCTTGTTGTACTTAGCCATCTCTTGATCCCCAACTTGGCTCCTATGAATTTCTCTCTAAATATCCGTAAAAAAATTCTCCTATTCTTGTCAACTAGGGTTATTCCAAGTGGTTGGGAGAAAGAAATGAAATCCTCCCAACCCAGTGTCAATTCCTACAAGTGAGATAAATGCTAACAATATTGACAATATATGTATATTCCTCATATTGAATATACAATGTTGTACCTATGAAAAAAAAATCTCATCTTCCTCGTCAGTCAAGTGAAGCCTCTCTCTTCAGAAAATATCTTGCTCACAACTCAACAATAATAATGTATCTTTCATCTCACCATTAGACTTAATAATTTCATTAGGCCAAATCCATAACCCTAATTTCCTAAGTGATCAAGGGTTGGGATTAAATCGTAAGACCAATTGAGATCAAAAATTGAGATTATATCCTCTAAGTCACTTAATTAAAGTAAATTAATTATCATTAGACTTAGGCCTAATAGTTATAAATAATTAATTATTGAGCTTTTCCTAAGTTAAACTTTCAATGAATAGATATTTGGTTAGAGATTCTAAAATTGTAATTGGGAATAGTAGTGACGATCAAGAAGATGAAATAAAAAATAAATTGGATAAGTACAATAATTTGGTGAATGAAGAGAAGAAACAAAAGAAGATTCTGATTAGTCAGATCAACGTCCAAGAAGGCCTACAAAGAAATGATTGGATGATGAGAGATGTATCCTCCCTGCACATTTTGAATGTCTTAAAGATGGATCCCCATTGGGATTCGAAATGTCGATAATTGTGACGTTATGGATAATATGGATCATTGTGCTTCAATAAATAACCACAGGAGCTTAAAAACCATTTTTGAGTTACCAAGGTTTAATGACACGTTGCAAAGTTTCAGCTCCAAAATCTAATAACTCACTGCCAAAAAGCTCAAGAATCCTCATTGTAGCCATGAACATCCCTTTTTAGTGCCTTCAAATCCTCCTCGAGAATTGGGTTCCGTTAATCATTGGGAGCTAAATAGGGTTAGTTCCAAACAAAATTTATCTTTGCAACTCCAACATAAAAACCTTTACATGGATCCCTCATTTTTTCACCCTCAATGTCAAAATCCTTATATGGATCCATCATCATCTTTGCAACCCGATTCTCCATTCCTTTGTACGGATCAATATGTGCAACCCCATATCTCTTAACCCTAACCCTTATGTGGATAAATATTTAAAACCCCAATTTCATAACCCTTACATGAATCATTTTTTGAAACATCTCCAGTCTTAGTTCCCTTGTATGGATCAGTATGTGCCACCCCAATTTCAATTTGTGCAACAACACTCTCAAAACCCTTGTATGGATCAATATTTACAACCTTGATCTTAGAGCCCTTATATGGATAAATATTTTCATCCCCAATCTTTATTCCATTAATCTTTGCAATCCCAGTCTTAGATCTTTGAACAATCACTGCAACCCCAATGTTTCCCTATATGAATCAATCTTTTCAAACCCAACCCAAATTACCTTATATACATCAATCTATGCAACCCAATTCTCACTTCCCTTGTATGGATTAATATTTGCAACCTCAATTTTATTCCTATCATGTGGATCAATCTTTCAAACCTCAAACTATGTCTCCTTATATGGATCAATCATGTCTTTTGAACTGCATTATAGATTGTAGATATCAAAAAGTTCAACAACAAATTCAACCATGAGGTGTGGACCCTTCGATGACCGAACTGTGTAATACTTCTTAGCTCATATCATTGAAGAAGAAACAAAGCCAATCATGGGAGAACAACCCTTCAATGACCCAATGTGAAATATCGTTCAACTCAGCTCAATGAAGAAGTGTCCAAGAGAGCTGTAAAATTAAACTTGAAGGTTTTTTGAAATGTGCAAGTAAAATTTTATGTCTTTTCAACAATTGATCAATGTTGAAAAGCACATAAATTAAAGGGTTCTAACTAATTTTACAATATAAAAATAGAGGCAAAAATACCATACACAACAACACAAAAGAGAAAAATGATAAAGGAGTTCCCCCCTCATGGGCTACATCTCTTCGTCTAGCTTCCAATGTTGGGCCTCCTTCATTAAGTACTCAAATCTATGATTTCATGGATTTAAAGTGCTTAGAATGAAAAAAAAATGTCTCCAATGGCTCCAAGATAGTAAAAAACAAAAGAATTTATGTTGTAGATAAGTTTTACTTCTAACTACTCTACAAAATAGACTCTTGTACTAATTATTATATGATTTTTCCTTTCCATGAACAACCAAGATACATTTTTTCCTCGTGTCGTGGATATTCGTGTTGAATTGGGTGCAATTTGTCTCTTGGTTTAAATTTATAATGACCCTTGTGAGTGAAAAAATTAGGCCATGTGGTCTATTACCCCTGCTATTTGACCAAAAATCCGAATCGGTTTGTGACCCTTCACTGTTCCTTGTTCCCTTGGTTTCATGGGTTGCAAAGTGACTCGGGGCAAGGGCTTGGCCCCAGTCCCATCTCCTATATACCAAACACCGAAAATTTATATAGGTTGTCGTCCATATGGGTTAATAAACACTCATGGTGCAGTATAGAGCTACCCTATCTTGTTCTTGGTCTCATGTTCAATCCCTGTGGAGGTTAGTTCAAACTTAACAAAAAATTTACACCACACCTGGGAGGCCACGTGGCTGCTAGTCATTGCGCCACGTGGCTCCCATTCATGGGTCCACTAAAACTGTCTATTAACCAATCAAAACTCATCAAGGCCTAACCAATAAGGTGAGGCCACTTGGAAGCCTCGCATTAGCCTATGAAGTATAGTCAATTTTCCCAGTCACCCTGCCCACTCAGCAATCCTACATCTAACCTACAAAATTTTTAATTTTTTAGGAAAATAGCCAAGACATAATATTGGGAGAATACGATATCAGTTTTGAGTGATCTAAGCTATGTTGGATTCAGGGTGACAAGATCTACGTTTTGGCACTAGTTTCGAGTACTTTTGAAAACTTTGAATTTTGAGCACTTTACTGATCCACCAGATCATTCCTCCCCACCAGAAGCTTTTAGACCTCCAAAATATCATTTTCAGTTAACAAACAGGTGAGGGTAAAATTCCCTCACCCTTCTAATTTCAATCCATTTGGATTTTCCTGGATTTGTACCTTTGATCCCCACATGAAGGCACTCCATCTCCCCTCATTTTGAATGTCTTGTTATTGTATCAAGAATAGTATATTGCTACAATTCTTCAAGATATTCAGGAGTGAAATATTCAATTGAAGGAATCTTAACATTTTCTCCTTGATCTTCAATTAAAAGAGGCTCATATAGTCTCAAATTTTTAACATAAAAATCTGCATATATTTGCATATATGGAGAAAAATCTAACCAGAAGACATTATTACCAATATTTTCTAAAATATTGAATGGACCATATATGATTGGTTTAAGTTTTTTAAATTCTCCTTGGAGTCTTTCCTTGCTAATGTGAAGCCAAACTTCATCTCCCACTTGAAATCTGTGATCAACACGATGCTTATCATGTCTTTTCTTGTACTTGGCTTGACTCATTTCCAATTGTTCTTAAACCATTTGATGCACCAATTGAACTTGTTCAATGAATTTCTTGGCCTTATCTATGCCACTATGTACATAAATAGCAACATCTTTTCCAAAGATAAAATCTAGAGGACATTTTGGTAACTATCTCAAGCATGCCTAAAATGGATATGTTTGAGTCGATGAATTCTTGGCCTAGTTATAAGCATGTTGAATGTAGTGAAAATGTTCATCTCACAATTTAGGATGATTGTTGCAATAACCATGAAAAATATGTATTACCATTTTTCTCACCACTTCTATTTGGCCATCGATTTTTGGATGGAATGTTGTGATATTTTTCAATCTTGTGTCAATGAGTCCCCATAAACATAACCAAAATTTCCTGATAAATCGAGAATCTCATTCGTAAATTGATCCGGGTAAATTCCTGA
The DNA here is from genome assembly GCA_034641835.2 of Pinus albicaulis. NCBI lineage: Eukaryota > Viridiplantae > Streptophyta > Pinopsida > Pinales > Pinaceae > Pinus > Pinus albicaulis. The sequence continues at coordinate 915,595,469 of CM076569.1, forward strand.
TACAATTTTAAACCAAGAACTTTTACTTTGGCTGATGTGTTATAATTTCATCAAAGCATTATTGAAAATAAATGAACATACCTGCATGCTGTAAAGAAGGGGAACATAACAAGCATTAGCAACATAACATATTGTTGAAGAATTTCCTCTGGGAGGGACTACGTTTCTGGGCCTCGGTGTTAAGATGGTGTAGGTTGATGCATTAAGTGATGTAATAAGTGATGATGTACATGGATGGTATTTTCTCTGTCATACAAGGAAAATTCCCTCACGTAGGAGTGGTTGGACCTCTCCACAAGATGTTCCACTACAAGAACTCTCATTCAGAAAAAATGACTCCTATCAGTATGAAAATAACTCACACATAATGGCTATGAGTATCCCGCCAACATGAGAACAAAGGGAACTCAATCAAACATACATGTGACAATGAGTATCCTCGCCAACATGGAAAAAAAGGGATCTCAAACAGCATAAAACAAATCCATGATAGAAATTACATCTCACATCAAGAACAAAACAAGATCCCTCATCAAACATCAATAGGGATCTATACAACACAATGCATCTCATAGCAAAGAAGTACAAATAAGTACATGATCACAATGCATATACCTCACATCCTAGAGCTATCTAAAGAAAAGGATGATAAACTTTTGGATTTGGCTGCACCTTCAATCTCATGGTGTCAAATATCTTGAAAGTGACTGCTCACACATTGAATGATGACACCTACAACTCCACTTTCAAAAGTGGCCGAAAAACACAAGGCTGAGATGGAAAATTTGGCTGCACTTTTAAACTCGTGTTGCCTAGAGGTGTAGGATTGACTGTCAATTTGCTGAATTCTAACAAAGTGAAATTCTGGGACTTAGGGAATCTTTTAGATTCCCCTTAGATTCCTCAGGGATGTTGCTCCATAGGGAATCTAGAAATATAAAACTGAAAATAGTAATCTAATCTGACCATTTATATCTTTGTGAAATTTCAAGAATAATGAGTATAGAGTTGACCTCATTCTGACACAGGCGAATTTCGGCCTCTGAGGAATTTGAAAGATTCCTGAAGATTCTCCTCCATAGGGAATATGAAAAACTTCTACTCCAATGGAAAATCTGGGCACACCATCGTATTCCTTGCGAAATTCTGGTTAAAATGCACATAAAGTTTAATACATTTTGAAAATTTTACCTCCTTGGGATCAAAATATTCTCTTGGCATCAAATAGGAATCTGTCTTGAATTGCATGCACCATCCCTGCCTCAAACTGCATGTCAGGTCCGCTCTACCTTCCTGGGTGCACTGGTGAAAAGTTGAGTTTAAATAATAAAATGGCGGCAGACTTATCAATGAGTGTGTTGGGCGAGTTGGTTAAAAATGTGTAACAATAGGCATATGGTCGGAGCATCAAATCCCAGCCATGCCAAACCTAGTGCATTTGTTTTAAAACCTGAATTTTGTTTTGAAATAAGACACTGTTGAATGTCATCGGGGGGCTGGACCAACATTGGGCGGCCCGTCCATTGTTTTTATGCCACATGGGGTATGGGGTGGCATGGGTCGGGTCCACCGGAGGTGACCCACCCACCCACGGCTCTTGTTACAAAGGGTTACGGTGGTGGCTCTGGGGGTGGCGAGGTCATGGCTGCCGAACCCTCATATTTAATTAAAATATAATATGGTTGTTGTAATGAGTGGATAGGGTGGCGGGGGTGGTGGCATACACCCCTTTTTAATTATTTTTTTGATTTATATTAACAAATGAGGAATTTTTTTAAAATCCAAATTTGAACCGTAGGAGAAATTTTAAGTGTCCCACAATTTTTCCTTGAATCCAACCAGAGTTGGCTGTAATTTGAAGGCCAAATTTTGGAGAAATTGTGCCTTCTTTAACCTACCAAGTCACCCGATCAACCATTGAACTTTGACTGGCTCTAACTTTCGCATACGAGCTCAGTTTGACGAAGAGTTTGCACCATTGCGATCAGGACGACAAGATATTCGACTTGAACCCAATTTGAGAGAAATCCGAACGCTTTTATTTTTTGAGCTTTCATCAGCCCACTTTGTCCTGTGTGCATCTCTTGAGCTACCTGGATCAATCCTTCCCACTGAGGAGCTTTTGGTCCTCCAAAAGCATCAACAATAATAAAAAAAATTCGTGTACTATGTTTGCACCATAATGTCATAAATAAGGTCAACATTCCATCTCCTTCACCTTTGTTCTTCAGAGCCTTAAGAGATGAACCGACACCTGCATCTTCTGCAAACCTGTAATACAATCTCCTGCAATTACATGCTCAAATTGACCAACTATGACCCAAAAATTTCCATACTTGCCACGAGTTTATGACACATACTTGGTGTTCAAGTTTACATCAAATGGAAATCACACCCCAGCTATCATTACAAGGCCAGAACATCATTGTCGCATTTCGAAGTGATGGAAAACACCTCATCACTTTTATATGAAATAAATGCATCACACTATCTGTAAAACAAAACCAAAATATCATTGTTTCTTAACAATCGATGGAAAAACACATCATGACTTTTATAGTTAAAAATGCAACATATGATTTACAAACATGACCATGGAAAGCTAACATATCTAGAAAAACATTATAGAAAAACCATCTCTTACATATCAAAGTGAATGAATCAATTTCCCATGGCACTTTTTCTTGTCGAACAATTGTTTCAACTGCTTCTCGCATCGACGCTTCGTCCTTAAGATGTCGCTCTAGATGGAGCCTCGAACACGTGGCTCTTTGATGGCCAATTTGGTTGCACTGGTTGTAAAATTTCTTCTTCCTCCAGACCTGCTTAACCAATTTCTTTCCCTGTTGTGGAGAAGGATTTCCATGCCTCATCCTCCTTTGTGCTAACATTCTTTTCCAACACTTAGAAATGACATGGTTATGTAAACCACAAAAATGACAATTTTTTTGATGCCATGATTTACGACTATGATTAGTAGCATTTTTATAATCTAAATGAACTCTGGAATAATGAAACTTATTATACCTTCTCTGGTGGTCTCTGGTGTGATAATGGTGATGAGAGCTTGCCTCAACTCTTTCACTGCAACCTGCTCTTCCATGGGATGATGGTGAAGCGTTCCCATCAATGCTTTCTCCTGATGAGTACAACAATGTTTGTTTGCCTTTGATGTCCTTCGAGAATCCTCCTTCTGTGTATCCCAAACCTGCATAGTGAGGTCTCTGCACAACCTCCAATGGCTGGGTTAGGCCTTGGCCATGAATGCCAAGTTCTCCTTCTTTGTACCCCATCCTGGTAAGGAGTCTCGTGCTGATTCTCATAATGGGTATCTTCACAGTCTTAACAAAATTTATATCAGGTGACGATGAAATTGAAGAGAAATCAACACTATTTACCTTGGTTGTGGATTTTGAAATAGGTGAAAAGGGCTTCTCTGAGCCTTCATTGCTCTTCACTTCCTCCAAGGAATTTTTTGTGGCTTGTAGCTGAACCTGCAATCAGTGCTTCTCCTCCTTCTCTTCCTACAGGAGTGTCTTCAATGCATCATGATCTGCTTGAATAATTTTGTCATGGAGATTCAATTCTTTCAATGCCTCTGACGTGGCTTTTAATTGAAGCCGCACTAACTGTTTTTCCTCTTTCTCCTCCTGTAGGAGTGTCTTCAATTCAATGTTGTCTGTTGCTTATTTCTCATAAGATTCGTACAACATGTATTCTTTCTTGGACACCCTGAGCATGGTCTCATACATGTCTTTGACATCCTCCATTTCTCAACTTAGCAAACGTTCAATGGTTCATGCTTGCAATCCAAATAAGCAAGAAGACTGCTCTGATACCACTTGATCCAGGTAAATTCCTAATACCCTTTTAAACCAAGACCTTTTTCTTCGGCTGATATCTTAGAATTGTATCAAAGAATTAATAACATAAATGAACATATATGCATGTTGTAAAGAAGGGGAACATTAAAAGAATTAGAAACATAAGAGATTGATGACAGAGTTTGTGTAGGAGGGACTACGTCTCTGGGCCTCAATGTCAAGATGGTGTAGGCCGTTGCATTAAGTTTTGTAATTAGTGATGGTGTACATGGATGGTATTTTCTCTTTCATACAAGGAAAATGACCTCACACATGATTGTATGGGCCTCTCCATGAGATGTTCCACTATAGGAACTCTCATTCACAAAAAATAATTCCTATCAGTGAGACAATAACTCACACATAATTGCTATGAGTATCCTACCAGCATGGAAACAAAGGGATCTGAATAAAACATACATGTGACAATTCGTATCCCACCAACATGGAAAAAAAGGGATCTCAAACAACATAAAACAAATCCATGATAGAAATTACATCTCACATCAAGAACAAAACAAGATCCCTCATCAAACATCAATAGGGATCTATACAGCACAATGAACCTCATAGTAGAGAAGTACAAATAAGTACATGATGACACTGCATATACCTCACATCCTGGAGCTATCTGAAGAAAATGATGATAAACTGTTGGATCTGCCTACACCATCAATATCATGGCGTAGAATATCCTAAAAATGACTGCTCACACATTGAATGTTGACACCTCCAACTCCACTTTGAAAAGTGGCCAAAAAACATAAGGCTCATATGGAAAATCTGGCTGCACTGCTGAACTCGTGTTGCTGAGAGGTGTAGGATCGACTATCAATTTTTTGAATTTTGACAAAGTGAAAATATGGGCCTTAGAGAATCTTTTAGATTCCCCATAGATTCCTCAAAGATGTTGCTCCACATGGAATCTAGAAATCTACAACTCAAAACAAGAATATGATCTCACCATTGAGATCCTTACAAAATTTCGAGAAGAATGAGTACAAATTTGACCTCATTCTGACACCAGCGAATTTCAGCCTCCAAGGAATATGAAGGATTCCCCAAGATTTATGAAGATTCTCCTTGACAGGGAATTTGAAAAATCGCTGCTCCAATGGAAAATCTAGGCACACCATCATGTTCCCTACAAAATTTTGGTTAAAATGCATATAAAGTTTAATACATTCTAAAAATTTGACCTCCTTGGGATCAAAATATTCTCTTGGCATCAAACAAAAATCTGTTTCGAACTGTGTCCACCATCCCTACCTCGAACTGTGTGTCAGGTTTGCTCTGCCTACCTGGGCTCACTGGTGAAAATTCGAGTTTAAATAATAAAATGTTGGTAGAATTATCAATGATTCTATTGGGTGTGTTGGTTAAAAATGTGTAACAATAGGCATGGGGTCGAGGGATCATATCCTGCCCATACCAATCCTCGTTCATTATTTTTAAAACCCAAATTTTGTTTTGAAATATGCCGTCGTTGAATGTCCTTTGGGGGCTAGACCCGCATTGGGCACACCGCCAATTGTTGTTATGCCACATGGTGGTATGGGGTGGCGTGCACGACTCTTGTTACAAAGGGTTATGGTGGTGGCTCTAGGGGCAACCGGGTCATGGCCACCGACCCCCCATATTTAATTAAAATATAGTATGGCTGTTGTAATGTGTGGGTGGGGTGGAGGGGGTGGTGGCCCGTCAACCCCCTTTTTTAATTATTTTTTTGATTTATATTAACAAATGAGTCATTTTTGAAAAAATTGAATTTGGACCATAGGAGACATTTTAAGTGTCCCAAAATTTCGCCCAGACTCCAGTAGGAGTTGGCCGATACCCGACGGTCGGATCTTGGCGAAATTATGAATTCTTAACCTGCCAAGTCACCCCATCAACCCATCAACTTTGACTGGCTCTAACTTTCGCATATGAGCTCGGTTTGATGAACCATTTGCACTGTTATGATCATGCCAACGATATCTTCAATTTGAACCTGGTTCGAGAGTAATCTGAACACTTTGATTTTTTAAGCTTTCATCAGCCCACTTTGTCCCGTATGTGTCTCTGGAGCCACCTGGATCAAAAATAATGGGTGTGGGCAACCCAAAATACTGCCATACATTTTGAAAGAACAACTGTGCAGTCTATTCAGCTATAACCTACTTCTTACAAGACATCAAACTCTCTTAGGGAGCATTCTTCCCTCTTGATTCTAAATGTGTTGCATGTACACAAAATTCATCTAGATTTGTAGGGTTGAACATGTGAATTGTGTGTCTCAAATAGCTATGTAAACCTCCAATGTATTTGAGTAGAGTGTCTTGAGAGGATAAATATACACCCAAAATCAAAGCTCTTCTTCTAAACTATTGGGTATAACTTTGCACACTCTGACCCTTAGTTTGCCTAAAAATTTTCTAGTCCATTATAGCTTTCTACATGTATTCTAATGGATAAAATTGTCTTCTTAATGCGCTACAAAATCATTCTAGGAAGTTGTAAGCTTACTTATTCTGTTGAGGTATTCTTGAGTTTTTGCCTCCCATGAAAAGAGTGTTTCACTTTCTAGCCTTAGAGAAGCAATGTGATTCTTGGTCTCATCATATTTGATTCTTTATATCCTACAATACACTTCAATATTAAAAACCCAATTATCCAATTTCTTAGCATTTGCCTCTCCATTATACATAGGAAATTGAAATTTTATGTGAAGCTTTAAAAAAGGAGTTTTACCATGTCCCTTTGGAGATATTGGAAGAGCTTTTGCAAGGGTAGATGTACAAGAAGATGAGGGTGAAGATGGAGGTGTAGGAAAAGGTGAAGTTAGAGGTTGCGGTTTGTCACCATTTCCTTGATTCCCTTTTGGATGATATTTATCACCATTTCCTTCATTTCCCTTTGGATGATTTGAGCTCTCTCCTTGCAACTTTGAGTTCCTCTCCTCATAAAGAACTTTCACCATTTCAGTAATTTCAAAGAGTTCTTTTATGAAATTCCTCTCATCCTTAGACACAGTGTTAGGGCCCCCTTCATGTTCCATGACTGGTGAAGCTTTGGGTGAAGCTTGTGGTGATACTTGAGGTGAAACTTGAGGTGAATGTGCTCTCCTTGAACTAGCTTGAGGACTAGTTCCCACAAAATTTCCTTCTCCTCTTTTGAGCTTCAACCTTTTAAGCATTAAAAAACACTTGCAAAAAAGTTAACCCTTCAAAACAACTAAAGCTCTAATACCAAACTGGTCTGTAATTGTAAACTTTAAGGTTTTATGAAATGTGCAAGTAAAATTTTATGTATTTTATGAAATTTATCAATTTTCAAAAGAACATAAATAAAGTTTTTTAGCTCAGTTTGCAGCATAAAAACATAGACAATAATACAATACACAACAACACAAAACAACAAAATGATAAAGGAGTTCACCCCTCTTGGGCTACATCTCCTGGTCTAGCTTCCAATATTGGGCCTCTTTCATTATGTGCTCAAATATGTAATTTCAATTATTTATAGTGTTCACAATGCAAAAATAATGTCTCCAACGGCTCCAGAACAACATAAAACCCAAAGTTGGGCTCTTGTTGGGCTCAATTTGGTCAAAAAATGAAGAAATTATGCTCTAGAGAAGTTATGCTGCTAACTGCTCTAAAAATTGGACTCCCTTGTTAACTATTATATAAATATTCCTTTTTCGGAACTACCAAGCTACATTTTCTCCCAATGCTAGCAAGATTCACGCTTAATTAGGTGAAAATTGTTGTCTAGTTTAAATCTATAATGATCCATGTGAGCAGAAAAAATGGGCCACATGGGCCATTCTCCTAGTGTTATGCAAAAAAATATGCATAGGTTCCTGACCCTTAAATATTCCATGTGCCTGTGGTTTTGTGGGTTGCAAACTGACGGGGGCCTAGGGCTTGGCCCTACTCCCGCCCCCCATATACAAAACATCAAAACTTGAAATACGAGTTGCCACCCATATGGGTTAAACAACAACTGCAGCGCTACGATAGAGCAATGCCCTATCCTATGCTTGGCCTCATGTTTGATCCCTGTGGAGGTTAGTTCAGACTTAACCAAAATTTTTCACCACCCTCAGAGGCCATGTGGCTGCCAACCATTGGGACACATGGCTCCCATTCATTGGTCCACTAAAACTTCCTATCAACCAATTAAAAAAAATCAAGCCCGAACCAATATGGTAAGGCCATTTGGAAGCTTTCCATTGACCTGCAAAGTATAGCTAGTTTACCCAGCCACCCTGCCCAATCAACGTACATACTGCCTAGTCAGCAGACCTGCACCCAACCTGCAAAATTTTTAGTTATTTAGGAAAATGATCATAATGTGATATTAGGAGCATACAATATTGGTTTTGAGTGATTCAAGTAGCATTGGATTTAGGGTGACGAGATCTATGTTTTGGAACCATTTTCAAGCACTTTTGAACGCTTTTAATTTTGAGAACTTTACTGATCCATTGGATCACCAAGACATGGATGCAATCAATGACATGAGTGATTATGGATATATAAAAGAAACAATGATGAACTAATGAGTATGCCAATGACCAAATAAATTTTGTCAATCACATTAATTAGTTGCGAGAATGGACATGGTATAAATCCATATAGTATTTTTCACAAAAATATTGTAGGGAATATATGAACACCTAGTAGAATGTATGTTAAGTTTTATTTCTATATAAGTGATACATTTTATATGCTTTATAATAACCAGATTGGGTCATTAGAGGCTAGATTGAAAATTAAGGGAAAGTTCTACAGTTTCTAATTTCAAAATTATTTTTGTAATTGTAGTTTATTTCTTTGTAATCATGAATAACAATTTATTTCTTTGTAAAAAATTACATTACTTGAGGAAGAAAAGTAAAAGACTACAATTGATCTCTTTTTTGTGTAATGAGTTTTTATCATCTTTTACTTTATCACCATATATATGTCGTATTCCATACAATGTTATTATATAGATCATATCTATAGGTTCTACATTTGAAGTTTCTCTTTGCTTGAGGATATTTTTTTTTATATGAACATGATAAAATGGACATATAATTTAATTTAGAATTATAGTGTTGATTAATATAAAATGTAATTATAAAATTTATCTTTTATTCTATTTGTTTTAAAAATTTAATAAATAAATAAAGTAGAATAGTGTGGAATGAAATCAACATTCTTTATATGGATGTTTCGTCAACCATATTAACAAATTGAAATAGCGGGCATTCCTTCAATCATATTAACTAATTGTGAGAGTGGACATGGTAGAACTCCATATATTATCTTGCACAAAAATATTGTATGGAAGAGAGCAACATCTAGTAGAATCTATGCTAAATTTTCTTTGTATAGGTGTTACATTGTATATGGTTTACAATAATTAGATTGGGTTAATTGAAGGAGAAGGCTCTAATCTATAATTCCAAAATAAATTATGAATTTGTAGTTTATTTCTTTGTAATCATGAATAATAGTTTATTTGTTTGTGAAACTTTAAATTATTTTAGGAGGAAATGGAAAAGACCATATTCAATCTTTTTATTTTTCAATATTTCTTATCATCATTATATATATATATATATAATATGATGTGTCTTGTTTCTTGTTTGACGATATTAGAACTGACAAATTGATGAATATTAAAATTGTATTTATAAAAGGATCAATAATGCTTAGGTTGACCTTACTCAAACATACTTGTAAGAGCTTGTGGTACTCGATTCTATTTCTTGGTGATGTTTTTATTCCCTAGGAGAAAAACACAATGTGTGGTTAAGACACTTAAATGAAACATGATGTATAGGTGGAATAAGGGAACACAATGTGTTAAAGAATTTCATGGTTCATTTTCTTCATCGTTATTTTCCCTAAGGATCTAGGAATAGATATGCATAATCATGCTACTCTATGGAGTTTTTCACTTCCATAAAAAAAGAACCCATAAATACAAATCTCCTCTCATTGCTAACTCTCTTAGTTATCCCCAAAAAATATAATTAATTGATTGAAAACCATAATATGTATAACCCTAGTTTAGTTTTGAAAATCTTCTCACTCCTCTGATGGCATATAATATATCAATTAAAAATTATTTTGATTATTTTTAAACGAGAATATGAACCCATTTACTTCTATATTGGTTTGTGAGTGAACCATATGAGAGAGAAGATTACAATGTCTCACATGAAAATCATGTAACTATTATTTATGGTCTTTGATGATTTCATCGTAAAAAAATAAATCACATAAAGAGGGAAAATATAGGTGATAGAAAACTTATTGTAAGTAGCAAGGAAAATTCTGTCCATTAACTATAAGATAGTTTATTATCTTAAGATTTTATTATATATCAAATCAATACAAATAAATAAACAATCTCAATGCCAACTTTGTATAGGAAGTGAACTAATAAAGAACAATAGGGGAAATAAATCTTCGACAATAGTATTTGAGTAGAGTAAATGGAAAGCATGCAAACACACTTTCTAGTGTTACTATCATAAAAATATTTATCAAAAAGACAAAATATAAAACAAGCATCACATTCAAATATCTATCAACAAAATAGGGAATCAATAGCTCTATAACTATGACATAAATAATGCAAGAACCAAATTGAAGCATTATGCAAGTCAACCATTATCATGAAAAATTTGTAAAAATGAAAAACATATCAAAGCCAAAAGTATTCAAATGAGGAGGAAGTTGATTAAAGGAATTACTCTCCTAAAATTTTATCTTCCAAAACAAACCTCCATTTAAGAAAGTTCTAGTTTTGAAAAATATAAGACAAGTGGATGCTTCGATTGACAAGATGAATATAAATTTTCCAATACTTCTTTCAAGTTATCCATGGAAGAAAAATAACATACAATAAAAATGTCCTTCTAATGGCATAGAAATGCATCCATTCTTTATGAAACAAAAACAACTCTACAACATAGTTATGAATAATTTTAAGGACAAATGAAAGTTACATGTAGACTTCAAAATCGTCATAGGTAATGTTGTCTCCTTGTGAAATATTCCCCTCTTACACCAATTCTCATAGAAAAAAACATACAAATACAAATATGGAATCAAAATGGAATTTCATAGTCACATTCAACAAACTCTTATAATGTGGGATTTGAATCCCATGAGACAAGGTACGCGTGAAATGATAGTCACATGGAAAAGATCATAATAATTGACTTAAATGAGAATATCATGATTCCTTTCACCTATCGTAAACTCAATTATAGGTCATGAGCTCAAACATCAATGCACACATAAATTATTTTCATGGTCACGGGATGGGAATGGGGAGGAGGGATTGAATATTTTTTCATAACAACATTTTTATTCGTGACATTGTAACCTCAACTTTCTTTGTTCTATATTTGTGAAAAAATAATCTCAAGGAAAAGAAATATTAATGAAAAAAAATGAAAATGGTATAAATGAAGGCCATGGAAACCCATTTGCATCCCTTGAGAAGGTTTGAGGGTTATGGGTGTCTTTACTCAAAATATTGTACCCAGGTTTTTGAGTTTATAACCATCAGTAAAATAGTAAGAGCAACAAAGGTTATGTGAACAATTGTTGTCAAGCCTAGATAGGCTACACTTTTTATATGTTAATAATTCTTGTTGTGGATTCTCTCTATTAAATAAATTTAAGAGTTGATAAGAACATATAATTTAGTTAATTAATTGAAAAATATACATCATTATAAATAACATGCTTTATAAAAGATGAATAGAACAATATTATGAAGGTATAATTTTACTTATGTTAATATAAAATGGTAAAGCTACATACTTGATTCAATCAGAAATCTAAAATAAAAATAACCCTAGACAAAAATAATTAATGATAATAATAAAAAAGACCATAAAAAATTCATTATACACATGTCCAAGGTCATGTATTGATCTGGATTGCCTAAGGAATGAGACAAAATATAAACAACATAATATGTTAGGAGTGTATATACATCACATGCTAATATAAATAATGTAGAGGAAATATAATATGTAAATAACTTAATTATTTCTATTAGATGGTACAAATACATAATATTGCACCATGAGAAAACCTTGTGGATTTTACAAAAGTGAAGGCCCATATTTATATTACTTACAAAATCATTTTCACTTAGGAGACACACACATATGATTTTTATTATTATTAAATACCATGGGTGGATACCATGGAGAAATATCATGATGAATTCCATGGGTGAATACTATGGGGAGATACTATATTGAATAACATGGTTTGTCAAAACCGGCCTTGTAACCATGAATGGAAAAAATCCAAGATTAACCATATTGGTTCAATGGAAAAAGTGGACTGCCACCAATTTCCACTCAAATAATATTACACGAGTTAAACATTAGATGGGGAATTTCATAGTTATGAGATCCACTAAAAATATATATATTAATTTTCCAAGCTTCTACTGTGGAGGATTTTCATATTTTATTGTTGATTTATTCCTCTACTTCAATTTCTTGTCAAGTTTTTCATCATACTAATAAGTAGTGCCCAATGAGGAGATGTCTAAGAAATACATATTTATTTTGATGTACCTGTGTAGGAAAATATGGTATTTTAGAACCAGGTGTCACTTAGAGTCTTTGATTCCAAACTTTTAGTACAAGGTATGGAAAATATTAGTGTAGTATAACACTATCTAGTCTCTCTCGTATCGTAGAGCGGTCCATCTTATGTAATGGAATGGAAATTATAGTACCACCACAGGGTATAATTTCACCTTGAGGGGATCAAAATATGTTTTCCCAAGTGGGTTATTTCTTATATGACACAAATTCATCCAATATGTATCCATCCAAGTAACCTTCCCACCAAGCTTTGACATGGGGAAGGGTTTTAAGAGTGTAAAACTGATATTTTCACTATCATAAATTTTTGGATAGAGTAATAACCCTCAAGAATGTAAACCATTTCTCTAGGACATATGAATATATTTATCCTTCAAATAAGGGGGTATGAAAGTTAACTTCCACCTTGAAGGGTGTCACAAGATCAAAAAAATTTCTTGTTCAACATTCCTTGACCATTGTAGGTAGTCATCAAAGGATCTAGGAATTTTTTCCATTATCTCATTAGTATGTTATGTGAGTGCTTCCTCAAAAAATAACTTGATTATATATCCTCCTATGTCACTCCATTTTTATTTCACCATGGGAAGTTTCTTGTCTTATTGAGAGTGGTTTTCTTCAAGTGAAACTACCTTGAGATTTAACTCTCTATATCATGACCTCGTCGAGGGCATGTGCTAGAAAATGTCAAGGAGAAAAATGCTCTAGTACCACTGATTTGAACTTCCAGAGGAATGTAATAAAATATCGACAATAGAATATGTCACAAGTGTATAAGAAAAATAATGTAGAGAAAATATCAACTATTGAACACGTCACAATTGCATAGAAAATAATGTAAAGAAATAATAATATGAAAAGATATTGACTTTTTTATTAGATAATCATGAGAAAACATCATGGTTTTTAAAAAGGTGAAGGCTCGTATTTATATTATTTACAAGGGCCCTTTAACTTAGGATTCATGTACTTGAATTATTTTTTATTGTGGGCAATATGACCCCATTTTTTTGGTTGGCATTGATGACAACCTACTAGAATTTTTGTTCGAGATTGTATTTGTGTTGGTTGGCATTGATGTCAACTTAGTAGTATGTGATTGATTATGCACATGGTTGATTGGAACATGGTTTAATGGTTGATTGTTTAGGGCTCTAGTGTGTGTGTGTGTATGGATGAGCTACTACATCGTTGATTGGTATAGGACTGGACCTACACTAGTGAGATGGTTTTCATAGTGTATGGTTATTTGCATGGCCTACCATTGTTGGTTGTAGATGTTGGAGTAGTTGTGGTAAATTTTGATGGCTTGAGTGTTGGAGCAATTGATGGATGGCATTAAAGTCAACCTAGTTTGACTTATGGTGATGATGGAATTGCTACAATAGATTATTAGAGTGTTTCATAGGCTACAATGGTTTCCTCAGGACTTACTGATGATGTTCAACCAGTGGAGCAAGTTTGAGTAGGTTCTGAGCAGAGGAAAGCTGATTTTGAGCATCCTCTGCCACAGTCTCTTGCATGATAGTGTTTTGGGCGTTGTTGAAAGCTCTAGTCATTGGCATGAATGCATATGGGAGAAAATAAGGAGTTACACTTAGATGGAGCCCATGTCGTGGGAGTGGCCGAGGTTTTTCATGAGAATTTCTCCACATTCCCCATGCTCATCAAGTGCTTATTTGTTTTTCCAGCATGTCTTGTTTGGGAGTCATCATGTAAAGGTAAAGAAAAAGGTAATCGTGATTCTAGATGATGTTTAAAATATAATATTCATTAGTAAATTAATTTAGTGTCTAGAATGAGTCAAGGATAATTCAACCAAACCACTTTCAGTATATGTGTTGAATTGAGGGGTCCTAACCTAGGTTCGGAGGTTAAGGTCTGCCAACAAACCCCTATACTACTGGCCCTTTTGGCAGTGACCTGCTTGCGTAGGCCAAAGTCTCACCCGAAGCAGTATGGGATGGTGCTGGAACTAGGTTTCCGCACCCTGGGAGAGAGAAGGTAAGTCAAGCCGGTCCACAACTACTAGATCTATACAGCCATAGGTCGTTCACAGGACTTTCACTAAATAACCAGAATACATTTTATCAGATCTAAACAATAGGCTCACATCCACGTGTGTACTATCAGCTATAATCAAATAATAGTATATTTGTAGCAGATTAACAGATCACGGATACATTTACCATGACACAGAGAGTTCGCAGCTTACTAACAGATACATCATCATGTAACTCAAGTCCACATCAATCATAATAGGACAGATCCAAATAACATCAGATATCCACAATACTTCTGCACATCTATATCATTACCCAGAAGTCCTCTTACATTCCCCAAATTACCACTTGTACACATAGCTAGCAGGGTCCACACAAAGCAGGACAAAGGATCTCTACGCACACAGCCAGCAGGAGTCCTAACCGAAACAACCCTACCAAAAATCTAACAGTTCATACTTCGGATCAATCTCTATTAATTCCTACCTATGACTCAAAAAAGGTTCATCTATTTATAGCGATTTAGCCTATGCATCAAATGGTCTACAAACCATGTTTTGTGGACTCTTGGTATACCCTTGACCCATTTACAATGCGTTAGGGGATTTGACCCACCCCAAAACCCCTGCGTTAGACTAAACAATACAAAATGATACAAAAATGGACAAATTTCATAGCCTTTGGGAGACCCTAATTCAACATTCCCCCAACAAAATCTTGTGACTCATCCCGAGTCACTGTGCTGGTGGGGCTTCAACCTGTGCTTACAATACTCTGATCGCCTCAGTTAACGGAGGCAGGATGCCTTCGCTTGGACATCTACATTCTGTGCAATGTCAACCAACTTCTTGGACATCGGTCCTTCAGTCATGGCTATGACACTTTCCAAAGTTTGGTTTAGCTGCTTGATGGCAACATCTGCATCCTGTGAAAGTTTGAGAGCTTCATCAGCCCACGGCTTCAGTCAGTAACCAAGGATCTTCTTATTTTTCCAAAGGTAATCAATATCCGCTTGGAGCGCTTGGCTAGTGTGCAGTCGTTGCAAGCGCTGAGCAGGTACCAGAGTGGGCAAGGTGGCTTCGATTGTCTTGAACTCTTCTTTTTTTTGTCCCAGGTCTTGGTTTATCCCTAGCAGGATTGGATCACATTGGACCTTAGTCCATATCTGCATGGTGGTCTCTAGTAGCTAGGCTTCCTCCATGATCTTCCCCATGATGACATTCGTAGCTGCGGTGACCAACACAGTTCGCTCGGCCCAAACCTCTGGAGGTGTTTCAGGCTGTAACTTAGCCTGCAGATCTGCGATCTGCTGCTGCATGCGTGTCTTGACAACTTGAACTTCATCACGGGAGGCCTTGAGTGCTGCGACTAGTTTTTCTACTTTTTCCCGAGGAGTGACTGATGTCGGGATCTCTACGGGAACATCTGCGCAAAGTCGATGAATCATGTCTTCGAGTTCTGTGTGCTTCACGGTGGCGAGGCACAACTCAAAATTATTTTCAAGGATTTCTTGTTCAGCTATGCCAAGCTGTTGGTGAACTTGTTTGTCTCGATGGTGAATTTCCTGAAATACAGTAGTGTGGAGACCCTGGAAGGCCTCATGGGGAAGTCAAGCTAAGTTCAGTTGGACTGCTATACTGGCCTGGATATGAAATCCCATGTTAGGTGGACTAAGCACCAGAGCTATGTCAGGGAGAGAACAGAGGTGGTTGTCATTTGTAACAAGTGTTGCGCTACTGACGGTGGAGGGTGGACGTACCGAGGTCGCACTAATCTGCAACGTGTATGCCTTTAATTTTAGGGCTCGCAGCTCAGCCTGAATTATGTCATCGCGACCCACTGTTGTTCTTCTATGGTGGCCCATCTGTCCTCTGGGGCTAGAGTGACTGCATCAACGATTTGTTCCAAGTCTCCCTCAGTCAATGTGATTGTTTCGTCTTGTTCCGCTCACTAAGATCACTACTTTTTGCAGGGCATTCTGACTGGCTCGCTTATGCGCTTCTTGCAGTGGGGGAAGGCAGTTCCGCCTGTATCCAAACCTTCTGTACCCAAACCAATCTATGAGTCCGTCTGAGTCTCTACCTCGACGTCCTTCTGCTGCTGCACATCATTTTTGGTAGTTTCACCGGTGTCTTTTCTGGTACTCTTGGGCATACCTTTGATATCCTGGACAATGATTAGGGGTTTAAATTGGGACGTGTTGGTGCTTCCAACGCCCTTCGTGCCAGTTTTGAAGCCAATTTTCCAGTTAGGGGGCCAAAGAGCAATGAATTTATCGATTTCTTCGTGCATCACTATGTAAGGAAGCGAAGTCCGGGCTTTCTCTTTGTGCACTCTGATTTGAACATGATGCAGAGTGACCTGAATTGCATCAATGCCCCTGTATCTGTCGTACATGGTAGGGGACAACCGTGGTCGGGAGTTAATAAATGCGGCCACACTACTCTGAAAGATGACCCAGAACACCTGGTTTTCTTAGAGCCATTGTGGATCCATGGAATCCCATAAGTGTGCATAGGGAGCCCCTTCACACATGTCTAGGGTAATCTTAGGGAGGACGAACTCTACAGGGGCTTCCCAGGCAACCACTGCTATAAGAAACAACAACCAAGAGTAACAAAAGGCACGGCCCTACTCCTGGGACTCACGAATGTTGGCTAGAAAATCATTGCACAAATACTGTGCCCAGTTAAAACATACCCACTTCGCACATTGGCCATCTAATCAAATGGCATAGGCTAGAACGGAGGTAACTTGACACTTCCTCATCATTTTACATGCTAACAACATGGTGCCCAACTGCGTACCTTGGTCACTAATGGTCTTGATGATAAATTCCCGAGTATTACAGTCAACATGATACTTTTGGCGCATGAACTCGGCAGTCTCTGCCTCATATTTATTACCCATGCACTCCAGGGGGTTCGGGCCACTCATGGGGAGACCAGTAATCCAATGCACGAGCACAGCGTCAATGGGGATCCTGTCTTGGATCCATAGGCATCCGTCATGAATTAGCATGAGAAATTGTCGTGTGAGCCAGTCTGTTACATTGTAGTGTCCAAATTGGGGCATCCTAAGTAGATTCAGGAGCCCGAACCTCGCCAAATGACGTACCCAGCGTTGGGGGATAACTTTGACCCCATCGGCACAATGAAATGTATCAAGGTATAATTCCGGTGCAAGCTCTAGGAAGGCCTCAAAGTTGGCCAAATCATGATCGTCGAACTTAACTTCATGAAGGAAACCAAAAGGTTCGCCTATGATGGGAACCTCCCTCGGGGTTAGCGACATATGCAGGTAGGTGATCAAGCCATCGAGGTTCTTTGGCGTGCGCATCGATGCCCTGCATGGTCGCATGAAAGGGGGTAGCTAGTTGATTAGCTCGGCGGGTTGGGCCTCCTCCTGAGCAGCCCTCAGTGATTTCACATTTCATGGGGAGGTATGGGGCTTTCCTGTGGCCCATTTTTTAGGCTTAGAGGGCTTGCCTAAGCCTTGATATTTTTCTTTTCCTTTCCTGGTGGTAGGGCTAGGTGTGGAGAGGATTTCTTCGACTTTGGATTTGACCTCCACCACTTCCTTAGTGTCTTAGTCTACTGAGGTTGTTGGCTCTGAGAGCTTGGCAGGGTCCGTGGCCCTCATTCTAGCGTGAAATATGAACTCAGGATTGCTATTGTTAGAGGGGGAAATCTACTCATACATTAACAAGATGTTAGCAGCACAAAATTTCTTACAGCACAACTTCGTCCAGGACAACCACTGCTAATTACAATCTATTTGAGAAATACAGAACCTGTTTCTAATCTATTTCACCTATTTTATAGCCTTGTGTACCACCCAATGGTAGGGTAGACTTCACACGAGACTTACCATCAAATAAATGGTAAAAAATCTCCCAAAATCTCCGCATTAAATACCAGCCGCCTGCTCCCTCCAATGGTACTTTGTTTTTTTTACCCAATTTGACTGTTTTAATGGCTAGTTTTTGCACCCAGGTTGTGCTCAGTGTACCCCTGTGATCCCAGCGTACCCCTGCGCTCTGAGCAATCCTCCCACGTTCCCGGTGCACCGGCTTCACTCTACTGGGATTCCTTCTGACTAAAATTCTGTGTTTCCATAGCCCAGCCTTCAAGACCTCTTGCATCTTCGTCTTACCTGCGTAGTGACCCGTTGTTATATCTTCGTAGTTTACATACTTCAGGCCATCGTTGTGCAGTACTTCATGAGGTGCAATGCTGATAAATTCCACCGCTCGATGCACCAAATCCTTTCTTTGTTGTACCGAATATTCCGTAGGTACTATGCCTGTGGTCAAGAATGGAGAGATCTCGGTAAAACACACATCCACAACCCTACTTGCGAACATCTATGTATCAGGCAATCCTTCCTTGCCCATGTCAATTTAGGAAAAGTGATCCCGCTCTGTACTCAACTTTCCTAGCTTGAAGATGATTTCAACATCATATTCTTGAAGCAGTTTCCACCTGCAGACTTCCCGCCCCCCAACACAGTCTCATTCCTCAAGCGTTCTAAAACCCAATGATCTGCAATCATCTTATAATGGCGTCCTAAGAGAGGGCGTTCATACTTCTGTAGCTCGTAGGTCAAGGCCAATGCTAATATTTTGCACCTGATATTGTCTAAGTAGTACATGTGATTGTGTGATTACTGTCCGTCATGTCAAGCTACATACTACCTACTTCAAGGGCGATTCCTAAAGTATCCTTATGAAATATTGTCACCTGATCAGGGGAAGTGAGAATAGGTGCAGTGACCATCCTGTTCTGAAGTTTTTCAAAGCTCTTTTGGCACACATTATCCCAACTGAATGACATATCATGCTTAAGAAATTTTCTCACAAGTTTAGTGATCAATGCATATCCCCGACTGGATTTTCTATAGTAGCCCATATGTCCCAAGATCTCGCGCAACAGCTTCATAGTCATGGGATTTACCTATTTGACTGGTTCGATGATTGTATTACCAATCTCCTCTCTCACCCTCTACGTATGATAAGGCTATTGTTCTTTCAGCCATTGAGTTGAGAGTGACGTGCGTATCGCCCAAGCTCCCCGGGACCTTCTTAGGTCCTGAACACTTATCTGGATACTCCATGATTAGTTCCGTAATCTTGCTTGTTGTCCCATCATCCCAGCAGTTCCCAATCATAACTTGCTTGGGTGGTACTGCCATATTTACATTAACGCTTCATGGTTTTAGTGGTTTCGTACTAGCCGCCTCATGTATCGGAGGCCCCACAACTGTGCATTCCTCCCCTGATGCTATGATCGAGACCTTGCGCAGATCTGCGTCACAATATTCCATGGTGGCCTTATGGAGCTCAAAATTATCCTGAATCTTTATTTCCCATGTGGGTCCTTTTCTTACTATGTCGGGGCTAGATTCACCAATCACAACGGTGTCAAGAGTCTTCAGAGCTCCCTCAAGCACCTCCAATCCTCTCGTTAACCCAAATTTCCCCAAGAATTCGTCTCTTAGGGTTTTCCACTGGTGAGTGCACTGACGTAGCTCCGCATCGAGATACTAGGCAGCGGGAATTGGTCCCAAGGCATGAATAAATAAGAGAACCCATTCTTCTATAGTACGGTCATACCATTGCTCCATCCAAGCGAACAAGTGTTCGCGCGAATTTCCTGGGCCCTGGAATCTCTTGACGCGCACATCGGTTGGAGGTTCAAACCATAGTACTATCATATCCCAACATTCCTCCCATTCCTGGAACACCCCCTTATGTGTGTCCCACCAATTCGCAGGCATTCCGTGCATAGCCCGGTTAAGAGCCCATAGCCTTCGTTCTCTGGGAACATCAGCTTCGAAGGTTTGCAAAAATTACTTTATACTACCAGAGCCATCAAAGTAGGGTAATTCTCTTACCTTGGAAGATATATACCGGAAGTCCCTGGTAATTTGTAGGAATCGTAGTGTAGAGATTTCCTACAGTCAGTTTTTCCAATCTTCTAATTCTTCGTCAGAGTCGGAGACGCATTCGTTGTCCTTCTCCCAGCAAGGCATACCATCAGTCGTGGGGTTGATCCAGTCTTCTTCCTTCATAGTTAGCTTCTAGATGTGATCCATCCCATCTTCTTCACGTGCTGGCTCGGTGTACCTTTCTCCTTTTGCAGGGTCTAGTGGTACGATCACCAGAGTTCCCTCTCCTTCAAACACCATGATTCGTTTCTTCAAGTTTATAATTCCACCCATATCAATGGCCCAATCCAATCCTAGGAGTGCTGGGTAAGGGTCCGCATCTTCTACAATCTGAATGAATTCAAAGTCAACTCGTACCTTAGCCCCGATGATATCTACAATCATCTTTGACAATCTCCCTAATGGCATGATGTTCTGTTGATTAGCCATGCACAGCTAGATAGTAGACCGTTCCAATTTAGGCTCTCCCATTCGTTTCCAAGTCTGCTTAGGTAGTACATTCGCATCTGATCCTAGGTATATAATTACCTGGTCCATCTCATAATCACCATTCTGTGCAGTTAATCACATTTTGCGGCTAGTGCGTCTCTTCTATTCGTAAAGTTTGTGCACATCCTTAATATTTGTGACTGGGGCTACTTTTCCTGCACAACCGTCGAGTAGGGCTTGGAGGTTTTCTACCGCATGCTGATTGTGCATCAACTTCATGGACACCTACAAGAATGGTTTGACCTCATCTTCGATTCCACTATTTGGAGCTAATGTCTTCTTTTGAGCATAGACTTGCTGAGCTGCGACAGAGGTCTCCTTCTCCTTCTTGGATCCCGCACCTTCTAGTTTAGTAGCTTCTTTACAGATCAGAGAATCTGTCTCAGCCCTTTCCGCAAATCCTCTAGTGGTCAAACCACTGCATGTTATTACATTAATGCTCGGATCCTCTTCACGAGGTTCCACCTTCACTCGTTGTACATTCTATGTAGCAT
This sequence comes from Pinus albicaulis, assembly GCA_034641835.2. Classification (NCBI taxonomy): domain Eukaryota; kingdom Viridiplantae; phylum Streptophyta; class Pinopsida; order Pinales; family Pinaceae; genus Pinus; species Pinus albicaulis. Next base: position 915,616,893 of record CM076569.1, read on the forward strand.
TTTGCTGCTTTTCATGTACCTTGGCCATCAGAATTGGGCAGTACTCGATCACATCGTCCAACTATCTGCAATATCTACAGGATTTCCGAGTTGGGTTCGTGTAGTCCCTCACAAAGTGACCTATTTCCCCACAATTATAGCAGATTAATTGGCCTTTACACCTGCCCGCGCTTCCTCCTCGTCCCCCTCCCCTACCCCTAGCTGGGGATCCTCCTATACCTACGGGGGATCAAGGTGATGAGGGGTCTGACTGTACCCTATATAGGTTTCCCCGGTCGATCATGAGATCATACGTTTGGAAATTATGTTCATCATGTCCTACAGACCTACAAAACCTACACCACTATTTTTTTACTTCAGGGATATATGCGACAAGGCGGGGGCAGTGGTTGGTATCGTGTAGCCTAGAAACACAACAGTCATCGCACCATAGCGTTGACCCATTTGGTCCCACAAATTCCCTCGGGCATAGCGGGCTGGGTCCCCCAGCCTGGATGTAGTCTGCAAGTAGTGGAAAAATATCTTTGGTGTGGCCATTCACCCTGCATCGCATGCACCATCTTTCGGGGCTGGCCTCCATCCCTCACTCCTTGCGTAGATTCTGAATATCCATGTGCATTGCTTCTAGCTCGCCTTGTATCTGCTGTACTCATAACTGGGTATCATCTCTTGGCGTAGCTTCTAGTTTCATGGCAACCTCCAAGGCCTTCTCCTATGTTTCAATGGCTTGGTGACCCATATGTACGCGTAGGTGGGGAAGAAACATAGCAATGAACCACTCCGTGTGTTGCCTGTCATCATACTAGAATCCTCCTTCTCTGATCACTTTCTTTAATCACTGATCAAATTCCCATATGGACTCAAGCTGTCCTTGCTTGAAATCCTTCAAGTCATTTATTATCTAAGAGTAGGACTTAGGTTTCTTGAACTGTTGTTTTAAGGCATTCTTAATTTCCTCAATAGTTGCATTCACGTGTTGGTCAATGTATCCCATGTACCAGTCCAAGGCTCTCCCTTCAAAATCAAGGGATAACTGTGCCCATTTCACTGCATACCGATCCTGCGACAAACTAGAACCGATCCATGTCCTCATCACCCACACCTTTGAAGGTAGCTAGCTTCATGTGTGCAACCATATCATCTTCTGGTGGGGGTGGAGGTGAGTTTTTACCCCTATGAGGGGTTGACGATGGCATCGACGGAGGGCTATGCGCAACAAAATTTCTTACTGGACCTGGAAACCCTTGAAGAACCTCCTCTCCGCTTCTGAGTAGGATATGAATTGATCTACTGCAAATTCAGTCACAAATCCTCCTATCACACTATCCACCCAGTGAATTACCATGCGAGTAATGGTGTTGTCAGTCTCTTCTAGCTGCAAGATCCATTCTGGGGTCCACTGTGTGACCCACTTGTCTTTCCAACACTTCTGAAATTCGACCAGCCTCGCAAGCCACTCTTGGAGATCAATCACAATTGTTAAAAAGAGGAACTCGTAGATATCCGTGAAAATATACTTATTCTTCCACTATTCGGTGGTCAACTTCTTACTGCAGTTTTCTTTTACTGCGAATTCCTGAACTTGTTTTTCAAATCATTCATTGATTTCTTTTCTTTCAGGTTTCCAATACGGCCTTGGCATTACCCAGTCTCTATCAAAATTCTCCCAGTCCCGGCAACAGAACCATTTGTTGGCTTGAGGGGTCCTGACCCAAGTTTAGAGGTTTAGGTTTGCCAAAAAACCCCTATACTACTGGCCCTTTCAGAAGTGACTGGCTTGCATAGGCCAAAGTCTCACCCGAAGTAGTATGGGATGGTGCTTGAACTAGGTTTCCACACCCTAGGAGAGAGAAGGTAAGTCAAGCCGATCTGCAACTATCAGATCTATACAGCCAGAGGTTGTTTTCAGGAGTTTCACTAAATAACCAGAATATAGTGTATCAGATCTAAATAATAGGCTCGCATCCATGTGCGTACTATCAACTATAATCATAGAACAATATATTTGTTGTCGATTAACAGATCACAGATACATTTACCATAACACAAACATTTCACAGCCTACTAACATATACATCATCATATAACTCAAGTCCACATCAATCATAATAGGACAGATCCAGATAACATCAAATATCCACAATACTTCTGCACATCTATATCATTACCCAAAAATCCTCTTACATTCCCCGAATTACCACCTGCACACATAGCCAGCAGGGTCCACACACAACATGATAGAGTATCTCCACGCACACAGCCAACAAGAGTCCTAACCCAAACAACCCTACAACATATCTAACAGTTTGTACTTTGCATATTTTAAGCCCTAAAATTGTCTTTTCTGTTGCAAACCTTCACTCCATTTCATCATTTCTTTATCACTTCATAAGCCTAAAAATCAATTAAGAATGATTAATATTTCTTAAAGGTTACATACAAATGATTAACATATTGTATTTTCATGGTTTTTTCTATTTTAATAATTTTGTGCAGTATAGCTACAGAATACAGACGTTCCATAGTCGAACAGGTGTTCCACAACTATTTTTGTGGTTGAATATGTTCCAGGTGTTATTTGGAGGATTAGGCCACATGGGTGTTTCTAGAATGATGCCTACATGGATTATATCCTACTCACTCAGTCCAGATCAACAGAAAAATGTGCCTAAACTCATGGTCAAAGCTGGAGTCAAACTATGTTATCCAAATGCAGTAGGACTCTTGATTTGAGTCCAGCAGTCCTATTAAAAGTCTAAATTCGAATTAGCAAGAGTCTAACAGTCCTATTTCAAGTCTAATTCGAATTAGCCACCTGTATCAAGTATATCTCATAATCAGTTATGAAATTTCCCTTTAAATATTGGTTGTACAAGACCAAAAAGACAATTAAGAAAAAGTGTAGTACAGTTCATATTTGCAGTGAATACTCTGTTTTCTAAAACTCTATTTCAATAAAGAATATTAGTTCTCAGATGCTGTTTCGATTACATATTTAAGGAGCTAAGGAGTTGACCAACTTGGTAGCAGAGGGCCCCTGCTGCTAAAGGAGGTTTTTAATGTTTTCTAGCTAGATTTGCTTCAATTTTGTTTAGCATTTTTTTGTTCATGTTTAACTTCCAGTTTTCAATATTTTATATGCAACTATGTAGATTGGCCTTCCAAAACATTTTCAAGGAGATTGGTAATTCTGTCTTCAGTATTGGAATAAAATTTGAAGTGTTGAGAAGCATGGTTGCCTAGTTTATTTCTTTCATATTTCAAAATAGTTGTCAAGTACTATGTTTAATTAAGCATTGATGAAGTACATTTTTCCTATTTACCAAATCTTATATTGAATGGCTAAATTCTTTACGAGTGCAGTGGTTGAAAAGATTCCATTTCCTGTTATTTGCTTGCTAAGAATTAAGAGAATAATTGATTTGTCTGAAAGCCATACGAAGGAGTGAAGGCTTCAGGATTGGATGAGACTTGATAAGTTGGTTATTCACTTAATTATTTGTAGTTATAATATCCTCATCCCATTGCAACTAACAATCTCTTTAAAACTCATTCTGATAAAAACTGATTTGAATATGATTTGCAAGAATGGCTAAATGATTAGATTTAATGAAATGTTTTAGTTATCAATTGCATTTCCTGTTTTCATTTCTTAGATCTCAATTGAGTTATAGATCCATGGATTAGGTTTACTTATTGAAGTACTTGCTTTATCTTTTTTCAAGAACTAGGTCTTAGAACTTGTTTATAAAACTTTGGCTTCTTTCATAGAAGATTAACTTAGTTCCATAACACTTCCTTTTCTTCCTTTTTAATTAGACTCATTCTCACTTTTATATAGTAGCCTAGAATAACATACTAAGTACTAAAAAGACAAAACCCCCAAAAAAGCAATAAGAAAAACACATACAACGATGTAAGGAAAAGGTCACTTAGGCACATATAGTGCACCAAACTTCATCAAAGTTACAAGCTCTGGTTGATAATTAATGGAAGAAATTTAGGAACACTAAATTAACTAAACATTTTGGCGCTGTTGTCGGGGAAGTGTAACTAGGTAACCTTAATTCTTACATAAAAAAAAAAAAAAAACTTCAATCACATACCACACCCCCTATATCATGTGGTGCAGTAAGAGCCACACATCCACATCATGAATTCATATTTTTGCAGGTAGAAGAAGAGGTGACAAAGCAGGTTGAAGAAATGGATGGAGATGATGAAAATGAGGAAGATCCTTTTCAGGGAAAATTTTAAGAACCCCCCTAAATTTACATGTATAATAATTGGGCGAATCCCCATGATACATAGGAAAAATGGAAGGCGATTTTATTAATAATATAATATGTATATATAATTTTTTTGGTGAATCTCTCATGAGATTATATTATCTTGTCAAATCATGGCGAATCACCAGTACAAATGGCGAATCACTAGTACAAAATGGCGAATCATTGTCTAGTGGAGTTCGGGGTGTTGGTTCCAATGAACATATGGTAGTTGAACCAAGAGTTGAAGGTAGCGAAATACCGAGACCAAGTATAGCACATGATGACTCGTGAGGGAAGTAGTTCTCGTGCAGTTTTGAAAACGTGTTCTTCTAGTTCTGCTAAGTGTAGTGTTGTTGCTCATGCTACTACTAGCACTGATATTGAGGTTGGAGAGGAGTTTGAGGAAGCATGGAAGGTAGCAGTGGTGGAGAATTACAAAGAGAACCCCAGGATGGGCTCCATTTTTCCCTTTGGTATTTGGGCCTGCAAGATCTTCTGTCCATTGAACCAACCATTAACCATTCAACCAACAATCAACTTGATTGATTTGATTAGGTACGAGTAAACTTAGACTAATATTCAAAACTATGCTTTGCACTATCCCATATTTATCACACTAATGCTACACAACATTGTGCATTTGCACCCAACTCTCATGCATGCACACAAAATTTTCATTAACATCTATAACCCTAACCAAGTGAGAATTGATCAAAAATTTGCACCAAAGTTTGTTATAGTGTTGAAATTTCATAAGAAATTTAGATCCATGGTACCTTAAATAAATTTTGAGATAACCTCCACAAATTTGACCACAGTAGAGCAGACTTGTGATAAATTCTAAACCTACAAAAATTAGGATTCATGTTCCTAGGAAAGATCATAAGTAGTTGACATATAGGTCCAGTTTTGAGCCTTGACAGATTGATAATGCAATGGCTTAGGTCAAAACTTACACATTGAAAAATCATCAATGAAGAGAAGACAAGATCATTATGAATTACACATACTCCAAAATTCCTACCAAATAGATCATAAGTAGTTGACATATAGGTCTAGTTTTGAGCCTTGACACATTGATAATGCAATGGCTTAGGTCAAAACTTACACATTGAAAAGTCATCAATGAAGAGAAGACAAGATCATTATGAATTACACATACTCCAAAATTCCTACCAAATTCTACTTAGTTGTCTGCAACTCATCTATACATAATCTTATAGTAAATACAAATTCGAAAAATCCTTCTTCACATAGCTAATAAATGGCCATTGGAGGAGCACCCCTTATATAATAGTAATAGTAGTAATCAATAGATTATTTCATATTGAACTTCATAGCCATAGCACTCCTATGTATTGTATGATATATTCAACTTGCATTATCAAATATAGATAAAATCATACTTTTGATTGATACATTTAAATCATACTTGTGCACAACGTTGAATGCAATGCCAGTCAAGGAGTAAAGTCGGTTTGACATGTAATGATTTATAAAATAATGAAGAAACTTATTAACGAATCACAACTTTCACGTTGAAAAAATTATAAATCTTTCATGCAAATCCATTGTTGTTATAGTTCCTTCTCTCAACCATGTTCTGTTGAGAATGCAGCAAGATGATGGAGCTTAGTGAAATGAAGTCGCCTTCACTAAGTGGGCCCGCAGGCAAATTCTGGCGCAAAGTCTATTTTTAGACTATGTCTATTTTTAGACATACGGAGAATAATTTGGGAATTCTACTTGGAGATTCTTGATGGATGCGACATGTCGGTAAAAATAGATGAGACCCTATTTTTTAGGACCCAGGCTATTTTTAGACTGATCTCCTAAAAATATGGAAGTCAAATATTATTTACCCTTAATAATATTTTGACTATAAACAGCAGTTTACTCTCTTGGCGCACTTGAGTTTGAGTCATGGAGGTGGCTCATGCAACTGACACAAGGAATCACGTGGTTCCTAGGGTTTGATGGCATCTTGCATGGTTGGCTTCAGTTAGACTTCAGTGGCAGAAGTTTTGGAGGAGTTAACGGGACAAATAGTGGAGTTGTGTTCTATTTATTTCAGTTGAACTAGTTGAGATTATTTAACTAGCTAATCAATTAGATATGAGTGGAGTAAATTAAATAATATTTAATTTACTAAATATTAACTCATTAGTCAACTCAAGAACACTTCAGTTCACTACAGTGCATGATCAGTTCAGTGAAGACCAGTGAAAGAGATAGATGAAAGGGTAGAGTTAGCTATCAGTTGTAACTATCCTGTTGCTATTTGCAACTTTTTATGATGGGTAGATCAGCTGAGTATTGCAAAGTTTAAGTTTGGTGGTTTATCTATATAGAGGCCATCACCTAGCATTAATATACGCCAATCAAGGTTGGCTATGAAGTGGCTAAAGGATGGACGAGTGATTTGCTAGATCTGTTGATAGTGTGTAGCATGGGAGGTAGTGCATGAAACTGACGAAGTTTTGTACTATGTATTGTTACATGTTCTCTATCATTATAATATACAGATATTTGGGGGTTTTCAGCTATTGCTTTCCCCATTACATCCTGTGTTGATATGTGTGCTTGAATTGATGTGAGATTGCTTCTATGTTATTTCCGCATGTGACAATTAATTGTAGAAGAGGGTTATGTGTTATGCATGCAATTCGAAATTGATGTATGATCGGGTTAATCTTCATTGAATAAGTGATTTATTCAGCAAATTTCTACATGTTCCACATAAGCATGGAAAATCAAGTAATACTAGAATTTGCACCGAGAGGTGCAAAGTAATGCCGAGGAGCAGGGATACATCTTCCATGCGAGATAAAGGTGATGTAGGTGATAAAGTTGTAGGAAATACGAAATTTTTTGGAAGAATGGTTGGTTTGTTTATCAACTTTTGAGTATTGGACATAATTTTGAGGAAAGGTTGAATGATTGGAGGGAATAATGAACTTGTCTGCAAGCTGTTGTACAATATCAGTATTAGGATTCATCATGTTGTGACAAGGCTATGGAAATGCTCAGTCAATGAGTAATTTTTTCATTTTTACCATCTTGGAAAGAAAATGTTGAAAGGTGTTTCAATGGAAACTGCATCATATTCAGCATTAAAACTTGAAATACACTTGCAAAAAAATAAGTGATCGCTTCCAACTATTCACTCATAATTTATCTCAAAATTATTAGCTATATTATGTATGTTATAGTATAATGTCGGGCTTGAAAACTGTCAAAACCAAGGCATCATTTTAGAACTTGTGATTACTCGTAGTTATCTTGTTTATATAGAGCTAGAAGTAGAAAATATATATTTTTCTGGTTATAGGCAACTTAATCAAATCAAAGTTTAAGTTCATTTCCAAGCCAAGAAATATTAAGTATTTGACTGACTTATTATATTCATAAGCAGCATGCCACTCAAAAAGGCTGCAATACATCTTTTAAAGAGATGGGGTTGTTAAAATTTTGGAACTCGTATTGGGAAAAATTACAAGTGGGGAAGCATATATCACTTTATCCACTCTAGAAGTGACTTTATGCTACAAAGTCTAATGTAATATAGATCTAAATATACAAATCAGGGACAGTAATGGAAGTTAAAAAAATTAATTTGTGCAAATTATTAGTGCTAATTATTGACATGAGTAATAAAACAAACTAAAATTTTATTAATGTCCGCAAATAACCAAAATAGGTTGATGGAACTAGAAAGTACAATTCAAAAAGAGAATGCTGAAAACAACTCTAAGGCACAAACAGAAGTACAAATAAAGATAAAAATCATAGAGAGGTAAACACAAGTGGTAAGCCCTAGAAAATAAATAGGAATCGGTACTACTCTATGCAAGAAGGACACTGCTCTAGATTAGAAGTAGAAGAGGAGCTAGCACTGTTTGTTGTCAACTATCATGAAGGTACTAATATAGATCCTAGGAATGTCCTCTAGGAAATGGCTGACTGAGTGGACCAAGTTGGATATCCCTGGGGGCAACTAGATGTTACCTACACGAGCTCTCCTAACCTCCAGGGGCCAATGATGGACAATAACTTCTTTCCTTTTACTCTGATTGACAAAATAAGCAACCTTTCCATGTGCTTGCACATGCATGTAAATAGGAGACTGCGCATCATGCTCTATCAGATTCAGCCCTTCACAACACCATAGATGCAGATTTCACTTTTAGATGTCAAAAAAAATATGTAAAACAATAAATTTGCCTCAACTATACCTAAAATCTACAAAAAGTGAAACTCAGGACTAAGTATCATGTATACCATTCACATCTACATGGTGAACCCCACAAACTAAACAACCGAAATTGCAACCAATTTTCTCGAGGGAAGTAAAAGTAAATAACACTAATAAAATAAGAGGCACTACACATCCATAGGATGCCTGGACAGAGGACCGCTACAAATACATGCACAAAAACAACGGATAACCTTAAGAGATAAAGACCATCAATGCAATTCACCAATGCTATTTTATACATCAGTGGCACTGGCTTTACCATAAATTAGTATGTGTTAGAGATATACTATTCCTTCAACATATGTAAGCGAACGACCAGTGTACTCAATGATGGGAAGAAATACATTTTGATTACCGCAATAAAAAATAATGTCAAAAACAACTCCTGTACGAGTTCAACACCTTGGTCTTGCTCAAGCTGGGCCAATAGTCAGCTTTAAGTTAAAGGAGGATGAAACAAGAAATTACTAAGAGGCAGAAAACCAATATTGAATATGTCAAACCATTAGAAGATTCCCCATCTATCACTTTTCCTTCAAAATGATTCTTCAAAATCAGTAACTCAGAGTCTGTTAAGAGTACAATTTGACAACGCTGCCAGATTTTAGTTGGGTAATATAACCATATACTAATCAAGGAGAATATTAATGAGGATAATCATAAGTTAAAATAATTACAACTTGCTAACCTCGCTGATCATTCACGGAAAATAAAAATGTTGTACCTTTTTACATAACTATCTTGTCCATAATAGATTTCCATACTGTACACTCACAGTGGCTCGAACTCCTGTCACTGAATGGGAGCTAAATAAACTGTAGAAGACCACTTTCAAAGATGAGCCTATCCTTTTGGTTGTTCAAAGAAGCTGTCTTCTATCCTATGTGTGAATTCTGCACCTCATATTTTTATTTATTTTGCATGGAGGGTTTTTATACCTCTTTAGTTGATCTATTCCTTTGAATCAAAGAACCCCATGATTTCTCTTGCTCTTCATAAAAAAACCACTGGTAATGAGAATGAAACCTATTTTAAATTAAAAATGGTAATCTTGTAGAATGGATTGGAAACCTTCGTTGGGATAATCATTGTGCGACATATCTCACTCTTAATGCCGGATAATCACCCACGACATAAGCATATGGAAAGGGCACTCATGTTCTCTTTGGAAAGAAATAGCTCAAGTACCCACACCCATTCACAAGTTCACTATACCAAATGACATGTATTTTGAATGGAAAGAGTCCTCTTGGTGCTCTGGCAAGAAAGGACACTCATCCTAGGAGATATGGTAAGACTTTTGGTTGTAGTAATTTCCCATAATGACTTATGAAACATGCTGAGAATTAAACGTATCTGAAAGTGGTATTTTACATTCTTTTCTTAGGTGATATGAGCAGAAGAAAATATTAAACAAAAGGAGATTGTTTTAAGGGGATACAACATAGAAGTAGAACCCAAGGATAGATCTTGTCCCTGATGCCCTCCAAGCTGCAGGTTTTTATGCAAGCCCGTATGCCATACACCAGAAGGGTTTACCTTCTAGGTTATCACGTATTGGTCAGGCTAGAACACCAGCATTACACGCTCATGCTGGTCATACTGTGATGTTGGCGTTATAGTGCTAGTACATGCTAGCATACAGCTCTATCATGGCTGGTTGTATCCACATGGCTTAAATATCTGCATGTTCAGTGGTGCAGTAGATGAGATCTATCCTTCTCCTTTCATACAGAGATCCTCTTATTGTGCCCTTAATTCCACATATTTACAAAAGTCTGAGGCTTTTCAAAACCAGGAAACTCAGAAACATGGCTTTCTCAGCAACAGGATGGAAATCACATCTTCCTATCTCCATTCTCCTACCAAATAAAAAGCATCTCATCCTGCACTTATATTCAAATGAACTGGCCAAAATTACACTATCCTTCCTGGAAGTGTCATAAATAATATTTAGCTTTGCTCCAAAAAATTACAGACTGTTAGGCACAAATCCAATCTCTAACATCTAATTGAAAGGGTTTTTTGTTCTTTACATACAAACCAACTTATTTTGTCTATCATCTTGGGCCTGTAAGTAGCACTGATAGGCACTATTACTTTGTCCATTTATTTATTTTAAATTCAACGATCTGGATTTAAAGCAATCTGGTGGAAAAACCATTAAATCGCGGAATTTAACATGAAATAGCAAAGATTTGAAGCAAAAGTAAATTGCAAAAATACACGCAATATTGCAACAAACAAAAAACTTTATTGCCCTGAAAGGCACACTCAACAACCCAGTATAGAGGTAGATGTGTTATGTATGTGTCAAATAATATTTCAAAACAAAAATACAAATAAAAACTATATATATAAGAAGCCGACATAATAATATGAATAAAATATTTTATATATGTGTTTGGGGTGAGTTAGAGGACCAAGACCAAATTTAATTAAAAATGAAAAATCTACTGATAGAATTGTGCAAATTTCATAAAATTATGAACCTCTAGAATCAGTAGATTTTTGCAATTTATTACTAGATTTGGGAAATTGAGTTAGGTACTACAACTCTCCACTAAACCATAGATAGGGACAGCTAAGCTTTCTTTCGACTATCACCATCGAACTGGATTCCAGAGACTGAAATATTTTACTCAAGGGATTTATAACAGACACTAGATGAAATAGGGATTCTAGAGGTTCTCGTTCCTCCACCCACTAGGAAAATTCATAATAATCTTAGTGAAACTAGGGGACAAAGGCCCACACCATGTCACAAAATTAACTTGACTAGGCTGAAAAATAGAGATGTAAGCATTCACCAACAATGGAAAATACATGAGGAAGATGACCAAGTGCCCAAGCTTTACTCATTCCAGATTTTCAGGCATTTACAAGTATTTTAGATTCTGAATCTGCAATGGCAGAGATCAAAACTCCTATAATTCATCCTCGTTGCAATGATTTTTTCTTATTTTAAAAAGCTATTCCTCCTTGAAACCTGCATATTAAGTCCCAAAATTCTTGTGCATTCTGCCAAGAATAGAATTAGGGAGGTGTACCCTTTAGTTCAGTATGCATGCATCTGAGAATGCATACCATCCATCTTAGTGTTATTCCTCTCTCCTTGTGTGCACCAATATGTTAATCCATCAAATTTAAAAATGTACCTTGTTGCAACAGTCCAAAACTATCCATTGAAATTAATATCATAGGTTAAAAATCATGCCATATGACATGTAGCAAGCATATTTTAGAGTTTTTCAGTAGATATTTTGACTCTATTAGTGACCCTGACTCTATTAGAGACCCTACAACTCAATTTTTGTCCCAGATAACTACAATTAAGGGAGAGTTCTTTTTCTGTTGGTTGTGCATGCACTTGGAACCACACTTAGAGCACATGACTTCTCTATGAGCACATGACTTCTCTATGAAAAAGTTATTTAATTATACTCAAGTCAAGAAAAAATCTAGTGAATTCAAATTGGCTTTCTAGTCACTTAGTATTTTTTAATGTTAATTTATTCTATTGTCTCCCTTTCTACTTGCAGTAATTAGTGTAGCATTTTATCATAACTAGATCCTATACTTGTGCTTAAAATATAACACCAACCAATGTCATTTTATTTGGGCAACATGTTCTTTCTAATAATATTTGGAAGAGAAATAATATGAAAAAACTAAAACAATAACATATAGAGAATCATTTTCATGTAACAAGTTGCAAGGGGGGCTACAACTTATTTCTTTCCTCGATCAATGATACATTTTCATTCTTTTTGAGCTCTTCATGGTAAAGTGAACAAAGGCTTTGACACACTTCTATTACTTAAAATGTATAGATGGAAAAAAAGAGAACCATATTGACGATGTTGGACAGTGTATAATGACTATACTATGGAGTTGTTGCTACAATAACCCATTGCTACAAACAAAAAAATGCTCATGAAAAGAGATCAAATGCTAATTCACATAAATAGTTTGGACGTGACAACACCCGACAAATTCCAGCATTAGAATACCTACAGCTTGTTTGAAATTTCATATGATGCTCTTCAAAATAATTTACTTTCTTATAACAGCAGAAAGGAAAACTATTGTTTGGACGTGTCCTAAGTTCAACAAATCTTTGACGTGATTAAGGAGCTATAGAGAATTGTGTACTTCTGAAAGTTTTGAAGCTGCAGCAAGGCCACTCAATATGGCACCTTCAACATCTAGAGCGACACAAAAATCACCACAAACAGCAAATCGCTTGTTATCTAACCACAGACATTTGTCATCTTTTGCATTGATTGTTGTTGGTAATGCACTACCCCTGCAATCAAAATATGAAATCAAAAAAGCTAGATTAATTTCTTTGAAGTTGATAAGCTTATGGCTGAAATATTGAGTCAAATATCTCCTTATTATCCTACATCTATGAAGCATCCTTAAATGTCTGTTCACGATGACTAGGATAGACAAAAATTTATAGGTTGACATTTAAACCAGTTATCAAATAAACGAGGATGGAGGTTGCAATCATGTAACCCAAAGTATCACCATCTATGAGCTTTCATAAAAAATGGAGAAGGCATATGTGGAACTTTTTTATGGAATTCACTGAATAAGTCTCTTCTCACCAAATTCAATGCATCATATGAAGGCTTCTTTAAGCCTGTTTGACTTATGATATGGTTGGCATATTCAGCTGTAGAATGCAGAACCCAGCACTCGCTATAGAAAGAAACTTAAATTGTGTCAGCCATCCAATCATAAGCACACAGTGTTGGAAAATACGGAGAGCTCACAAAGTTTTAGGGAGCATATTCCACAGGACAATGTATGTAGTTAAACAGGAACTAGTTACACCTAAATATTCTTTGATAATAAGATCCATGGTACTGAAGGCATATATTTCACTGCCCCATATGGATTTCATGTCTTTCAACATTAAAGCTCTCCAAGAGCAGACTGCCATACATGGCATGATTAGCCCATTTATTATAGCCACAATAGCCAACAACGGCCCTCCAAGCCAAGAATGTGAAGAATTAATAATTTCATGAAAAAATTCACTCGGCCTACACCTAAATTCCTACATATCATAGTAAGGATTGATCAAGATATAATCTCCTTGTTGAGAGACACTGCTGCAATATTGTGTTTTGATGTTTTTCTTCAAATTCACATATCATCAAAAAAACCTGAGAGATACTTCAAATCTCAGCTCCATAACCACTCAATTACTTATCTCTTACATCGATGATTTTATGTTAAGATTTTTCACCAGTGATTGGTACCTCCAACAATTACAACCACACCTAATTTAAACTGCAATAAAAGCAGGCTATGGGAATGGCTACTCATGGCTTCGTTAGCTTTAATAATAAAATTTGTCTGCATATTTTTTAAGCAGTACTTGCCATCATTAAATTAGACCAATTATAACTAATTATCTTTGCATGTTGGCCATGTTTTTGGAAGATAGTATCAACTGCCTTCTAGTTAAACTGTTACACCATTTTTTGGTCATCTAACCTATTATCATTAGATGGACCCAAGTACACCATGTAAGACCAATTTTACCCTAAGTAAAATTGCCTTCACTATGTTAAATAACTTAATAAACCACATTTATTAGGTTATTTATGGTCCAAACAGAAAACCCCAAAAGGAAATATTAAACAAACCTATATTTGTTTGATTTTCCTCATGGAATAATTAATTAAACCATAATTTAATTATTATTCCCAATCATGTTTAACCCAAAACAAAGAAATTAATTAGATAAACCTTTATTTATCTTATTATTTTCTAGGAATAATTATTTAAATCTTATTTAGATAATATTCCTTGTTAAATATGACCAAATCACCCACAAATAATTAAATAAATCATTATTTATTTAATTATGTTTCAACCACTTCCTTAAATAATTAAATAAATCATTATTTATTTGATTATCTTCTAACCGCTTCCTTAAAAAGATAAATAAATCATTTATTTATTTATTTTTGACAAATTAAGGGATTTGACCCAAGTCAAATACCTTTTCCTCCAACAAATATAATAAAATATTCCATAAAAAGTGGATCTAGATATGGTTAACCCATGCACCAAGATCTAGAATGACCCAATATTTTGTTATAAATAGGAGGGTTTTTCCTACCATTCTTCACCTTTTGTTGCCTATTAGATCACTCTGGATCTATACACTTGGTCACATACCTCCATCATTTGCTCCCATTGAGCTCTATTCTTTGCATTGGGTTTTCTACACCAACTAGAGAGAGAAATCTTAGATCTGAAGTGCTGAGGACTTCCAAGAACCCATCCCACTGAGGGGAATTGGATACTCCTTCTTGTTTTCCTCCCAGGTGCCCCATTAATACAAAAATCCTTTAAAAAAAATTTCTTGTCTTGTCTATTGGTATATGGAGCAAACCCTTGTTTTTACTGCTTAATGTCTTTTCATGCATAGATCTGGTTGTTTGCAGCTCTTTTCTTGTTCTAATAACCGCAAATATGAAGATATTGGCAGCCACTTTTGTTGTTAGGGCTATTAGTTATGCGTAGCTAAAGTGGTCCTTTTTCGTACACTTCGACAAAGGATTCATACTAACATAAACAATTTTAAGGGATTGCATGTAGAACCTAGCTTTCCTATTGTTTGATTTGTCCTTCCAAAGATTAAAGATCTGTGTTGCTAGTAGCATCAGAGAGGAAATTACTCAACTTGCATTGGATTCACATCCTAAAGTGAGAAATCTACCCACCACTGGATTTGCAGCTAGTACAAGCTACATATTGTGCACCATAGCATAAGGCCTTATTTTTTTTATTTATAGCCTATTTGCTCATTACAAATGCAAGGACCGTGGTCCATGACCATGTTGCCTAGCCAATGGATCCATTCTTGTTTCCAAATTCTCAAACTATTCAAATTTTAAATATAGAACAAAGATGCCAACCTGAAGAAAAGAAATCCTGAGCAGTTAAACGGACTGAATCAGGCCTTTCCATAGCAATATTCTTTACAAGCATCCCTGCATTTTGGCTAGACCATGATTTTGCTACATGAAAAAATCATGCGATAATTCGAAAACCTTAATTCTCTAGACCAGAAAAAAAAATGCAAGATTGATACTTGATATTTTTAACACTACCATGTGAGCTACTTGATATTTTTATTCTTTTTGTGGAATCTCCACCATTATCTCCTGATAATTTCAAAGTAGACACCCAGGAACTGAATGATAAAATTAATTGGGCTAATCAATAGGGGAAATTCTACAAGGATCAACATTGTTTACAGGCATAACTGCATTTTGGCTAGGCTATGACTCTGCTACATGACAAATCATGCATTATTTCAAAACGCTTGATAATCTAGACCGGAAAAAATGCAAGATTGATACATGAGATTTTTGACACTAGCATGTGAGCTACATGATATATTTATTCTTTCTATGTAATCTACGCCATTATCTCCTGATAATTTCAAATTATACACCGAGGAATTGAATGATAAACTTAATTTGGCTGATCAATAGGGGAAATTTTACAAGTATCAACATTCTTTACAGGCATCCCTGCATTTTGGCTAGGGTATGATTCTTCTACATGATAAATAATGCAATAATTTAAAAATCTTAATACTCCAGACCATACAAAAATGCAAGATTGACACTTGACTATGATTGGTACCTCCAACAATTAATTTCGGAAGGTGTAGCATTTTTCAGTTTAAATTAGGTGTAGCATGACTGTGATTGGTACCTCCAACAATTACAGCCTCCTCATCAAGCAAAGACTTGAGTCCACAAGTAGGCTTCCAATGAAACTTGCAGTAGTTTTCTTTACCTTCTCTGTTAATAAACTGCAAAGAAGATAAAAAGAAATCAGGTCATCTAAACAGTAATGAAAAATTATTCAAGCATGGTTCATTTGACAATAAATAAGGATACTTGAAGTACCCAAATCCAGGGGTTTAAAAGAAATATTCAAAGGGTGGGTATGAAATGAAACCAGAGGGAAATTTTATGAAATTTTCAGAGATGGTTTCAAAACCTGGGTAAATCCCCATCGCATCCAATCTGACCATCTCTTAAGCATATCACTAGTCCATTTTCATATATGATAAATATTTACTAGGATTACTATCATATTTTAAACATAAACATAGTAAATCAAACTATCATATGGCACAAAACCTGAAACATGTAATTGAAAGTACTATGCTATGCTAGCATGTTTTGAATGTGACCTTGAGATTGGCTGATTAGCATTTTATGCAGCAGGAAAGCTTAGTGTGTTGAGAAACGAAAAAAAAAAATAGTAGTAGGACTCTGTTTAACTTATGAAATTGATTTGAGCTCGTGCAGCTTAGAGCTCAAAGGCTAGCTGATTACCATTTTATGCAGTAGGAAAGCTCAGTGTGTTGAGAAATGAAAAAAAAAAATAGTAGTAGGACTCTTTTTAACTTATGAAATTGATTTGAGCTCATGCAGCTTAGAGCTCAAAGACTGGCTGATTACCATTTTATGCAGCAGGCAAGCTCAATGTGTTGAGAAATGAAAAAAAAAATAGTAGTATGACTCTGTTTAACTTATGAAATTGATTTGAACTCGTGCAGCTTAGAGCTCAAATAAAGTTCAGTGTTGAATGCTACTTATTAGGTGTGGCTTGCAATGCCAACATTGATCCAAAATGCCTATCTGCTTACAAGTTTTCTTGTAGTAACCTGGCTTCATGAGTATCATGAATTTCAATGACAGAAAGGATTCCAAAGTGCAACTGGCAAGCTTGCACTAGAACAACTAATAACAAATATTTAACACACTAACATATTTACCACAGACTTAAGAAATCCATATATCCCATTCATGAGAGAATTTCTTGCATTAAAAACTAAATATTGGTGTAGATACGTCTAAAACTGTATAGAGAACATATTGAGAGATTGTGCCTGACCTTGAAAGTGTGAACTCCAAAACCTTCAATATGTCTAAAGTCATATGGGATTACGCAGTCATCAAACAGAAATGTGAACATATGACAGCTCTCTGGTACATGGGAAAAGAAATCCATGATACGCCATGCCTCCTGAATATGGGTTTTTAGATTGGGCTTCAAAGCATGAATGACATCTGGGAACTGCATAGCCAGAAACACAAGTTTAAAAAATTAAGAGTCAATAATTTGTGAAAAGCATATGTTTCAGTTTTACATATACTTTAAAATGAGAGGAATGGATTTCAGTGTATGGTCCCAATAAAAAAACCTTTATACCATCACGAAAAAAAACACTGGGATGTTGTTGCCAAAAAGGTCAAAGTTCCCTTCTCTCGTGTAAAACTTCATTGCAAAGCCTCTGGGATCCCTTAAAGTCTCTGGGCTCCTGTGTTCATGTATAACAATAGAGAAGCAGACTATCACAGGGGTCTGAACTCCAGGTGCCCTAAAAAAGTCAGCACATGTGAGGTGTGAAATAGCATGTGTGACTTCAAAAAATCCCTTGGTTATTGCTCCTCTAGCATTGACAAATCGCTCAGGGATTCTTTCTCTGTCAAACTGGGCAAGCTTTTCTACCAAGTGATAATCCTCCAACAAAACATGACCTATAGCATTGAAGTAAGCCTCGCTCTGAGAATCAGACCCAGTGTAACATTTGAAGCTCAAATTTTGAAATGCAATTATTCACTTAATCTATCAATGTTACAATCATGTAATTTAATCATGATACCATAAAAAAAATGTTCTAATAAATAAAACAATCACCTCTTTCACCAACTGTAAGAGAGGAGTTATTATTCCAAACAGGCTCACCCTGGTTTCTGGTCCAAAAGGGAGCATTGTGGGCAGTAGAAGGTTAGTGTCTATATGGATCCATACCACCTAAAGTATCAAATGGTTAAATCTATGCTTTGCTAAATCCTGGCTGCAATGACAATTCAAAGTAATCATTAAAGTTCAGTTCTATAAAACAGTGAAGGAGCCATAGATGGGCACCTCAAAGAAGTGGGTCTTACATTTCACCTGCAAGCACTAATTTAACATTAGAAACACTTAAAAACCCAGGAAGTAAATAGTATTTTACATCCATCCCTTCTTAAACTATCTTTAGGGTTAAGTGATTTCACCCAAATTTGACACTTAGAATGTAGATAATTTCGAAGAATATTGAGAAGATCCTCAAAGAAGCTTTTGATCAATTCAACATCTCAGATTGGGTCGACTTGTTCTGGATTGCGCATCCAGGGGGGATTGCAATTTTGGATCAAATTGAGGCCAAACTCCAGGTGGGTCCGAGCAAATTAGAGTGCACTCGCATTGTGTTGGATGAGTATGGCAACATGTCTAGCGCTTGCATGCTTTTCATTATGGATAACATGCGCCAGAAGTCTGAGGAGAGGGAGAGCGGTAGCATGGGAGAGGGTGGGAGTTGCCCTCGTCAATGCGTGTAGGTGAGCCTGTCATCGGTGAATGGAAAATGTGTCCAGATCTCCATTGATCTCCACCTGCACATAAATTTCAAGCCCCTTCCATTATCCAAGCCCCAACCATCTCTTCGACCCAGTAAATATGGCGAAATTTTTGTTACAACTCCAACTTCCAAGCCCCAACCAATGAAAAAATGGGGTGAATCACTCCAACACCTCCCTCCGACCCAGTAAATCCAGGCAAATGCCATTGAAATCTGCTCCAAGAAAAGAAAATCGGGAGCAAATTCCATTGAAATTTGCTGCAAGCAAAGAAAATGGAGAGCAAATTCCATTTTTAAAGTTTTATGAGCATTTATTTTGGTGGACTAATATTTAATAATTAATTATTTTAAAAATAATTATAGGGCTAACTTTATAAAACTATAGAAAATGGGTTTTATATAAAAAATTCGCCCTATCAAAATTTAAAACCCCTTAAAATTCGCCTTTGGGCTAAAATTCGCCCCTAAAATTTTCCCTGAGATTCCTTTTGGATTTCCCATTCAAGAAACTGATATCAACATTCAAATGAAGAAAATCCATCCATCTGTACTTCCTAAATTCAAAGGTATGAGATCAGAAGACCCGGAAACCTTTATTTTTGAATTTGAAATAATTTGTAGATCTTATGGCTACTCATTGCACATTCAAAAATTGAATTTGTTTCTAGCAACATTGAAGGATAGAGCTCTTAGATGGTTCATGACTTTAGGAACAAATTCTATAAGGACATGGGATGATATGAAAAGAGTATTTTTGGAAAAATATAAAGATTATTTCATGCACCATGACCTTGGAAATTAATTCTTTAAAATGAACCAAAAAGATGATGAAAGCCTAGAAGATTTAGTGGAGAGATTTACCTATAATATCAAAAGATCTAAATTGCATAATTTAGGATCTGACACATTAAAAACTCTCCTACTAAATGCTATAAAGGATGAATGGATTGATATTCTTAATATTGTGGGAAAAGGAGATGTCTATCAATTGTCATTTCAAGAAATTTGTGAGCTATGCAAGAACATATCAAGAGGAAAAGCAAAGTATGTAAGATCCCCTCAAGATCCATTTATGGGAAGAGTAAGTAAGTCGGCATCATGATTGGTAAGTCAAACTGAACCTAACATTCTTGGTAATTTAAATGAACAAACTGACATGCTAAGAATGCAAAACAAGCAGAAAGTTGCTTTATTTATATTTTTCCCTAAATGTAGAAAGAAACATGCTTTGCATGAATGTTCACTTGATAACATTAAAATGTGTAAAATTTGTGCAGGATTACATACTACTAAAGATTTCCGTTCATTACCATGGTTGAAGGTAGTTTACCAAAATGATAATGGAGCAAATCAAGCACAAGAGAAACGTCCTTATGTAGCTCCAAGAGGACTATGGCAGCCTCATCAACCCAATATGATGCAATATCCTTATGCACAGTTTCAAGGTTATGCACAACAATCTCAAGGTAATTGGAAAACACCCTTGCCTTGGCAACCTTGAGAATATCAATCCCAACCTCAAAACCAACCTTGGAAACCTTGGCCATCTCAATCCCAACTTCAAAATCAATCTTGGAAACAAATTTGGCAAAGGCCCTACAAAGGAAATCCACCATATCCTCAATATTTTCCTCTCTATCATCAATATCATCATCAATGTTGTCCATACCATTTACCTCCACCAAAACATCAATATCACCCTCATTTTACCTCAATTAAACCTTTCCCATTATCATCCACACAAGCACCCCAAGGATCCATTCCCACTCCACTACATGCACAACCATTTCATATCCCCAACAATAAAACACCTCAATCAACTTACAATTTTGAGGTATTGCAAAATGATTCACCAGCTATCATTGAAGAACAACAACTAGAAGAAGAAGACTCAGATAAGGTCCAAGAATCATGGATGTCTGTTGATAAAGAGAAGTTATTGGAATGAGATATTGAAAAGTTTCATGCCTGCCTATCACTAGATTCTATAAATGAAGATCACATCCCTGAAGACTTGCATGACATGATAGAAGGAAGCCAAGGAATACAAGATTACATTGAATCTTGGTTCAGGAGAGTCTTCGGATCCTAGTGCTCAATTCTTCAGTATCTTCTGATTTCATCTCAATCAAGGCAATTGGTCTCTCATATACGGGTACATATCAAAGAGTATATTTCAAACCTGCATATGAGTTTATCTATCATCTTATTATAGACATGGTTCCATTGGAAGTATCCATATACTTGAATAAGATTTCTTTGTCAAGTAGAGTAGGACATATTAAAAAAAAAAAAAAAAGTAAAGAGAAAAATAAGTCCTATTGTGAAAACCAGCTTGCTGGCACAATTGGACATGAATTTTTCTTGAAAACCAGGAAACTGGCGAGCAAAGTGCACAATAAGTTCTACAATTTCATGATGGTTTCATTATTTTATGGTTCTTCAAATCATTTTTGGTTCTATGCTCGAGTTGGATGATGTGGAATTCCTTAAGGTCCACCTTCCAACAAATCTTGTCCCATCTACCTCAACACTTTATCTAGGATCAAGATTAGAGATTATTTGAAGTGCCTTGGAACTTGCATACATCAATGGCAAGCCTCCTCGTTGATAACAATGGGAATAAAACAATGTCTCTTGATTTTCAAACCTTGCAGGCGACTCGACTTTGACACATTCATTCGTCCCTATCAAGGTGCACTCAGGTAACTTGACACTCATTTACATTATCAGTGAGTTGTCTCACATTGGTTATCGATTTTCATCATTGATCAGTAATCCAATGATTTCTTTTCATGCTTGACTTCGACACATTCATTTGCATGGTAAGAATTGTACCATGAATTTTGGCTTCGATGAAGACTAATGGTTTGTAGATCAGTTTGATTTCAATTCAACAACCACTATGGAAAGTGGAAGTTTCTACAGCTATTGCTGTAGCAGCGTGTTTTTGTTTTTGCAACTTTTTCCAGAGGCAGTTTTGGCAGAAATATTGTGAGAGATTGGAGCAGAAATAAAAAATTCTGAGCTTTTTGGTTTTCTCATAATATGATAAATTGAGTAAGACACAGACATAATTCAAAAATAAGCAATTTTGAAGGACATTTCAGATGGGTTTCTAAGGAAGATTTTCATTTTTCAACATTATGGACAGATTAGGACAAATTTTGGTATTTTTGCACAGTAGTGCCTTTTCTTCATAAAAATGAAATTATGAAAGAATGTGGCAGTAGAAAAGGTAAAAATACACAATTTTCCTTTTGAATCACTCAATTCAGCCTTAAAATGAGTTCGTGGCATATTTTTTTTGTTGCAACATTGGGCAGCATGAAGGGTGAAACAGGGCAGAAATTGATTTTATCATAACTTTCAAACTGTGCATCCATTGGTCCTAAAATTTTTATTGTAAATTAATTGAGGTAGGGTAAATAAACATAGAAATTTTCAGAAATTTTCAGTCTGTATTCTTCAAGAAATTGGCCACTTTCACCTACAGTCATTTCTCATTTTTTGGGAGATCCGTACAACCAATGGCTGAGATTTTTTTTGTCAGAAGATGCATAATAATAATGGTAACAACCTCAGAAAATTTCAAGGAAGTATGATGTACCATTTGAGAGAAATTGCAAAATTCATTTCATTTTACAATTCCACTCCATCTCACTCCACTTTCACTCCATCTCACTCCACTTTCATTCCATTTCACAAGTTATATTCCACTTTCACTCCATTTCATTTCACATCCATATTCCATAGCCATACTTCATTACTTTTTACAGATTGCATGTTGCAGCCACATCTTATTCAACAGTTCTAACAAAATTGTATAGCCTACAAAAAGATGATGATTACAGGAAATTGAAGGATTCTGTTTTGAAGACCAACATGCTAAAAGAGGACCAAAGGAACAACATCAAGCACAACAATTAACAAGGTCAAAATTCTGAGGTAAATTGTGAAAATTATTTTAATAGCAAAAAGTTAAAACATGAAATAGATACAATGTGTATAATCATATGTTTCCTAAACAACCTATCATTCAAATTGATTGACATATCTTGGCCATATCCCTTATCCAACATTCCATAACAGTCCTCATTAAAAAATTGATTAATGACTAACGGTCATAATCACAAATGTAACCTACTAGTCCACGTCTCCTTAAGATTGTATCATTCACTTATCTCACCACAAGCTCATCATAAATTCTCCATTAGATCCATAGCCACTTCATTTTCCCTCATAGCTTAATTACCTCCATCCATTCACCTCCATTACACTTTGTAGCCAATTTATCTTTAAGCATATTAAAGTAAATATGAAGGGGAAGATACCCTGCACAAGTGAAGAATGGGTCTAATTATCATAACAGAGCTGGTAGGAGTCAAGTATCTAGAGGGATATCCACAAGACAGGGAGCTACTACAGCAAGCAGGATGGTTGAATTTTATAGAAAATTTTTATGGCTTCCATAAGGAGATTACAAAATCACTTGCTAGATCTTTTGATGGAGCAGAAGTAGAGATTGGAGACATCAAATTCACAATAATAGAATCATTTTTTGCTGAGGCAACAGGACTCCCAAGGCAAGGAGATTGGTGGTTCAAGAACAAGTAATTCCATACTCAGTCTTGGAAGAAGATACTGAAAAATCCAGGTATGGATGTTTCAATCTTTAGAAAAGGAATTCCAAGCACTGCTTTGAAAAGTAAGTGAAGAAACATGCTGCTAATTTTGAAAAAAATTATAACATGTGAAGGTAGATTTGGTACAATGTATGTTTATCATATCAGGCTGTTGATGAATTTCTTAAAATATGGAGAAATAAATCTACCTTTCTTCTTGCTTAATAGCCTGAAAAGAATGGCTTCCAATGCTCAGAAAAGAGTCCAATTTCTAGAAACTACTCTACACCACCATGGTCTAGTTAAAATTCTGATTGAATTCCATATGAAGAAAATAGGAGATAACTGGGAAGAGTTTCTGCTAAGAAATCATTTTCAAGAGTTAGAGGAGACATCATCTAAAGAAGAAACTGTTAGGAGAAGTAAGAGAAGAAAAACTGGTAAGGTTGTTGAAAATAAACATGATACATCATCACAAGAAGAGAGTGAAGAATTGATTTCTAAAAAGTTGGAAAAATTAGGAAATAGGTTAGGGTTAAGAGAAAAGAGAATATAACAAGAAAATATACTGATGAAAGAAATGAAAATCCACCAAAGTTAAGGAGAATTTCTAGACTCAAAGAAATAATGAAAAAGACATTGGTCAAGAACACAGTAATTAAAAATATTGAAGATGAAGAAACTCTGGTTCAAACACCAGTTGATCGATCTCATTTACATCAGTTTGAAGAAGACCCTCACAAAAGAACTCCTGATATAGACCCAGTTCAACAGAGAATCTATGATTGTGAGGAATCTTTGCCAAGAAAGGCCTCAGAAAATCAAGGAAGATCCCTCAGTCCACAAGAACCTCGAATAGAAACCTTAAGAAAAGATAACTATGAATTGGAGATACTGAACAGACATATAAAAAATGAGAATGAAATCTTGAGAAAACAAATTAAATTGAAGAATGATATGAATGATACTCTCACTATACAATTGGATACACTACATAAAGAAAACAGGAAGCTAAAGAAGAGAAATAAGAAAGAGTGACAATGACCACCAAAAGAAGTAGAAATATAAGGTTGGATGTTCTAGAAGAGGTTTCAGAGCACATGGAATAAAGTTTTGATGGAATTGCATGACGACATGCAAGAGTTTTGCAGTGGGGGTATGTTGAGCCCTAAAATTGTCTTCTCTGTTGCAAACCTGCACTCCATTTCATCATTTCTTTATCACTCCATAAGCCTAAAAATCAATGAAGAATGATTAAGATTGCTTAAAGGTTACATATAAATGATTAACATATTTTATTTTCATGGCTTTTGCTGTTTTAATAATTTTGTGCAGTATAGCTGCAAAATACAGACGTTCAGTAGCTGATCAGGAGTTCTGCAGCTATTTTTGTGGTTGAATATGTTCCAGGTGTTAGTTGGAGGAGTGGGCCACATGCGTGTTTCTAGAATGATGCCTACATGGATCTATCCTACTCACTCAGTCAAGATCAACAGAAAAACGTGCCTAAAATCATGGTCAAAGGTGGAGTCAAACTATGTTATCCAAATGCAGTAGGACTCTTGATTTGAGTCCAACAGTCATATTACAATTCTAAATTCAAATTATCAAAAGTCCAACAGTCCTATTTCAAGTCTAATTCGAATTATCCACCTATAGCAAGTATATCTCATAATCAGTTATGCAATTTCCCTTTAAATATTGGTTGTACAAGACCAAAAAGACAGTCAGAAAAAGTGCAATACAGTTCAGATTTGCAGTGAATACTCTGTTTTCTAAAACTCTGTTTCAATAAAGAATATTAGTTCTCAAATGATGTTTTGATTACATTTTTAAGGAGCTAAGGAGTTGACCAACTTGGTAGCAGAGGGCCCCTACTGCTAAAGGAGGTTTTTAATGTTTTCTAGTTAGATTTTCTTCAATTCTGTTTAGCATTTTTTTGTTCATGTTTAATTTCCAGTTTTCAATAGTTTCGATGCAACTGTGTAGATTGGCCTTCCAAAACGTTTTCAAGGAGATTGGTAACTCTGTCTTTAGTATTGGAATAAAATTTGAAGTGTTGAGAAGCATGGTTGCCTAGTTTATTGCTTTCATATTTCAAAATAGTTTTCAATTACTGTGTTTAATTAAGCATTGATGAAGTCCATTTTTCCTATTTACCAAATCTTATATTGAATGGCTAAATGCTTTATGAGTGCAGTAGTTGAATAGATCTCATTTCCTGTTATTTTCTTGCTAAGAATTAAGAGAATAATTGATTTGTCTGAAAGCCATACGAAGGAGTGAAGGCTTCAGGATTGGATGAGACTTGATAAGTTGGTTATTCACTTAATTATTTGTAGTTAGAAGATCCTCATCCCATTGCAACTAACAATATCTTTAAAAGTCATTCTGATAGAAACTGATTTGAATATGATTTGAAAGAATGGATAAATGATTAGATTCAATGCAATGTTTGAGATATCAATTGCATTTCCTATTTTCATTTCTTAGATCTCAATTGAGTTATAGATTCATGGATTAGGTTTACTTATTGAAGTACTTGCTTTATCTTTTGTCAAGAACTAGGTCTTAAAACTTGTTTATAAAACTTTGGCTTCTTTCATATAAGATTAACTTAGTTCCATAACACTTCCTTTTCTTCCTTTTTAATTAGATTCATTCTCACTTTTCTAAAGTAGCCTAGAACAACATACTAAGTACTAAACAGACAAAACCCAAAAATAAAAAATAAGAAAAACACATACAACGAAGTAAGGAAAAGGTCACTTAGCCACATATAGTGCACCAAACTTCATCAAAGTTACAAGCCCTGTTTGATAATTAATGGAAGAAATTTAGGAACACTAAATTGACTAAACAACATCAATATCTATTCATTCCTGCCTATGACTAAAAAAAGGTTCATCTATTTATAGCGATTTAGCCTACACATCCAACGGTCTGCAAACCGTGGTTTGCGGACTCTTGCTCTACCCTTGACCCATTTACAATGCGTTAGGGGCTTTGACCCACCCCAAAACTCCTATGTTAGACTAAACAATACAAAATTATACACAAATGAACAAAATTCATAGCCTTTGGGAGACCCTGCTCCAACAATATGAATAGAGCTCCACTACAGGATTGGAATTAATTGATTTAATCATCTTTAGAAACTACATATATGTGGAGAAATGTTTTCTCATTTTTTTGGTTCTCTTATTTCAGAAAATTATCATAGTGTTTTGGAGAGCCATTGGTAAGGAGCATGAATTTTTTGTAGCAGAGTGTACAAGGAGGTATAGTTGTGGAAGAGACAAGAGTATGAGTGGTTGAACACTGAAGTTTTATAATTCATTTGTGATTGCAGAGGCATAATATTCATTTGGTTTTATATGTGTTGCTAATATGATTGTGATAGATTGGTTGCTGTAGTATCTCATTTTTTATATGGATGTTATTGCATCATTGAGTTTATACATCAAGTTTATTTGCAGAAACTATATTTAGGCCATGTGAGTTGATGAATGTGACAGGGGGGTGTGATTTGAGTTTAATCCAATGATTGATGTTTTGCATTGTGAGTTTCGATTTATGTTATGAACATATTATTGTTGTGATGTTCATGTTTATCATTTCAAGGGTTCCAGTTTAAAAATGCATGAAAGGTGAACCACATAGAGAAGAATGGTAGGTGCTATGGAAAAACAAGGATTGAGAACAAATTTCTTCATAAGTACAATAGGTGTTGGGATGGGCTTGTTGACCAGATCGGTTTCTATAAAGTTGTGAGATGGAGATCATAGTTCTTTTTAGATATTTTCCATATTCTACTTTTTATGTAACTATTTGCTTGATAGATTATAAAATATATTGAGCAGCGCAACAACAACAAGGGTGGTTTTTTCCCCAAAGGGAGGTTTTACACTAGAGATATTGTGTTCCTAAGTGATGTGATGATTTTTTTTCATTGTGCATGTTTATTTCTTATGACTATGGCTCTCATGTGTTAATTCTAGTTGAATTTGCATGTTCATATCTAATGCATATTTGTTAAGAGATGAATTGATTAATACATTGCAGAAAAAAACTTTGATTATTGTGAAATGTTTATCACTACCGATTTTACCCTCCCCCCCCCCACCCCCCCCCGCCCCCCCTCCTCAATAGTGATCATGGTTCCAACAATTGGTATTAGAGCATGGTTCCTTCTAGTGCGGAGGAAGGTAAAATTTGAAGCATTTCTTTTAAATCTTGATGTGGATATATTTCTCTCAATTGAATATGGTACACATAATGAGTTTAATGAGGAAGTAAAGAAGATAATTTTGAGGGATTTTCAAATTATGATGTATCAAAAGTGAGACAGTGCAACATTGCAAAAGAAATTATGGATAAGATACATAGTTTGTATGGAAGAGAAATGGTTCAAGTTTTTGAAATTATTGAAAAACCCCATTGCATTCTTGAAGAGAAAGAAAAAGATAAAAATGACTCCACATTCATAGCAGTAGCATATCCAATTTTATGTAAAGAATATAGTGAGAGTAGCCATGAGAGTAATGACATGCAAATCATTGATCTAAAGATCCAGCATGAGGAAGTCATCAAGGCAAATGAGAATTTGTCAAATCAGCTACAAAACCAGGAATCCTATTGTGCAATCATAGAAAAGGAAATAACCTCTTTAAGAGGTGAGCTTTAAAAGGAAAATAATCATCTATCTCAGTATTGAAAGTTTTAGAAAATCACCAAAATTTTGGATGAAATCTTCATCATTCAAAGATCTCCACTTATTAAAACTAGATTGGGCTTTGAAGAAGAATCATGCCTTGTGAAAGAAAAAGAAAAATTGGAGGATATCCAAATAGAAAAAAATCATAATTCCACCACCTCTAAAATAAATCAAGGTTCTAGGAAGGAGAATCATCAAAGGAAGCAAAACAAGAAAATATATTATTAGCAGACGCAAAGAAAACAAGATCACAATCAAAACATCAAAAAATTCAACAAGGTAAGAAAGCAACCAAGCATTCATGTTCCATCAAAGAGAAACACAAGGTATCCAGGTTTATTTTATGGGTACTGTTTTTCTTGCAATCATTATGGTCACCATGCTAGAGAATGATTTTTTTTTTTTGTAAGAAAAAAAAGTTTTTTGGATAACTGTTGTTTCAAGTGTGGAAAATATGACCACAAAGCATTAGCTTGCAGATATAACAAGATCATTCGAAAAAAAAGAGCAAGCCCACCATTGAAGACAAAGAAGGTATGGAGGAGAAAATGTGAGCTGCAAATAACTAGATCTTCAAAGGACATCAAGGAAGAATGTTTTCTTTTGAAAATGGATATTCTACTCAAGGGCAGTAGATATTTGTCTTGTGCACAATATGAGATGTCTTCAAGAAAATCCAAACTTGATGGGTTCATGTGATTAAAAGGAGGAAATTTCAGCCTCATGCATCTATTCATTTCAGGTCCACAATATCGTTTTGAGGCATAGAAGGAGAGCGCATGATTCCAAGGGGTGTTCTCCAAGGTTGATGCATTACATACCATTTTATCCTTTGACTCATGATTGTTGATAGTTGCATCCATGTTGTGAGAAGATTAATTTTCTATTTTATGCACAATAAAAAAATATCATGCAACAAGCAATAGTTGTTGATGGAAATATGGCATATGCTTATTGGGGGTTTGATATGGCTTTATGATTCTCTTGTATAACATTTATGCTACTCTGTCTTCCATGGGAATTTTGGTGATGGTTTGAGAGAATGATGTTACTCTCATTGAAACCCTCACTCTTGTACTTCATTAGAGAGTCATTTTTCACATGAGGAAGGGTCATTGAGATATGTATGTGTATTAGGAGGTTGTTGGTCGATTTTACTGAGTTGTTTTAATAAAATTGCTACATCATTCAATACATTACTAATTTCATGTTTCTAGTTGTAGCATGCTCAAGAGTTCATTGCATGTGTATTCACATGAGTCATGTATCTTACATTGCATTATCATGAATCAATGAATCATATTTTCATATCATAGTGGCATGATGATCTCACCTTCAAGATTATCACATATATTTTTAATGATGATGAGGATTGTGCTTGATGGTGCACATATGATATCTAGAGAGTGTAGATGAATTTTTTATTGCGGATTTATTACTTTTTTGATGTCCATCATATCCTTAGAGGTTGTGCTACAAAAGCATTGTTGTGTGGTTACTGTTGTTGATTATTTTTTAGGATTACTTGCATATACTACTATTGCATTATTGTTTTTATATTACATCATCGGATTTGAGTCATTGATGATATTATTATTCATGATGTATGTGTGTTGTTGGTGTCGGATAAAGCAAGGTTGTGTTAATGGCATATATATGTTGTTTCATATGATAATTTACCGATGATTAGAGGCATGTTGTTGCTTGATATTTAGCTAGAGGCTTTTGTTTTCGGGGATGCTAACATTGGTGTTGTAGATGGCTAGTTCAGGATATGTTTGGAAAATGTTTGGAGAGAGTTTTGCACACTTTTTTTGGCATGAAATTACTCACTTTTGATCATCTTTCAAAGCCTTGTATTGTCACTACTTATCTTGATTGTGTTGATTGAGTAACCCATGAAATGAATTATATGTATCATCATGAGTCAAGGTTTTCTTGAGAGAGAGCACCATGAGATTTATTTCAACCTTATATCAGCTAGTATATGCTATGTTTTGCAGTCATGTGTGGGATTTCAGAATTATTTTGCAGCCATTTAACATCATGTATCAATTTTGGGTCATTGGTAGAGCCATATGAGTGATGTTCATGTATATGTGAGGAGTCATATTTCGGGATTGATTAACAATTGTACAATCATAGTTTATCATTCTTGTAGCCATGTAGTAGGATTATGAAGCCTTGTACTTTCATTGCACTATTTTTGAGTCATAGTCATTGGTTCTTTTGAGTAGCCTCCTACTTGTCACATGGAGGAAATTATGTATTGTTTCTCACAATATATTGGATGATGGTCATCAAATTCTTTTTTGTTATTCTTGTAGGTTATGATATGTTGTTGCATGGGAGGATACTTTTTTTTTTTGGTAAGTTAGGTTAAAGTATATTAAATCCAAGAAAAAAATTACATACGCAACGAGCTAAGATGGTAAGATGTGCTTATTTAATCACAACCTTTGTTTTTTTTAGAGTAGTGTAGCTATAGGCCTGCCTCTTGGGAGGAAACCAAACATGTAGTAGCTTTAGACAGTAAAAAATTACAAGGTGTGTCATGACACATGAAAAAGAAAAAGCTCTATAATATGTGTTGAAATAACAGAAAACGGAAAAGAGTCAAGCGACCTCGCAATCATGGTGTTCCTACATCATCCTCGGTGACAGGGTCCTCCTCCTCGATGCGACAACCGTACTCTTGTACTATGGCCTCCTCCTCAATAGTATGCAAGCGCGAGGGCTTTGAAGCAAGTGCACAGAGAATTGGAGCGACTAGATACTCAGAATTTGGTACACACGTCCAAACACCCTTCGAGTCCATTATCCACACATCGGTATCTTCCCCTGCAGCCTCTTGTACCAAAAGAGGCTTGGATTTGTGAGGAGTGGGCTGCTCCGGGTGCACAATGGTGGATTTCCTAGGACCCCTTATGCCCCTCTGAGTCTCCTAAGCTGGGGCATCCGCCTATTGGGTGCGCGCAAGTCACTATGATGCCTCCTTGTCATGGATACCATAAGAGGAGCCCTCAAAGGATTCTAAATGATTGTATGGACCTCGCTAATAAAGTCCCTAGAACGCACCTCTTTGGCCTCCCCTGATGGTTTTTTGGCACAGACACAAAGCCATGAGGGGGGAAGAGCATCAAAGGGGTGGGGGACAATTCATGAACGAAGACTTTCTCTTCATGGGAGCGCTCAATAGAAAAGTGGGACAGGTATGCACAAAATTGAGCATTATGTAGCAGGGGGGTGCACAGGTGGGGGGGCACAACGGGGGGGGTCGACCACTGAATGCGGATAGCCAGGGGGCTCCATGAATGCAAGGATATTCAGGGGGGAGCATGCAGCCTGGGAGGTGCACCGCAAGGTGGGTACCCAACGACCTCATGCTAGTATGGAGGGGCACAGGAGGGATGACGCACAACTAGTGGATCACTAGAAGAGAATGAGGCAACAACATAATAGATAAGGGGGAAAAGAGGGCTTTGGAGACCAGCAAGAGTAGCATGATTATAACACAATGAGGAGGGACCTCGCCTTTCAAAGATATGTGGCACAAGCACAGATGTTGTGCATTATTGTGATATGCTCGTAGGTGTAGGCTACGAAAATTCTCATGGAGTGGCATGTGATTCAGGGTATGGAAGTGGATGAGATGCATCATGTAGCTCATGTAAATGATTGCGGAGGGGAGGTTCCACACAAGGTAAAATTTGGCGATGCAGGGCATCGTCCGCCCATGCGTGGGAAGAAACGGTTTCATACGTACGTGTCCTATCACCCACATCTGGGGTCATGGGAGGATGTTTTTTCTATTATCTACACTATATTATTACTGATATAAGCCTGATGTGATATAAGATTGTAAATATTGAAGAGAAAAATATGTATGGGTACAAATAATGGTGGATAATTATGCATGAATGAATTTGAGTACTTATGTAACAACTATGGTATGTAAAGGAATAAGACTACTTCATATAAACCTCAACATAATGAAGTTGTATAAAGGATAAGAAAGACATTGATGGTGCAAGCAAGGAACATGCTCAATGGTGCTAGGTTATGACAAGAATTCTAGGTAGAGGCAGTGAAAATTGCATGTTAACAAGTAAATTGATTAGCCTCATCAGTGTTGAAAAATATGAAGATTCAAGGTTTCATGGCATTTGTTTGTAGTAAGTATGTCAAAAATATTTTGCACCCCATGGTAATGCATTTAATGTTGTATAGGTTAGGATATACAACATTAGATTTAAATTATGTTTATCTGAGTGCATATCTCAACTTATATAGTGTTGATTGCACTATTGTTGGGTACATATTGTTTTTCATAAGTACATAGGGCTTTATATGGGTATTATATTTAGCATGTTTCATATTTAGGATGTGAACATTCCACATTTCATGATATATATTTATGATAATGGAAAGTGGAAAGGTTTTAAGATAATTGTTTATGGTAAGTTTATTTTTTGAACCTATTGCGTATAAATCATCAAACATGTCCCAACACTTTATGGATATCATCATCCATCCATCACAACATATTTGAAAGGGAATGTAAAGGCTCAAGAATTAGAGGACCACATAAGGCACCAACTAGTGGTTCTTAAAGTATTGAAAGACAACTTAGTAAGACAACTTGGTTATATAAAAAGTAGAATGAAATGACAAGTGAATCAACATCATAGTTAACTTTAAATTTAACTACAACCAAAAAAATGTAAAGTTAAGTTTATAAATATAATAAAATAATATTTTTAAATTTTTTAAAAATAACCTTTTAACTTTAACTACAACTAGAAAAATGTAAACTCTTTCAAAAAGCTATATTAGTGTAAAACAAACTCAAAGTTCCTCAAATTATACAATAATTTAATTTAAAATTTTGATTTTAATTAATATAAACTTTATTTATTTAGAAAATTTAATAAAAAAATAAAACATAACTTTATCTTAAAAAAAACACTATATTGAAGTTGTTAATTGACATATTTATAAAATTAAAAAAAACACTATATTGAAGTCGTTAATTGACAAATTCATGAAAAAAAAAACTATATTGAAGTTGTCAGTTAAAAAATTTATGAAATGCGTTGTGATGGTTGTAAGAAAACGTACAATTTAATTTTTATTTTATTTGTATTGAAAAATTAACAAGGAAACAAAACCTACGGACATAAACTCAACAAACGTATAGAACTACATACTTGAACTTTCTCAATTATATTTCCATTCCATACAATGTGTGCATTCCTTCAAAATACCGTTCTTTGAGCTAATAGGGGTTAGGTTTTCTACTCCGCACAAAAAAAATATTTTAATATATTTGCATAAAACTTTTTCGAAACAATTATCCCATGGATATTAAGTGAAACTACCTAATAATATAGGATGTTTTCTTACATTGTCTATTGGGTAGAAATACTTTGTGCAACGAAACCCAAGGCTATGAAACAAGTAATAAGACCATTGATGGAAAATAAATTATATATAATACCTTCTAATATTCTTCAACTCGCTAAACTCACTATGTTTCTCCTAGTAATAATCTAGGTATTTTTTAATTCATAGAGGAATAACTGCAATTCGCAATGCCTCAACATATCATAGACGTGATACAAAAATTGTTGGACTGGAAGATTTGGGACTTGGAAAGAAGGAATCAAACGCTAAGTTGAATTTGAAGCTTACAAAATATCAAGGTTCAAAGTTTCATGACAGGTATTTATGGTAACTATATGAAAAATAGTTTGCACCCCATAGTGATGCATTTGATGTTGTATAGTTTAGGATATTCAACATTGGATTTAAATTATGTATATCTTAGTGTATATCCCAACTTATATGGCATTGAATGCATAATTGAGCATTACATATTATTTTTTATAAGTATATAGTGTTTAATATGATAATTTATAATGAGTATGTTTTGTACTTGAGATGTCAACATTTCACATTTCATGATAGGTATTTATGATTATGGAAAGTGGAAAGGTTTTATGAAAGTTATTTATGATAAGTTTATTGTTTGACCATATTGGATGTAGATCATGAAAAATGTCACCAAAACTTTATGGATATCATCGTCCATCCATCACATCATCCTTGAAAGGGGCTATAAAGGCTCAAGTATCAGAGAACCACATAGGGCACCAACAAGAGGTTCTGAAATTATTGAAGGACAATTTGGTCATAGAACAAATAGGATGAAATAAAAATAAGATCAACATCACAATGAAAGGAAAGTTGAAGTGGGGGATTGTGTATTTATGAGAATACAACCATATAAACATATTACCCTCAAGCAATAAAAGAAGGACATTTTTTTTAGAATCGATATG
Organism: Pinus albicaulis; assembly: GCA_034641835.2. NCBI lineage: Eukaryota > Viridiplantae > Streptophyta > Pinopsida > Pinales > Pinaceae > Pinus > Pinus albicaulis. Next base: position 915,651,570 of record CM076569.1, read on the forward strand.
ATATGACCCCTTTAACGTGTTGCAAAGGATTAGAAGTATGTATTACAAATTGGAGTTGCCTCTATACATGTATCTACATCTAGTCTTCCATGTTTATTTCTTAAGAAGGTAATCGATAACAAGATCCAAATCCAAACTAATTTACTATAGATTAATGAAGAAGGGAAAATCATACTATAGCCAAAATAAAAATCTGGAAACAATTATTAAGCAACTAAGAAATTGAGTAATTGCTAGGAATGGCATCATATGGAAGAACCTTCTAGTGGAAGAGGTGACATGGGAAGATGAGTTGTCCATGTAGAAACACCCACAATTAGTCAAGTGTTGAGGATGATAATTGTTTGAAGGGGAGGGGCATGTTAAGCCCTATATAAGCCCCACGATAACCCTCAAACCATTTATTAATACCTAAATATTGAGTTATTACATTTATATTGTAATATTATTATATCGCCTAAAACCTTCTATTGTACCATTTCATTATAATTGTACCCTTTGTCTCATATATATTCCAAGGAGACTTTGTCTTTAAATCATCGAATATTGTCTTAAACATTGTATTCATTGTAAAATGAGGTTTCCCCTAGAGGTGAATTGTAATGATTGGCTTCTTATGATTGTTAAGGTGTGTGTTTGATAACAAACTTTTATTTAAAAAAAGGGATTACTACATTCCACATATAAAGTATTATGAAAAGCTAGGCATATAGAAGTTCATTCTTTAGAACACAGGTTACTTTAAAATTTATTTATATAAAATATAATGCAATAACTATATATATATATATATATATATATATATATATATATATATAATTACACTTAACCCCTAATGGTAAAAATGTAAAACTACAATGAGGACATTCATACAAGTTTGAAATTTTGCAACAAAAGCCACAATTCAAGGGATCTAGTTTACTTAATATTTTTACCACTATTTCAATGAAAACATCCCATATTTTATTTATAAAGGCTTGTAAGGTAAATAATATCTCCCATAACTTGAAGGTCTCGTTAAGTAGAATCCAATTCCATCCATGATTTTTCATACATAAGGGAAGCACAATTTATAATTTCTTGTGGCATTGATTTTTATCCCATCCAATCATGGAGGGAAAGGATTTAAAAAATGTTTGTAGATAATACAAAGTGTCACTGTTTAGGTATCATATTTTAGGATCATGAGAAAGGATTCATCAACAAAAATTTCTTAAACCATATAAGTTGCATTGGATTTAGGATGGGGTGTCCATTTGCATGAGTTGTTCTTAAATTCCAAAGGTTTGTTTCCAATGCTAAAATTTTGAAAATGGTGTAAGCTTCACCTTGCCCGTGACCTACCTTATATAATCATTATTATTAGAATATGGCTAAGATTGACCTTGTCAATAAGGGTTAGTTTTGTGGGACCATAACCCTTTGGGGGAAAGCAACCTACTACTTGAGATGGGTATACATAAACCCTTTATTTTTTGCAATGCACATCTTGTGATTTTTGTTGTCAAAGTTTTTTATCCTATTAGCACCATAATATGTTTTTATGTTTTGTTGTTTATTTTTATTTCTATTTAGTTCATTAGTGCTTAAAATTATTCTTCTCTCTATATCACAATAGTGTTGTTTCATCTTTTCTTTATTGCAATGTTTGAGTTGGTTCCATTACTCCACAATTCAAGCAAGGTATGGTAGACAATATTGGCTAAACGACATTACATCCGTTGGGTACATGATCCACTAAAGGAGAATAATCAATGAGCAAAAGTTAAAATCTAGCAATGTGTCTGTGAACTAAAGAGCTTCTAGATTTGTTAAGCTCTCCTCAATATCAAACATAAGAAGGCTGCTTATGATATAAAAATATCAAAATTGGAGACTTTATTAGTTGTCTCTTGAATCTCTCAAAGCTTATATCACATCTTTTGATTTAAATATATTGTGTGCATATTTTAATTTATCCTTCCCAAAAATACAGCAAAATTTACAACTAATTGAGCTTGAATTCCTAAAAATATTGTTCCATTCACAATAATAATAAGTGAACTCTTAAAGTGTCTTATAACATCAATATGAAGAAATTTTATTTAAAAAAAGAAAAAGAAAACCACACTATTAAAAACTAATCATACACAATTTTATTCTTTAAAGCATAGATTATGTGAAAAATCATTTATATAAAATTATGCATAATAATACACCCAATAATAAAAATGTAAAAGTACACTCAGGACATAAGTACAAATTTTAAAATTTGCAATGAAAGGTATAATTTGAGTCATCCAATTTGCTCAATATTTTTTCAACTCTTTGAATAACAAAACCCGAGAGTTCCTTTATAGAGGTTTGTAAGGAAAATACAACCCCCTAAAACTTAAAGGTTTGGTTAGGTAAAATCTAAGTCCATCCACAATCCTTCGTGCAGAGGTCAATTTTTTTTTTTTCATTTCTTATAATATTGAGTTTATCCCATTGAATCATCAAGCTCAAAATACACAGAATCTTGGTAGACAATACAAAGTGTATTCATTTAGTTATAATATTTTAGGATTCTGAGAAAGAAGTCATCAAAAAAATTCATTTTAACCATCGAAGTCACACTCAATTTAGGATTGGGGATCTATTTGCATGTGTTGTTTTTATAAATAAAAAAGTTAGATCTTGGTTCTAGAATGTTGAAAATGGTGTAAGCTTCACCTTGGAAATGACTTACCTTGTACAATCATTATTATTATCTTACAATAAGTTTGACTTTGTCAATAAGAATTAGTTGTGTGGGACTATAAGCTTAATAAGAACTAGTTGTGTGGAACTATAAGTTTTTTGGGAAAAACAACCTACTACTTGATATGGATATAGATAAACCCTCTCCTCTCTGCATTTCATGTCTTGTGATCTTTCATTATCAAAATAATTTTTCCTATAAACACCATAAAATATAACAAAATTTTGGTTTTGGGTTTTTTTTTTCTATAGTACACTAGTGCTTAATATTATGTTTGTCAATAATGCACTAATGCTTAAGATTATACTTCTATATAGTAAATTAGTGTTTAATATATATGAATTGGTTTAATATGAATGCTTCAACAATAAATATACTAAAAGGCTCAAGTATCTTGACTCAAATTGAAAAATGTGATATAAACATTGAGGTACTGAATAGAAAGCTATTAAACCACAATTTTTGACATTATTAGATCTTACGAAGCCTTTTATGTTAAAATTTAAAGAATTATTAGGAGATAAAGAAGCCCTTTAGTTCCCATATACTATCATATTCACACTTTTTTATTATTATTTATTTTCCTTTAAGAACATGTATTCAACAAAATTAGTTACATCTACATCGACAGGTGTGTATATTTTGGAATAGTTTTTTTTAAATTTTATTTTAATTATCAATAATTATTAGGAAGATGATAGGAATTAAACTTACACAATATTCTAGAATATTTTTTGTAGTGGTCACCTATAAAAGGTTTAGATTTATATCTAAAGTAATTATGTCATTTCTACCCTTTCCATCATCACCATCTTTGCAACCCGAGTCTCCATTACCTTGTATGGATCCAACATCTGTGCAACCCCAATCTCTCAACCCTAACCCTTATATTGATAAATTTTTGCAACCCCATTTTAAAAACCCTTACATCAATAAGTTTGAGCAACGTCGTCTCTAGGCTCAATTCCCTTGTATGGATCAATTTGTGCGACCCGAGATCAGTTTGTGCATCACCATTGTCAAAACCCTTGTATGAATATTCAACCTTTTGCAGCCTCAATCTCAAAACTATTATATCCATCAATATTTATAGCCCCAATCTTCATTCCATCAATCATTGGAACCCTAGTCTCGGTTCCCTCCTTATATAAATAAATCTTTGCAAACCCAACCCAAATTACCTTATGTACATCAATATGTGCAACCCAATTCTCACTTCCCTCCTCTAGATCAGTCCCTGCAACCTAAATTTGGTTCTTATAGTGTGGATCAATCTTTGCAACCTAAAACTATGTCTCCTTATATGGATAAATCTTGTCCTTCCAACTCAAATGCAATAAATTAAGGTGGGGTGTTGGCCCTTCCATTATCAGGAGTTCATAAATTTTTCTCAAAATTAAAAGTTACAAGATTGGGTTGAAACCAGAATGGTTACGTAGATCTCGTCTTCCTGATTCCGGCACCATAAACTGTTCAAAAAACTGATGTCATATGAGGGATATATTGCGTTCTTATCGAAATCCCAAAAAGGTAAAATTTGCAGTAGGTTTGACTGGGATGCCTAGTCAACAAGGTGGATTGCATAGTTAGCAAAAAAAATATTTTGAGGGATATTCCTTTCCTCATAATCAATCATTGGATGACAAGCGACATTGTTTTATTAGTCAAATGAGATTGTACGTTGTTATGAGGGCCAATCAGGGGGTGACACGTGGCCAGCCCTGAGGCCGTCATGTGTCTCTAAAATAACATTTTAAAATTTTGGGAGAGATCCACAGGGTTTGACCTGACAACCTCTAACAGAGCGCACGCACTCACCACACCACATGAGCTACAAGTTCTTCTTAACATATATGGTTCATGGTTTTTTTATAAATTTTATGCAAATTTCATTTGGGGGTTGGGGACCGCTGGCAGTCCCAACCCACAAGCAGTCCCCGTGATCGTGGTCACATATAAAAATGCAACCATAACATAAATCAAAAACTCTGATGGTTAATCGTAACCTCCAACCGCAACTTTTTTTCACATTTTTATGTTAAGCCTTGTCACATGGCTATGTTTACTGCTAACTCTCCGTGTGGTTAAGCCATAAATCTGACTTCAACTCTGTTTTAAACCTTATCAACCTGTGGTTCCGCCTATAGTTCTGCCAACGGTTATTTAACTGTGTGATGTGGCTCATGTGCCCAACCAAAACACATTTAATATAAATGGTTAATTTGGGGGAGGTTTAGAGCGCGCTTAAATTCGGCCGATGTTGGCTATTTTGACTCGAGTTAAGTGGAGTCCTCCACATTTAGTGGAGTTTTTCTAGGTGTAATTGGGAAAATGAGTAAGAGACTCAATTTTTCTCCCATTCAGAGCGAATGAAGAGTCATTCTTGACTAATTGGAGCATTCTTGAGCCATTGGTGTAGAGAAAACAACCATTAGAGGCCTGTAACTACATGTATTTGCAAAAGTTTGAGCGTAATGAAAGATGGAAATGCCATTGGGAGCTGGACCTTTAGATGTAGCCTAGGAGGGGTGAATTGCTTCACCATACATGTGTAAATGTTATGTGGTGACTTATTTCTCTGTTTACACTATTTTTTAGTGTTATTTGTGCTTATTCCATGCTTCTAATTCACTAAAATCATCTACAATTCATGGTTAAAATCCTCAATCCTTAAGAAAACTAATGAGACAAGTATGCACATGTTTATAAACTAAAAAGAGACTTAGCAAAATGAAACTAATACCGTCCTTTCAAATCAAATTGGTATCATAGCTAGATTTTATTCTCTGGTGTTGTTTTGTGCAAAGAATTGTTTAACTGTTTGCAAGTTTTAGATGCTTACAAGGCTCAAGCTCAAGAGAGGAGAAAGAAAATTGGTGGGAGTAGAAGGGTCTCAAGAAGGGCCAAAGAAAAGGAGAGAAATCTCCACCACCTATTTCACGTCCTAAGGAAGCAGAAGCTATAATAAGTATGCCTCAAGAGGAAGGATAAATCCATGAAGAAGTTGGCCCCAAAGAGGAAGAAAGTGTGTTCAGGAAATCATTCCTTGACATGACTGAGATGGTTAGAATCCTTTATCAAGAATAGACTGAGAGACTAGAAGGAGAAGGATCCAAACTTCACAAGGAAGGACATGGATCTTTAAGAGGTCACAATGATGAGTCTAAGTCAAATAAGTGCAATGGAGGAAATGGAGGCAATGGAGAGCCATCATCTTCACCCTCATCATCATCGTCCTCTACTTCTTCTTCAATACACCAACCACACAAGTCAAAGAACACTGGTAAAAGTCCTTTTTTAAAACTTGATGTTAAGTTTGAATTTATAATGTTTAATGGTGAAGCTAATGTAGAAAATCTTGATAACTGGATTAGCTATTTGGAGGTCTATTTGAGAATCCAGAACCTTCAAGATGATGATACCAAAATCCAATTAGCTTCATTGAGAATGGAAGGTGCAACACTTGTTTTGTGGGAAGCCAAGACAAAGGAGGAGATCAAGAAACTTGGTAAGATTATTATATCATGGTCATATTTCATTACTAAAATAAAACAATAGTTTTATCCATGATCTCACATGAAGAAATCCATAATGAACTTGCAAGACTTTAGGCAATTGAAGGAACAAAATGTGCAAGAATACACCCAAGAATTTAGGAGAAGAGCTCTCTTATTAGGGGTATATTTGCAGAGCCAAGATAATTTGCTCAAGTACATAGGAGGCTTACATAGCTACCTAAAACATACTATTCTCATGTTTAACCCCACAAGTATAGATGAAGTATGTGTTCAGGCCACACATCTAGAAGCTAGAGGGAAAAAAAATTCTGAAGAGGGTAGAAAGAAACCTTTTAAGGGTAAAAATAAAGAGAAGACCTCAAATGGTAAAATAAAAAATAATGCATATGTTAAGAAAGAGGGAGAAAAATTGGTTTGTAAACATTTTTCAAAATAAGGCCATGATGAAACTCATTGTTTGAAATTACATCTTGAAATGAGGCCCAAGAAATACAATAACAAAGGGAAATAGAAAACTGCAGCTACAACTCAACATGATTTAGGAGATGATTCAGGTGATGAATCTAAGATTACAGCCATGGGATTGAAGAACATGAAGGAAAAATAAATTGAAACTAAACCTAGTACTTACATCAAACTGTCACATACATGCTCCAAATGAAGAAGAAAGAATTGAACAGTTTCATGTGAGGGTCATATCCAAACATACCAATATTGATACATTGTTTGACAATGTGTCACAAGAAAACTTAATATCTGAATATTTGGTCAATAAAATTAACCTTGAGACCATACCACATCCAAAACCATATCCATTAGGTTGGATTTTTAAGGATGCAAATTTACAGGTTTCAAAGAAGTGTATATTTCAGTTTGCAATCACTGCAAATTTTGTTAACATAGTTGAATTAGATGTGGTTACACTTGACATAAGAGGTATGGTGTTGGGGAGTCCTTACTTGTATGATAGGAAAGCGATATTCTATCACCAAGAGAACAAGTATCATTTATTCAAAGATGACAAGGAGTTCATTGTTAGAGCACATCGCAAGACAAATATTGCTATGGTAAATGTTGGATAGGTAAAGATGCTGGTAAATTCAAGTAAGAATTTTGTTCTTCTAAGTATTAAGCCTAACGTTGATGTTAATCATGAATAATTTGAGGGATGTGAGCCTAAGTTGAAATTATATTTATATGATGTAGTTGATGCACATCATGAGATGTTTAAGGAGCCAAGAGGATTTCCTCCAAAAAAAGAGATTCAACGTGAGATTCAGTTGCAGCAAGATTGTCCTCTTCCAAACATCAGTATGTATCGCATGTCAATAATGGAGAATGCTGAAATAAAGAGGAAAATAAAAGATATGTTGGACAAAGGAATCATAAGTCCAAGAACTTTTCCATGCGGTTCACCCATAGTATTGATACCAAAGAAAGATGGGACTTAGCGCATGTGTGTAGACTTCAGAGCTTTGAACAAGATCACGATAAAGAATTGTTACCCACTCCCAAGGATAGATGATTTTATTTATTAGCTGAAAGAAGAAAATTTTTTCACTAAGTTAGATTTACGAGGTGGATATCATTAAGTAAGAATTGCAGAAAGTGATATATGGAAAACTGCATTCAAAACCAAACAAGGACTCTTTGAGTGGCTAGTTATGCCATTTGGTTTGTGTAATGCACCAGAAAATTTCATGTGTGTTATGGATAGTGTTTTGTATGCATTCCTTGATGAATTTGTGATTTAGTACTTAGATAACATATTTATTTTCATCACAACAAGAGAAGAGGATGTCTTGCATGTGAATAGAGTGTTTGATATTTTGAAGAAAAATAAATTGTTTCTTAAGATGTCAAAGTGTGAGTTTGGAAAGACTTATTTGGTTTATTTGGGACTTATTGTAGGAGGAAGAGAGTTGAGAATCGATCCTTCTAAAGTAGAAGCCATTGTGAATTGGCCCACACCCAAAACGGTAATCGAGGTAATAAGTTTCTTAGGTGCAGCTCAATATTGGAGAAAGTTTATTTCTAACTTTTCCTCCATCGCAGCTCGTATGCATGTTGTGACAAGTGTGAAGAAAGGCTTCCAATGGGGAGGAAAACAACAACAAGATTTCAAAGCTTTAAAATACAAGATCAGTTCAGCTCTAGTCCTTGCATTACCAAATTTGAGACAACCATTCGATATTCAAACCGATGCTAGTGATTATTCCATGGGTGCAGTTCTTTTGCAACATGGTAAGCCTATCAATTTTCATTCTAAAACATTTAATGGTGTTGTGAAAAATTATCTTACATATGAAAAAGAACTATATGCATTGGTACAAAGTGTCAAGAAGTGGAAACACTACTTGATGGGTAAAGAGATGATTGTGCATATCGATCACCAACCATTACAGTACTTGCAGTCACAAACAAAATTGCAGCAATCAAGACATTTCAGGTGGATGGGATTTCTTCAACAGTTTCAGTTGGTTATAAGGTAAAAGAAAGGTATTTTCAATAAAGTTGCTAATATGCTTTCAAAACCAATCATTGGTGCATCTACTTTACTCAAATATTATTCTATTGTACATGAGAGTTACATAGAACAATATGCACATGACATTGATTTTCAAGATGTATATGCTAGTTTGAGTGAAGGGAATCAAGTTGAAGAAAAAGATTATCACGTGCATAAAAATTTGTTGTTTCATTTGGGCAAGTTGTGTATACCACAAGGAGAGAGGCTAAGTGTCATGAGAGAAGCTCATTAATCTCTTATTGCTAGACAGTTTTGGGTAAGCAAAATAGTGGCACATCTACATAGGTATTGCTATTGGCCTCACATGATAGATAGTGTGTCACGTTTTATAATAGGTTGTTCTATGTGTGCAACAAGTAAGCCTAGTAATAGGAAGCTTGGGTTGTACATGCCACTATTTGTACCATCAAGGCCATGGGAGAGTGTCTCCATGGAATTTTTTGGAGGTCTACATATGTCATGAAACCAACATAATTATCTTTACGTAGTTGTGGATATATTCAGTAAAATGTGTATACTTATGCCATGTAAGAAAACCATTACTGCTGAACAAACTGGTGAAATTTATTTTCGACATGTTTGGGGTCATTTTGGATTGAAAACTTCTATTGTTAGTGATAGGGATTCCAGGTTCATTGGGAATTTTTGGTCCAATATATGGAGAATGATGGACACAAAGTTGAAAAAGAGTATCGATTTTCATCCACAAACAAATGGACAAACTGAGGTGGTGAACAAAACCGTTGTGCATCTATTGAGAGGATATTGCAGCAAACATCCTAAGTTGTGGGATGAGCAACTACATTACATTTAGCACACTTACAACCAGGAAAAGCACTCTTCAACTCAAACATCACCTTTTCAAGTATGCTTTGGGTATTTTCAAAAATCACCATTAGAATTCATCTTTAGGAAGGATGTTGCAATTGATGACCATAGTGACATTGACAAGGCTCGAAAGTACATTCATAAAATTCATATTATACATCAACAATTTCAAGAAAAAATTGAGAAAAGTCAAAGAAAATACAAAGAGAGGCATGGCAAACATAGATTTGATCACAAGTTTCAAGAGAGATATGAGGTATGGTTCCACATTAGCAAAGAAAGGATGCAAGGGGAAGCTAAAAATCTCAAACCCATTCACTATGGTCCATTCAAGATCATAAAGAAATTTGGTAATAATGCATTTCAACTTGACTTTCCTTCATATATGCAAATGTATTTCGTTTTTAATGTTGAAAACTTATGTTTGTATGAGCCATATTTGATTGATGATCAAGGAAGTGATGTTCAACTACTTTATATTGAATATTTCTCGCCAGAATTTATGGATGAGCTCAAAGAAGATACAATTCTTGACAGGAGGACAAGAGCATCCAAGAGGGGAAGTGTTGACTACCTTCGAGTTGGGCTCAAAGGAACTAAACCAAGAAAGGCAAGATGAATGGAGGTTGGAAAGGTGAGGGAGCTATAACCTCATCTACTGAACAGGTAATCAAGTCTTTTGGGGTCCAAAAGCTTCCCAATGGGGAGGAGTGATCAGGAGTTCATAAATTTTGTTCAAAATTCAAAGTAATAGGATTGGGTTGAAACTAGGATGGTTGCATATATCTCATCTTTCTAATTCTAGAACCATGAACAGTTTGAAAAACCAATGTCATATGAGGGAGATATCACATTTTGATCAAAATCCCAAACACATAAAATTTGTGACAGGTTTGACTAAGATACCCAGTCAGCAACGTGGATTGCACAATCAGCAAAAGGAATATTATGAGGAATATTTCTTTCCTCAGAATCAATCAGTAGATGACAAGTGGCACCGTTTTATTCATCGAATGAGGTTGTACGTTGTTATGAGGTCCAATAAGGGGGTGACATGTGGCCAACCCTGAGGCTGCCACGTGTCCCCGAACTAGCATTTTAAAATTTTTGGGAGAGGTCTGCAGGGTTCGACCTCGCGACCTCTGGCAGAGCACGCACCCACCACACTACATGAGCTACAAGTGTTTCTTAACATATTTGGTTCATGGGTTTGTTATAAAGTTTATGAAAATTCCATTTGGGGGTTGGGGACCATCGACGGTCCCAACCCGCCAGCGATCCCTGCGATCGTGGTCACATATAATAATGCAACCATACCATAAATCGCAAACTTCAATGGTTAATTGTAACCTCCAACCACAACCATTTCCGCAGTTTTATGTTAAGCCTTGTCACATGGCTATGTTTACTACTAACTCTCAACACGATTAAGCCATAACTCCGACTTCAACTCCGGCTTAAACCTTATCAACCCGTGGTTCCGCCTATAGTTCTACCAATGGTTATGTAACAGTGTGATGTGGGTCATGTGCCCAATCAAAACACATTTAATGTAAACAGTTAACTCGACGAAGGTTTAGAGCGTGCCTAAATTTGGGCGGAGTTGGCTATTTTGACTTCAGTTAAGTGGAGTCCTCCACATTAGTGAAGTTTTTCTAGGTGTAACTCGGAAAATGAGTAGGAGACTTAATATTTCACCCATTAAGAGTGAATGAAGAGTCATTCTTGACTAATTGGAGAATTATGGAGCCATTGGTGTAGATAAAACGACCATTAGAGGCTTGTAACTACATGTATTTGCAATTTTTTGAGAATAATGAAATGTGGACATGCCATTAGGAGCTGGACCAGCAGATGTAGCCCAGGAGGGGTGAACTGCTTCATCTTCCTGTTGTGTAAATGTTATGTGGTGACTTATTTCTCTGTTTTTCACTATTGTTCAGTGTTATTTGTGTTTATTTCATGCTTCTAATTCACTAAAATCATCTACAATTCATGGTTAAAATCATCAATCCTTAAGAAAAATAATGAGACAAGTACGCCCATGTTTATAAACTGAAAAGACACTTAGCACAGAAAAAATTATACAGTCCTTTCAAATCATTCCATGACGAAAATGTGCAATTCTTGTCATCAAAATGTTCAGTGAAAAATTCAATCGTATTGGGTGGGCCCTTGAATGACCCAAAAGTGAAATCATGTTCAACAAAAAAATCAATCGTATGGGTTGGGCCCTTTAATGAACAAAATGTACACTCTCATTCAACAACGAATTCAATTGCAGGGGGAAAGCCCTTCAATGGCCCAAATGTGCAATCTTGTTCAACAACAAAATCAATCATGGGGGGTGGGCCCTTCAATGACAAAAATGTTCAGTCCTCTTCATCAAATGGTTTAACAACAAATTCAATCGTGCAGGGTGGGTCCTTCCATGACCCAAATGTTCAATCCTCATCATCAAATGGTTCAACAACAAATTCAATCATTCAGGGTGGGCCCTTCCATGGCCAAAATGTGCAATCTCACTCAAGTTAGCTCAGTGAAGAAGCATCCAAGGCATGAATGAAATCAATGAGAAGAGAGATTAATGAATTTGCAAGTGACCAAACCAATTCGACTAATCAGATTATTTAATCATGAGAGTAGAAATGGTACAACTCCATAGAGTAGCTTCCACATAAAATATTGTATCGAAGAGAGAAACATATACTAGAATGCATGTTATTGAACGGAAGAGGGAAACATCTAGTAGACTATATGTTAAATTTTCTTGATATAACCATTACATTTCATATGCTTTGCAATAATATTTGAATGTTATTTTATGGAAGAGACCAACATCTAGTAGAATGTATGCTAATTTTTCTTGGTATAACAATTACATTGCATATACTTTGCAATAATATTTGAAGGGAAAGGTTCTATAATGTCTAATTTGCAACTTATTTCTTTCTTAAACTTTCAATTACTTTAAAATATTACATTTAATTTTTGTTATTTTTAAATATTTTTTTATATAAATAATTCCATATAATGTTATAGCAAATATTAAGTCTATAAATTATACATTTGAAAATTCTCTTTGTTTGATGATATAGATGCTCAAGATTGAACTAACATATTAGTGAATAATAAAATTATATTTCTATAAATATCAATAATACCTAGGTTGGCCTTTCCCAAACTCTACATTGGAAGTTTGTTGAAAGCATGCTTATGTTGGCCTTTCCCAATCATACTTGCGAGATCTTATGGCACTTCATTCTGTTGCTTGTTGATATTAGGTGCGCAATATAGAACTGAAATATTGGTGAGTAATAAAATTGTATTTCTAGAAATATCAATAATGCTTAGGTCAGTCTTTCCAAAATTATAACTTGGGAATTTGTGGATAACATGCTTATGTTGGCCTTTCCCAATCATACTTGCAAGAGCTTGTGGAACTTGATTTTGTTGCTTGGTGAACTGAAATATTGGTGAATAATAAAATTTAATTTCTAGAAATATCAATAGGTTAGCTTTTCCCAAAATCTACCTTGGGAGTTTGTGGATAACATGCTTATGTTTCCCTTTCCCAATCATACTTGCAAGATCTTGCGACACTTGATTATGTTGCTTGGTGATATTAGATGCACAAGATAGAACTAACACACTAGTGAATAATAAAATTTTATTTCTAGAAAGACCAATAATTCTTTGGTTGGCATTTACCAAACACTACCTTCGGAGTTTGTCAATAGCATGCTTATGTTGGCCTTTCCCAATCATACTTGTAGGAGCTTCTGGCAATTTCTTATGCTACTTGGTGCTATTAGATGTGCAAGATATAACCGACATATTTGTGAATAATAATTACATTTCTATAAATATCAATAATTCTTAGGTTTTTCTTTCCAAACTCTACCTTAGGAGTTTTTGGATAGCATGCTTATGTTTTCCTTTCCCAATCATACCTGAAAGAGCTTGTGGCACTTGATTCCATTGATTAGTGATATTAGATGCGCAAGATAGAACTGACATATTGGTGAATAATAAAATTGCATTTCTAGAAATATCTATAATGCTTAGTTTTTCCTTTCCCGAAGTCTATCTTGGGAGTTTGTGGATAGCATGCTTATGTTGGCCTTTACTAATCATACTTGCAAGAGCTTGTGGCACTTGATTATGTTGGTTGGTGTACTAACATATTGGTGAATAATATATTTGTATTTCTAGAAAGAACAATAATGCTTAGGTTGTCCTTTCCAAAATTCTACCTTGGGAGTTTGTGGATAACATGCTTATGTTGGTCTTTCCCAATCCGAAATTGTGGTAGTTGAGTATGTTTCTTGGTGATATTAGATGTGAAGGTATAACTCACATATTAGTGAATAATAAAATTGTATTTATAGAATGACCAATAATGCTTAGGTTGGCATTTCAAAAATTCTACCTTGGGAGTTGGTGGATAGTATGCTTATGGTGGTCATTCCTAATCATACTTGAAAGAGCTTGTGGCACTTGATTTTGTTTCTTGGTGGTGATTTTATGCCCTAGGTTCAAATCACCATGTGTCCTTCACACTTGACCTAAAAAAATGTATAGGTGGAGTATGGGAAGATAATGTTATAGAGAATTTCACAGTTCATTGGGTTCATTGTTAATTTCCCCAAACCACCAAAAATAGATATACATAATCATGCTCCTTTTTTAGATGCTTCACTTCAATTAAAAAAACTCATAAAGAAAAATCTCCTCTTATTGTTAACTCTCTTAACTTTCCCCGTAAAATAAAAATGATTCAATTAAATACCCTAATATGTATATCACTAGTTTAGTTTTGAAAACTTGCTCACCCCTTTAATACCATATAATATATCAATTGAAATACACTTAGATTATTTTTAAATGACAAATGTGCACTTGTTTGATTATATATTGGTTTGTGAGTGAATCATGTGAGATAGAAGCATATAGTGACTCATAGAAAAGACATGTAATTATGAAATACGATATTTGATGCTTTCACTATCAAAAAAATAAATCATATAAAGAGAGAATATACATGCGAAGAGAAAACTTATTATTCATTAAATGTAGCAGGAGAATTATATCCATTAACCATAACATAGTTGACTATCCTAATATTTTATTCTATATCAAATAAATACAAATAAATAAATAATCCCAATGCCAACTTTGTACACGTAGTGGAATAAGCTATAAAGAACAACAAGGGAAATCAATATTTGAAAATAAGATTTGAATAAAGTAAATGGAAACACACAAGCACACTTGCTAGTGTAACTATCATATAAATACATATCAGCACGAAAAATTAGAAAAATGATCACATTCAAATGTTTCAATAATATATCTTCTATTGAAAAAATAGAAAAGTAATAGGTCTACAACTACGACATAAATAAAGAAAGAACCAAAGTGAAGCATTGTGTATGTCAACCATTATCATGAAAAGTTTGTAAAAATGAAAGACATCAACCAGCTACACTCAATAATCTTGTCCTAGTCACAATCTACTCATTTCTTTATTCATGGAGGCATAACTTCCATTTCCAATGCCTCAATATGTCATAGATGTGATGAAAAAATTGTTGGAATTGGAAGATGTGGGACTTGGAAAGAGGGAATCAAATGCTAAGTTGAATTTGAAGCTTGCAAAATATCAAGATTCAAAGTTTCATGACACGTGTTTATGCTAAGTATATGACAAATAGTTTCCACCCCATAGCAATGCATTTAATGTTTTATAGGTTAGGATATATACCATTGGATTTAAATGATGTATATCCCAGTTCATATCCCAAATTATATAACATTGAATGCTCTATTCTGGGGTACATATTTGTTTGTCATAAGTATATAGGGTTTTATATATGCATTTATAATGAGAATGTTTTGTATTTAAGATGTAAACATTCCACATTTCATGATAGATATTCATGATTTTGGAAAGTGGAAAGGTTTTAAAACAATTTTTTATGGTAAGTTTATTTCTTGAACCTATTGCATATAAATGATCATAAATGTCCCAACGCATTATGGATATCATCATCCATCCATCTTATCATCTTTGAAAGGGATTGTAAAGGCTCAAGCATTCCAAGGTGACATAGGGCACCAACAAGAGGTTCTTAAATTATTGAAAGACAACTTGGTTAATAAAAATTAGGATGGAATAACAAGTGGATCAACATCAAAGTGAAAGGGAATTTGTAGTGGGGGGTTGAGTATTTGTGAGAATAGAAAAATATAAACATATGTCCCTCAAGTAATAAAAGAAGGACAATAAACTAACATCGAGATATTATGGCCTATATAAGGTGTTGCAAAGGATTGGAAGTATGACTTACGAATGGGAGTTTCCTTCATCTCCACGTATACATATAGTCTTCCATTTTTCTTATATTGTATTTGATAACAAGATCTCAATCCAAAATATTTTACCAGAGATTAATGAAGAAGCTAAAATCATATTAGATCCAAAACAAATCTAGAAACAAAGATTAAGTAGCTCATTAATTGAGTAATTTCCAAGAAGATCATCAAATGGAAGAACTACCAATAGAATAGGTGACATGGAAAGATGAGTTGTTCATGTAGAAATGTCAGTAATTAATCAAGCGTCGGAGGAAAAAAATGGTTAAAGACGAGGGGCATGTTAAGCCCTATATAAGCCCTATGATAACCCTCAAACCATTTATTAATCCCAAAATATTGAGTTATTACATTTCTATTGCTATGTTATTATGATGGCTATAACCTTTTATTGTATCAATTCATGATAATTGTAAACTTTGTCTCATATATATTCTAAGGAGACTTAGTCCTAGGATCATCAAATATTGTGTTAAAAATTGTATTCTTTGTAAAAAGAGGATCCCCCCTAGATGTGGATTGTAATTACTGGCCTCTTATTGTTTTTAAGGTGCATATTTCATAACAAAAATTTATTTAAAAAAATGGATAACTACATTCCACAATATAATGTATATTGAACAACCAAGCATATACAAGTTCATTCTTTAAAACACAAGTTACTTTAACATCCATTTATATAAAATATTATGTAATAACTAGAAATATAATATTACACTTAACCTGCAATGGTAAAAATGTAAAACTACAATGAGGACATTCATACAAATTTGAAATTTTGTAGCGAAATCCATCATTTAATTGATCCAATTCGCTTAATAATTTTTCTGTTGTTTGAATGGCAGCATCCCAGAGTTATTTTATTAAGAATTATGAGGTAAATAAGATCCCAAAAATGTAAAGTTTGGGTTAAGTAGAATCCAAGTCATTCCATGATTAGTCATACAAAGGGAAAGCATAATTTATAATTGCTTGTAAAATTTATTTTTATCCCATTCAATCACGGAGTGGAAGGATTCACAAAATGTTTGTAGATAATACAAAATTTCTCTAAGGTATGATCTTTTAGGATTATGAGAAAGGAGTCATCAACAAAATTCCATTTAAGCATCTAAGTCACATTCAAGTTAGGATGGGGGATTCATTTGCATGAGTTGGTTTTAGAATAAAAAAAGTTAGTAAGCTTCGCCTTCCCCATGACTTAACTTATACCATCATCATTATTATATTTGGCTAAGATTGACCTTGTCAATAAGGGTTCGTTGTGTGGGACCATAAGCACTTGGGGGAAAACAACCTACTACTTGAGATGGGTATAAATAAACTCTCTCTTGTCTGCATTGCAAATATGTTGATCCTTCTTTATAAAAGTGATTTAGCCTATAAGCACCACAAACAATGATGATGTTTTTTCTTTATTTTTATTTCTATATAGTGCACTAGTGCTTAAAATTATGCTTCTCTCTATAGCACACTAATGTTGTTTCACATTTTCTTGATTGCAACTTTTGAGTTGGTTCTATTACTCCACAATTCAAGCAAGCTCTAGTAGAATATATTGGCTAAATGGTACTACATTCATTGGTTATATGCTCTACTAAATGAGAATAATCACTAAGAAAAAGGTAAAATCTAGTAATGTGTGTGAGAACTAAAGGGCTTATAGATTTCTTAAGACTTCCTCAATATCCAATGTAAAAATGGCTTCCTAAGATATAACAATATCAAAATTGGTGCTTTTACTAGTTATCTCTCAAATATCTCAGCGCATATATTGCATATTTATTTATAAAATATAGTGCATGCCTATTTTAACTTATCCCACCCAAAAATGATGCAAAAGTTACAATCAATTGAACTTGAATTCAATGGAAATATTGTCTCATTCACAAAAATAATAAGTGACATGTCAAAGTGTCTTATAACATCAATGTGAATAAATTTATTTAAAAAAAATGGATAATGACATTCTAGAATATAAATTACTATGAAAAACCAATCATACATAAGTTTATTATTTAAAACGAAAGCTATGTGAAAATTAATTTATATAAAATACTACACAATAGTTAGATATATATAGTTGCACTTAACACTGAATGGTAAAAATGTAAACCTACTATAAATTTAAGTTTTGCAATTACAAACATAATTTGAGTGATGCAATTTGCTTAATTTTTTCCCCACTCTTTGAATGAAAACATCCCATAGTTCCTTTCTAGAGTATTGTAATGTAAATAAAATCTCGCAGAACTTAAAGGTTGGGTTGGATAAAATCTAGGTCCATCCATGAATTGAGATTTATCCCAATAAATCATCAAGCACAAGGATACACGTAATATTCGTATATAATATAAATTGTCTTCATTGAGCTATAATCTTTTACAAGTGTGAGAAATGAGACATCAACAAAATTCCATTTAACCATGTAAGTCACACTCAATTTAGGATTGGTGATCAATTTGCATGAGTTGTTTGGTGATCAATTTGCATGAGTTGTTTTTAGAATTGAAAAAGTTAGCTTTGGGTACTGAAATGTTAAAAATGGCGTAAGCCTCACCTTGGAGATGACTTACCGTGTACAATCATTATTATTAGGTTTAACTAAGATTAACCTTGTCAATAAGAATTAGTTATGTGGGACCATAAGCTTTTTGGGAAAAGAAACCTACTACCTGAGATAGGTATAAATAAACCTTATTTTATCTCCATTGCACATCTAGTGGTCTTTCTTTATCAAAATGATTTAACCTATGAACACCATGCTCTACAATCATATTTTTTATTTTGGTTTAATTTTTTTGATGGTTAAGATCATGTTTCTTAATAGTGCACTAGTGCTTAAGATTATGCTCCTATTATGCTTCTATATAGTAAAGTAGTTCTCAAAATTAATGGATTTATTTGTCCCTGCCGTAGGCAGTCGACTATAGTAATCGAAACGGTGTCTGTAACATTAATCTCTTTGGCGGCTATCCTAACTTTGTAGGTGCTGAAATTTTGTGCAATAATTTTGAAAGCCAATCATGTTATTTTTCGTTTTACTTTGCTTTTTCCCGAGGCATACCAAAAGCATATGTTATATTTCAGATAAGTTAGCTGTTGGAAACAACTGGGAACTAATGCTAGTATTAAATGTTAAATGTTATATACGAGTTATATTAGTTCGTTTCTATGTTACTTAGCAACATTGCATGTTAACCATCTGTCTGTCACTGACTCTGCATGCTAACCACGCGGAGCTGCTAGTTTTGCTAGCAGATTCTACTAAGAGGAGTAGATACAAGGGCACTAAGGCTATAGCATCCACTTCTGGCTACGCAACACTTCTGATTGATTCTGAAATAAGTCACTTCCAGGGTAGAGAAATTAGCAATATGTCAAGTATAATATAATATACTTCAAGTAGGAAGACAAATAAGTCACTTCCAGGGTAGAGAAATTAGGAATACTATCATATAACCGCTTAGAATCGATTGAAGCAATCTTATTTGTCTTTCTACTGTGTATTATATTTTCATTTTTTTGTGTTCCAGCAGTTCTATGGTATGTTCGATGATTAGATGTGAATAAAAGGTTAAGCATGGACGAAATTTTAATTAATTTGCTAAAGATTGCTAGAGACTCCATCAATTTTAGGTAGCGCTTGCTTGCTTTGTTTACGAATTTGCCTTGTGAGCAAATCTATTCACAAGATCGTTTGTTTTGGAGTGCAACAACGAGGCCATGTACACGCAGCGAAGCACATCTAGCATAGAGCGATAGCCTGAATTTAAATTATGAGTATGCCAAAGCTTTAATGACTCAATCTTATGCCGAAAATTGGAAAAAAGCTCAGCACGTCAATAACGACCAAAAACAAGAAACGAGAGAGACATCCGCGTCTCCTTTCCATTGTTACAGGGTTTTGGCAGAACACATTCTTGAACCTGACCAGGAAGCCGTAAAAGACATTCTTCAGCGAGGGCTTCTGCCAAGCGTGCCAGAATTATATGATTTGGTTTCAGATTACTTCAATAACAGCATCGAGGCGTCTAAACAGTGTGGCGATCTCCTTAAGAACATCGAGCAAGCGAAAAGAACGTCCTGGATACTACACCTTCCACGGAAAGCCTAAGTAGCGAGAAATGCCATTTCAATATTGCAGAGCTCCTTATGTTTATGAAAGTGGAAAATCCTTTTGCCTATCCAACGTCCCAGAATTTCTCGAACATTCAGGAGAGTTATTCAAGAAGCATGGTTGTTCAAGAAATCCAGGTGCAATAGCCTCTTCCTCTTTCTTGATGCCAGGTTGGACACCACTGTAACCGATTCACTACCGTGAGTAAGAAAGCAGCTCTGCACATAAAGATTCATCGCTGCATCTAGCTGCCTGGCACATTGAATTAAATATTATCGAGGGAATTATTGCTTTATTAGCAATTCGTGCAATCGCAAAAAAATCATTTCATGATATTCTCAGATTGACTTTTTTACCGAGAATTTGGTGACCTATGCTGGGAAAGTTCGATATTATGCGCATTCGTTCGACTCAACGGCTCCATGAGTTTTGACTGTTTTGCAGGTACTTGCCATTTTAAAAAGGAGTAATCTACCGGGGCCGCGTTTTAGGCCGGAAACCCCGCTCGTTGGAAAACTTCGCTGCCCGTTTTCACGTCGCCGACTGCCTCAGGATCATGTTATGGGGCATTCCGCAATGCGACGCGCTGACCAGCCAATAAACATGGTTACCCATGAACCATACATACATCCATGGTGGTGGATTTGACATCTGTCTCCATGGCGCCTAGAATTTCAAATTTCAAAATTTCCCATTCAATTTCTGCAACAGGTTTTTGGAATAGGGATGCAATGGAGCCATTTTTTCATTTTCGTTTTTCAGGTTTTCAACAACCAAATTCCTTTGTATTCATTTGTATTTCTCAGGTGGGGGACGAAGTTGTTCAAGGCCGACAAACCATTTTTAATCCCAGCCATACGTAGGGTTAAAGGCCAACAGGCCATACTCCTTTCATACGCTGGCCATATCATTGTGTGCGGAGCCATACCCACATTCATCTCAAGGTGTTTTCCATTGTGCGTGGAGTCATACTAGCCATACAGTCTATCCTGTGCGCGATCAACAATATCCTTGTTGTGCAGCACCAAGAAGCAAAGGGGTGAATGAAATCTGCAGATTGTGCGCGATCAACCATATCCTTGTTGTGAAGCGCGAATAAGCTAAGGGGTGAATGAAATCTGCAGATTGGACCAGTTATTCTACCACCAAACGTGGAAGTGTAAGGGACCGCTATCATGGAGCCGAATGGTCCCTGGGCTATGACAAAGTTAAATCTAACGGTAGAGATATCGAACCAAGCTCTTGGCGTTGTTCACAATATCTGAAATGAGAAAGCAATTCTTTATGACTTTCATCCACACAACACAATTCCATTTTCCATGGAGTATTTCATGTCAAAGGAACCAAAGTCATATATTTTAACTGGCATATGACTCATGGATTTGGAGAAATGTGTATTGATATATATGGGTATTTGGAATTTCCAATAGTTCTCATCTGTGCTTAAGGCATCCGGATTCAGATTAAAATAGTAGACAACTTTGTGGTTAAGTCATCGAGATTCAGATGAAAATAGTAAAAGCTGTCAAATTTTAAAACACATTTTTGATTAATTTTTGTGATGTCTCTACTGGATTTAAAAGTGCACAAGCCTCGAAATGATCTTGGTTTCCATGTTTCGGGAATGAAAACATACCAGGCTTCTTTTCTTGATCAAAGTCTGAGCAAAATCTATGTATATGAGCTTTGACAGTTTCATGCTTTGGGAATATAATGGTTCTTTTAATTTGTTTCGTGCATATTTTCTTGTTCGAGTATGTGGAAAGATGGGTCTCTAGTAATCCCAAGAAAATTCTAAGAAATTTCTTGATCGATTAGAGAAAATATGGGGTCTTGTAGTTAGTGATACTTCCTCATACTAAAGTACTTTTCTACAAAAGAGTCCATGCTATATTACAGGTGAAGCATCCATGGGAAGGACATGGAACAGGGACTAATGCAACATTCATTATCTAACAATGTAAATAATAAAAAAAAAAATTATATTTACCATATATTAACATATTGTGACTATACATTAAACATATTTATCATACGTTAACATATTGTGACTATATATTACACTCAAATCACCATATATTGTGACTCTACATTACACTCAGGCTATATATCTACATATGCCATGCAATATATTTTAACCTATTGTTTTCATTGTTTAAATTGTTTACAGTTTTATTTTCTTCTCAGCAACTTTGAGCAGTTACTTACTCTGGAGATCACACATTTGCATATATTATATCTTCTGTCTTGTGCGTTTGCAGGGTTGCATTTACAGGTCATGGCAGGTACAGCATACTGCTACTCTATCTCATCAGTAGTTATTTTATTGTGAATACCATTTATTTTCTGCTCTGCGAGCCAGGTTTACAATGGCATAGTCTCGGTTTCGGAAGAAAATTTTAATCATTGCTTCAGCAAAAACGCTGAGCATAATGGAGATTTCTATATTTTTTTTGGTTTTCAAACATAAGAGGAGAGAAAATAATACTGAGAGCGAGAAACAACTGCTATGTAGATCTTTGAGAGAGACTGGCGAAATGCAAAATTGTTTTGCTTTTTTTAGTGACGCGTAATGAAACTTTTACATGTTCATGGGTTCATAAGATGTCCTAAGTTTGACCATTTGTAATTTTGCAATGATTTTTAAAGTGTGCGTAGTTGTGTTTAATATTATTATGGGAATATAATTGTTTTATATAGGTAAAAGTATAAGATTTGGTTGTGATGATTCAACCGTATTTGATTTTAATTCTTTTTATTTGGTATTTTGAAATTTGAATGTAATTTTTTTATTATACTATGTTTTTTTTAATTTTATATCTTGAAATAATTTTATTAAATATGGATATTTTTGGTATTTTTGGTGGGAATTTATTGGTGAAATATATAAAATTTGTTTTTGATTGTATATATGGATTCATGATGAAATTTTTTTAAAACATTTTGACTACAAAGAATTCACCCAACAATATTGTGATTCTAATAAATCCTTATTAAATTTTAAGCAATTTTGAGTGAAAAATATACCAAAAAAACATTAAAAACATATTATAAACTACAACAATTTTAATTAACTTTAAAATATTAAAATTAATATTTTTTAATCCATTTAAATGTATGATCAACTAGTAAATTAATGCAAGGGAAACTTTTTAAATTAAATTTTAAAGAGCATATTGAATCAAAGTCCTTAGTGATTTAAGAAAAAAATACACAGCCAATTTGCGATTGAAAATTTTAAAAAATAAGAGCAAGAAGCCACGAGATGAAATCAAATACACAAAATTCTATATGGGTGAACATAAAAAGATATGATCAATTGTAAATTGGCAAATCTAAAAATATATGACCAACTGTACTTAAATGCAATGACCGTGTTTCAAATTAAATTTAAAATGAAGATTGATACAGTCCTGAGTAATTAAAAAACATTACACAACCATCTTCCATTAAAAAAATTTAAAAATGAGAGCAGGGAGCCACAAGTTGAAATCAAGTATATGAAATTTTGTTAAAGACATTCAACAACAGATATTTTTTTTTAATCATAGAATTAAAATTTCACTCAGATTTCAAGAGCTTATGAAATTGGTAATTGAATAGGATTCTTCAACGTGGATTCTTAAACAGCTGGATTCTTTGCAGTTACACCAAAATTTAGAGGTGTAGGGAAAATTTCAAACCAGTAACTAGGATCGATTTAGAGGTATAGGTGTTGGTAAATTTTCAAACTAGTAACTAGTATCCTAGAATTATGGATTTCATAGAGGTGCAGTGATTACTACGACACCTCCCTCAAAAGTAACTTCGAAACTGAGCCCAGACTCTGATACCAAATATTAGTAAACTTTCAACCAATACAAATTCCCACAACAAGAAAAGCTCTCTTTTAGCACCATAAGTTAGCACCACTTACGTTATGTGGTGTTAATGTGATGTAAATGTTTATGTATCATATTAAAAATGGAGTATATCACCATAAGTTAACACCACTTGAGTTATGTGGTGTTAATGTGGTGTAAACATTTATGTATTATATTAAAAATTAAGTATATCACTATAAGCTAGCACCACTTAAGTTATGTGGTGTTAATGTGATGTAAATGCTTATGTATTATATTAAAAATGAATTATATCACCATAAGTTAGCACCACTTACGTTATGTGGTGTTAATTTGGTGTAAATGTTTATGTATCATATTAAAAATGAAGTATATAATCACCATATTTGACGGACAAGTTAGCACCACATGTTGGCATGTACAAGTGGATTTATTAATGTGAATTGTCACGAATTATAAAAAAATTACAAATATTTATATTATGAATAGATAAATTAGAACTAAACTCACAAATATTTATTTTATAATATTTATTTGTTTGTCATGTTTACATGTAAAACTAAAATTCAAAGTAATTGTTTTCTAAATATTTTATTTCAATTATTTACTTTTTATATTATTCTCATGAGAAAATAAATACACAAAACCATATTAAATAATTATTTATTTTATGAATAAGCCAATTAAGATAAATATTATTATATTATTGTAATTTCCAAATAAAATAAGGGTGAATTCGATGGAGTCGGGTTACTCTTTTTTGGAAGAACTTCTGTTCCAAAGGTTGAAAATGCCTTCGCTTCCTCCATCTGAGCAACATATGTTCCTCTTCCTCCTGTTTGCTCACCCTCCGGACATTCAAAAGACTTGTGCCCCCACTTATGGCATTTGTAACACTGGATGGCAACTCCTCTGCCTCTGCCATTACCTATTCCACGCTGGTATGGCCTTCCTCCTCTAGTGTTATCATCTTTTTCTACTGTTCCTGGAGTCTTTGAACTGCTACCTTCATCACTAGGATTGGCAGCTCTACCTCTGCCATAGGCTCGTCCTTTCCCTTTGCTAGATCCTTCTCATCTTCTGGCATTTTGTTTCCTGTTTATTTTCTCCTCTGCCTTTAAGGCACTCTGATAAGCCTCATCTATGGTTCTAGGTGAAATAATACTTATCTCATCTAATATTGCCCACCTTAATCCATTCACAAACCTCGCTGTCTTTTCAGGGGTGTCTTCTATGTAACCAACTCTCAGGTTTACCCGATAGAATTATTCAGTATATTCTTTTACGATCATCCCCTTTTGTTTTAAATTCTGTACCTGCCTGTACATAGCAATCTGGTAGTCTTTGGGTCAGAATTTACCCTTCAATTTAGCCTCCATCCTGGTCCATTTTTTTATAGGTTGTTTGTTCAACCTCTTCCTCTCTGCCTGGACACTATCCTACCATAAGGACGTGTGTCCTTTCAACCTGGTGACAAAAAATTTAACTCTTTTGACTTCGCTGATCTCCTCATAGTCAAAATACTTATTTAGCTCACTAAGCCAATCCAGCAGTACCTCTGCTGATAAAATTCCATCATAAGTCGAAAGCTCATGCTTTGGCTTACTATTTGATAGTAAAACTGACCTCAACATTCTGAGTTTGGGTCCTTCTCCATCTGATCCATATATTGTCTTTGCAGCTTCCTCATCACTATCATCTCCTCCCTCAGGATCCCTTCTTCTTCCTAATTCTACTGCCGCCAAATGGGCGTTCAATATTCAAATCTCTTCTCGCAATCCTTCATCTGCTACTCTCTGAATATCTCTCCCATGACCTCACCGACCAACTTCCATTTATTCTAACACACAACCTGCTCTGATACCAAAAATTGATGGGGCCCAGCCCTCCTTAAAACCTGCGCCCAAATTATGATTCAACTGTTGATTATATCTTAAGATCAGTGCTAAATTAATGATTCAATTGTTGATTATATCATATGATACGTTACATATTTGTTTTAATTTCGTAACCACTGTGTATTAATTGTAACTCGTCCTTGTGAGAGGACGTGAAATGGACATCTTTCATGTTTCTCGAGACTCGTTCTCCTGCGCTATCACTAACCCGAACATTGTTCAGCTGATATTCATTTCACTTTTGCTCGGAGGGTTTCTCTGTGACTGTCTCCACTGATATGGTAGTTCTGTTAACTTTTCTCGCACTATCTCTGTGGGCAAGGGTTTTGCCTGGTTCTTCGTGGTCTTCAACAGGGCTTCTGCAGCATGGCGATTTATGGGTGTTGTTTCTTTTTCATACCTTTTGTATTCGTTTCACTCCGGTACTATTTAACTTTCGCCCTCAAAATGACTTGTTGTTTGACTGACTATTGTTTTCAACTTTCAGGTCGAGGTCAGCAAGGGTTCCAGTGTCCACCTCTGTTCATCAGCTCCACGATGGTAAGCCGTTCATCCCTATTTCAATTTCTCAGCATTTTTTTCTGAGTTACTAAAAATCGTTGCTCTTTGTGAGCAGACCCTAGTTGAATGGCAACCGAAAACTCCTCCTCTGTTCAGTGTTTCTCCCTTAGGGTAAGCTAAGTTCTGCAAACCCTCTTTGTTTCTCTCCTTCGGATTGTGCTGCTTTGTTTAATTCATACATGATTTAACTCTCGAATTTGTTTTGTTCTCTTTGCAGGTGGTCGCGGTCTATCCAGTCGTGGTTCTTCGCCTTCACAGCTATTGACCCCAAATAGGTAGGGTCTTTCCCTTTATTCACCTTTGGTGGTTTTGGAAATTGTTTTTTTAATGATTATGGGCTTCCGTGCCCCGTTATCTTACTGTGAACTTCACCATTATTCGGTCCGTACATAAGTCTCTTTCTTAGCAAATAGACTAGGGTCTATAAGCAATTACACGGTTAATTTCCACTCCGGTTCTATTGTGTTATTTTGTTAGTTTGCTATCTAGGCATGAACGTTGTCTTTATAGGGTTTTAAACCTAGTCCACGAATTTAATATGTAATATTTTTTACAGTCCTTTGGGACTCGTCAACAGAAACAGGAATGACTTTAATAATAGTGGAAATTTAAGCTCTATTAATGTGGAATGGTGAATACCTGGGAAATGTTTGGTGCACCTACTGGTATATAAATGTTTGCGAATTTCTTTACTTTGTAGAACTCTCCTGTAAATGAATGCCTTCGTTTGTTAAGTGTCGTTATCGCTCCAGTGCATGTATAAATAATTTAATTCTGTTCGCCCTTGCTATATTTTCTCATTTGTTCAGTTTACAATATACGATGGAATAGACAATAAACAGGAAAAAAAAAACAAATAGTATTTGACTGCAGAGTAGTTCTCAGATGGTTTCTTTAAAAAAAACTCCTGAATGCATTTTATTGCTTTCTCTGTTCTGCTATGGTGGAAGATCAACCCTTACAGAATGTTTTCTCCTCTATTTTGTACTACTGTATGAAACAGTTTTGTTTTGAAACTGCCAATAGTTAGATATAGTTACATTCTTAATCTGTTCTTTTAATTTAGGAAATGAGTGCTAAATATTAACTAAAAGAAACTTTAAAATGAAATTACAAAACGTAAATGACTATTAGGCCCTAAATGATAACATTTCTAGAAAATTAAAATAAACCCAAGTGCAATGACCTGTCAACCAATCAACCTATAACCTGTAAGAAAAACACCTGTATTTATGTTTACCCTGAGCTGGATGCTCCTGCATCAAAATATTATTAAGTCTAAACTTGAAGAGAATTTATGGTGCAATAAAGAGTGAAAAAAAAGGAAATCAAGGAGTTGGTCAACAGTAATGAACATTGAAGTCAAAAGTGTTTTCATTTTGACTAGAATAAAGAATAAAATCTCAAATAAAAATCAACTCCCATGACAATTCAAATCCAAGAGGTGGCGAACACTAATGAACATTGAAGTCAAAAGTGTTTTCATTTTGACTAAAATAAAGAAGAAAATCTCGAATAAAAATCAACTCCTATGACAATTCTCATAACACTATGGGATGCAAAAATTTGTCATTTTTGGACACTAAAATGGTTGAAAAAGAAAGACACTTTCTCCTAAAATGCTTTATGTACACACAAATTAAAGCTTACATTCAAAATATCAGTTACAATTTTAACATTACCTCCTAAATCACTAAAACTATGACAATCTTTGAACTAAAAATATGTATTGTGATTTACATAAAGAATTATCTTAAAAAAAACTTTAAACTCTTTTTTAATATTTTTTTAAGATAGAATTAAGATTTTGATTTGATTTAAATAATTTTTACTTAAATATTAAATAAATAAATTATAGTTTCAGTAAAATTCCATCATCATTATTACAAAATATAATCATATATATATAATAAATTCAAGGGCAAGAAGGGCCAAGGAGAGGCTGAGTCCAGTCAGAAGGGCGAGAAGAAGGAGGATCTAAGCAAGATCAAGTGCTTCCATTGCCATGAGTTCGGACATTATGCCACCAAGTGCCTTAATTGGAAGGAGTCCAGTAAGGATCATGTAGGTGCATCAGCGGAGGTAGATGCATTTTCTACCTAGTTAGAGAAAGATTTCCCATTGATAGCTTGCATGGAAAGCTCAACAGACAACAGTGTATTGTATATTTATTCATGAGCATCCTTCCACATGAACAAGAACAAGAAGTATTTCAACTACCTAAACAAGAAGGACATGCAATTTCAGAGTGAGCTAGGAGGTGCAGGTTCCTTCTGACAAAGTCTGAAGTTGGATGCATTATCCCATCATATGTCTAGAAGCACCATTATCAATAATCCATACATTCTCATTCTTGAAAGTCCCAGAAAAATTAGAAAATAAACTTCCATCCATTACTTCTAGCTTGGAAATGATCTTCAAAATGAAACCCTTGATGAATAAAGTGAGATTCCCAACAAACTTGAAGCCCTTGTTTATAACCCTTGCCATAATTCCAACTAGGATGTGATCTTCAGTCTCTTTCTTGTACCTTAGCTCTGATACTATGTTCGAAAAATGTTTGAACACGTTCGGGTTGCGTTCGACCTGGCTCGACCCTGATGAACGACCTTCGCACCTTCAATCATTGTTCCGCACGTCCTGAACATGGACGCGCTGCACGAACCCGACTCGACCTGAATGTGTCCGAAATGAACACTATTATGCATGCGTCCTACGGGAGGACCCCGTGAGGTCAGAAAATTTGATATGGCCACCCTCAACCGAAACAACTCGACCTGAATGCGTTTGGTCAGGCGCCCTCAACCGAAAAGACCCGACCCGAACGGGTTTAGGCGGGCACCCTCAAACGAAACGACACGGCGCGCCCGACTGAACTAAGGCACAAGGGAGAAAATGACAAACGGGCCGCACGAACGTGCACAAGGCACCCGTACGTTCACAACTTAGCAAATTTGATACGGCTACCCTCAAATGAAACGACCTGAACCGAACGCATTTGGGCGAGCGCCCTCACACAACGCGACACGGCTCGCATGACCAAACGAAGGCACAAGGGAGCAACCGAAAAACGGGCCGCACAAATATGCACAGCACACCCGTGCAGTCACAACTTATAAAATTTGATACGCGCCCCCTCAACCGAAACGACCTGACCCAATCGAGTTTGGGCGGGCACCTTCAACCAAAACGACCTGAATCGAATGCGTTTGGGCAGGTGCCCTCAACCGAAATGACCCAACCCAAACGGGTTTAGGCGGGCACCCTCAAATGAAACGACAAGGCGTGCCCGACCGAACGAAGGCACAAGGGAGCAAACGGCAAATGAACAGCACGAACGTGCATAAGGCACCCATGCGGTCACAACTTAGCAAATTTGATACGACTGCCCTCAAATGAAACAACCCAACCTAAACGTGTTTGGGCAGGCGCCCTCACACAACGCGACACTGCGTGCACGACCGAATGAATGCACAAGGGATAAAATGGCAAACGGGTCGCACGAATGTGCAAAAGGCACCCCTGTGGTCACAACTTAGAAAATTATATACAGTCGCCCACAAAGGAAATGACCCGACCTAACTCGAACGCGTTTGGGTGGGTGCCCTCACATGGCGCACCCGACCGAACAAAGGCACAAGGGAGCAACCGGCAAACGGGCCGCACGAACGTGCACAGGGCACCCGTGCGGTCACAAATTAGCAAATTTGATACAGGCGCTCTCAACCAAAACGACCTGGCCCAAACGCGTTTGGGAGGGCGCCCTAAACCGAAACGACCTAACCCTACTCGAACACGTTTCAGCGACGCCCTCAACCGAAACGACCCGACCTGAACAGGTTTGGGCGAGTGCCCTCAAACCAAACGACACGCCGCGCCCGACCGAACGAAGGCACAAGGGAGAAAACGATAAACGGGTCGCACGAATGTGCACAAGGCACCCGTGTGGTCACAACTTAGAAAATTTGATACGGCCGCCCTCAAACGAAACGACCCGACCCGAACGCGTTTGGGTGGGCGCCCTCACACGACGTGCACGACCGAATGAAGGCGCAAGGGAGAAAACGACAAATGGACTGCCAGAACGTGCACAGGGCACCTGTGCGGTCACAACTTAGCAAATTTGACACGAGCGCCCTCAACCGAAACAACCCAACCCAAACGCGTTTGGGAGGGCGCCCTCAACCGAAACGACCTGACCCGAACGCATTTGGGCGGGCGCCCTCAATCGAAACGAACCGACTCAAACGAGTTTGGGCGGGTGCCCTCAAACAAAATGACATGGTGCACCCGACCGAACGAGGCACAAGGGAGAAAACGGAAAACGGGCCGCATGAACGTGCACAAGGCACCCGTGCGGTCACAGCTTAGCAAATTTGATATGGCCGCCCTCAAACGAAACGACCCAACCCGAGTGCATTTGGGCAGGTGCCCTCACACGTCATGATACGGTGCACAGGACTGAACGAAGGCACAAGGGAGCAAATAGCAAACGGGCTGCACGAATGTGAAAAAGGCACCCGTGCGGTCACAAATTAGCAAATTTGATATAGCCGCCCTCAAACAAAACAACTCGACCTGACCCGAACGCATTTGGGCGGGTGCCCTCACACAGCGCGCCCGACCGAACGAAGGCACAAGGGAGCAAATGACAAACAAGCTGCACGAACAGGAAATATCAGGAAGAAAGAATTCTCCAAGGCCTCCACCTAGCGCCTAGCATGGTCTCCCCAGCTTCCTAGAAATATATCCTTGACATAGGGGACACCATCAGGATCTTCAAACCTCCTCTAGAAGGATTCATCAAACTCAGCTTTAACGGAGCCTCGAAAGGCAATTTGGGGCAAGTAGGGGTTGGAGGGATTTTTCGAGATCATCATGGCACAACAAGATTCATATATGATGACTCCTGTGGCTTTGCCAGCAGCAATGAAGCATAATTCATAGGAGTGCACCAAGGTCTCCTCTTGGCCATCAGGCTAGGATACAGAAAGCTAGTAATCGAAGGAGACTCTCAGTTGGTTACGAACACTTTCAAAAAACTTAATCAAGGAACGAAATGGGGAAAACTAAGCCAAAGATGGCGTACTTCTTCACATGTGCAGGGATTGGAGGATACAAATAATAAATTTGATTATATCATTATCACCCATGTAAGGAGGGAAGGAAACACAGCAGCTGACCTCTGGGAAAATTGTGGTTATGCTCACCTGAATGAACCTATTGAATTAAGAATGCCTCCTAATCTTGGGGAAGAACGATGGATCAAGCTGCAGAGCATCAAAGAGCAGGACAGGTCGGAGGGCAGAGCTCACCCACAGTTCTCGGACTCAGCTCCCCGATAGGGGTGCAACGAAGAAGATGAGGTAGCGAGACAAAGGCCCACGCATGGAGCTTAAAACAGGGTGGAGGAAGGCGTGGGGGTTTTTTTATGACGAAAGACTTTGGTGCAAGTGCGACAATGGGATAAAAAACCTCCATTGCACTTCCACCATGATGAAACTCAGGTATGTGCTTGGTTTTCTCTCCCTTGTTCATGCCATGTTTATGTTTTATGATTTGGGGTGATCTCTATGGGAGCCTAAGGTGATTAAGGTGGACTGGCATAGTCTTATGCTGGGTAGGAGAGAGCAGAACCATTACGACTCTGGTTGGGGGAAGGTTGGGGTTCTTTTGGGTCTCTGCCTCTGTGTCAGAGTAGGAATTGGGCATGGCCTCAACTTGCACCCGAGTGTGAGTCTGTGAGGTTAGGGATGCCAACAAGATGGAATGGTGAGGGGTTAGGCAATCCTGCCAGGGTACAGAGTTAAGGAGCAGTCATGGGTTGTTTTTAGTTCAAAGGCTTTGCTGGTTTATACCACCTTGAGCTACTTGGGCTCAGTGCGCATGAGGAATGGGAGAGGGAATTCCACCTAGGCCCGAGCAATGGGAAGCGATGCCTCCTTTGTCAATTTAGAGGGTGGGAGGTATGATGAGAGAGATGACACCAGAAGGGAGGTCAGGAGATTGAAGGAAGGCATGAGCTCTTTGGGTTATGGGGATAATTTATGGGGTGCGTGCAACCATCAGGGACAGGGGGTGGCAAAAATTAAGCAGGGTATGAGGGCGATGGGTCCGCAGAGGGACGGGTAGGGGAGAAATCCTAGGAAGAGGCCCCCAGGTCACCTTTCTTCTGATAACTGGGATGCATAGACCTTTGATCATTTTCATTATATGGAATTATGCCTTTATTTGATTGTGTGGATAGGTCACCTACCCGGAAACCTAGTCAAAGATTTTGGGATGGCATGCTCCAAGAGTCCTACAACTCGCGACCATTCCAAGAGCCCTGCAGCTTGAGGCCGTGGCTGGAAAGATAAAGGGAAGGCAGTAGAAGCCCAACCCAGCTCACCCCCAAGAAATATGAGAGGAAGGAGGCCTGCAATCGATGTGATCCAAGAGGCAGCGAAAGCATACCACAAGAACACATCAAAGGAAATTCAAAAGCTCATTGAAAAATGGGAAGCTGACATAAATAGTCATGCAGAGACAAAGATGGATAGTAAGGGAATGGAGAGGTTTAATACTAGATTTGGGACAAACAAGGGGCAGACTAACATAATTCAAGTAGAAACTATATCTTTATTGGTCTATGAAGAGCATCCTTGGCAAAGCCTTGGAGCAGATCTCTATAAGCCTGGTGAAATTAGCCCAAGACTTCCCAGACTACAAGAGCGAGTTCGATAAGATCAAGTTCCAGCTAAGAAAACAGGATGGGCGCCTTGAGCGTATTGACTACCACCTCCCGTGTATTTCCAAGCCTTTTGAGCAGGTTGGTACCTCGGTTCAGGATCCGGCACTAGTGGAGTTAGCCTCAGTTATAGACGAGGCTGAGTAGTTCATGGCTGTTTTAATCTGCCTTTTTGCTTAGTATTTATATGCGGCTAACATTTAAATTTCAAGGATCCAATAAATATGTTAGTCAATCTGTGAGAAACTGTATATGTGTGAGTATCCAGGCTTTGTTTGTTTGGTACGACAGACTCAAAACCTTATTTTTTTGGATGGCATACCATGCCATCAAGTGGCCAACAGACTCGGTTCCCTGCTCAGGATGGGTTGAGACCACCAAACTGGTAAATCTAGTTGTTTGTTGTTTATAAAATGAATGAAAAGGAGTCCTACCAAGCTTACAAAAAAAAACACTATAAAATGTATAAAATTAATAACAATAACAAATTCGAAAATTACATACATACATATATGTAATGAAATAATAAAAAATATACTAAGTTTAATATAAAAATGCAAACCATACTATACCATGTGCCTATTGGATTCTCAATGCCATGAGCCCATTAAACACTATCATTAAGTTGAAGCAAAATTTAATGGCACATGTACATATTATAGCTCTATCAAGCTATGTGTCTCCATCAAGCTCCATAGCACGATGAAGCTATGTAGTTTAATTCAGGGTTTTATTTAGTCCTAGATGGACCTTTTAAAAGCTTTGATGGAGGGCTTAAAAAATACCCTCACAAAGATACATTTTCAACCTTTGGAACAGAAGTTCTTCCAAAAAAGAGTAACCCAACTCCATCGAATTCACCCTTATTTTATTTTGAAATTACAATAATATAAAAATATTTATCTTAATTGGCTTATTCAGAAAATAAATAATTATGTAATATGGTTTTGTGTATTTATTTTCTCATGAGAATAATATAAAAAGTAAATAATTGAAATAAAATATTTAGAAAACAATTACTTTGAATTTTAGTTTTACATGTAAACATGACAAACAAATAAATATTATAACATAAATATTTGTGAGTTTAGTTCTAATTTATATATTCATAATATAAATATTTGTAATTTTTTTATAGTTATGGTGACAATTCACATTAATAAATCCACTTGTACATGC
Organism: Pinus albicaulis; assembly: GCA_034641835.2. Classification (NCBI taxonomy): domain Eukaryota; kingdom Viridiplantae; phylum Streptophyta; class Pinopsida; order Pinales; family Pinaceae; genus Pinus; species Pinus albicaulis. Next base: position 915,685,876 of record CM076569.1, read on the forward strand.
CAACCTGGCAAACACAAAGTTAACTACCCTACTTTATAGAACTTGACAATATAGCATACACCACTTTTTTAAATATATGGTGATATACTGCACTTCCAATAAGATCAATAAAAAATTATATCACTTTAACACCACATAGTAAGAATGGTGCTAACTTGTCCGTCAAATATGGTGATTATATACTTCATTTTTAATATGATACATAAACATTTACACCACATTAACACCACATAACGTAAGTGGTGCTAACTTATGGTGATATAATTCATTTTTAATATAATACATAAGCATTTACATCACATTAACACCACATAACTTAAGTGGTGCTAACTTATAGTGATATACTTAATTTTTAATATAATACATAAATATTTACACCACATTAACACCACATAACTCAAGTGGTGCTAACTTATGGTGATATACTCCATTTTTAATATGATACATAAACATTTACATCACATTAACACCACATAACGTAAGTGGTGCTAACTTATGCTGCTAAAAGAGAGCTTTTCTTGTTGTGGGAATTTGTATTGGTTGAAAGTTTACTAATATTTGGTATCAGAGTCTGGGCTCAGTTTCGAAGTTACTTTTGAGGGAGGTGTCGTAGTAATCACTGCACCTCTATGAAATCCATAATTCTAGGATACTAGTTACTAGTTTGAAAATTTACCAATACCTACATAATTCTAGGATACTAGTTACTAGTTTGAAAATTTACCAACACCTATACCTCTAAATCGATCCTAGTTACTCGTTTGAAATTTTCCCTACACCTCTAAATTTTGGTGTAACTGCAAATCTCTTTAAGAATCCAGATGTTTAAGAATCCACGTTGAAGAATCATATTCAATTACCAATTTCATAAGCTCTTGAAATCTGAGTGAAATTTTAATTCTATGATAAAAAAAAAAATATCTATTGTTGAATGTCTTTAACAGAATTTCATATACTTGATTTCAACTTGTGGCTCCCTGCTCTCATTTTTAAAAAATTTTAATGGCAGATGGTTGTGTAATGTTTTTTAATTACTCAGGACTGTATCAATCTTCATTTTAAATTTAATTTGAAACAGGGTCATTGCATTTATGTACAGTTGGTCATATATTTTTAGATTTGCCGATTTACAGTTGATCATATCTTTCTATGTTCACCGAAATAGAATTTTGTGTATTTGATTTCATCTCGTGGCTCCTTGCTCTTATTTTTTAAAATTTTCAATGGCAAATTGGCTGTGTATTTTTTTCTTAAATCACTAAGGACTTTGATTCAATATGCTCTTTAAAATTTAATTTAAAAAATTTCCCTTGCATTAATTTACTAGTTGATCATACATTTAAATGGATTAAAAAATATTAATTTTAATATTTTAAAGTTAATTAAAATTGTTGTAGTTTATAATATGTTTTTAATGTTTTTTTGGTATATTTTTCATCAAAATTGCTTAAAATTTAATAAGGATTTATTAGAATCACAATATTGTTGGATGAATTCTTTGTAATCAAAATGTTTTAAAAAAAATTCATCATGAATCCATATATACAATCAAAAACAAATTTTATATAACAAAATATAAAGATTTCACCAATAAATTCCCACCATAAATACCAAAAATATCCATATTTAATAAAATTATTTCAAAATATAAAATTAAAGAAAAACATAATATAATAAAAAAATTATATTCAAATTTCAAAATACCAAATAAAAAGAATTAAAATCAAATACGATTGAATCATCACAACCAAATCTTATACTTTTATGTATATAAAACAATTATATTCCCATAATAATATTAAAACACAACTACGCACACTTTAAAAATCATTGCAAAATTACAAATGGTCAAACTTAGGACATCTTATGAACCCATGAACATGTAAAAGTTTAATGACGCATCATTAAAAAAAGCAAAACAATTTCGCATTTTGCCAGTCTCTCTCAAAGATCTACATGGCAGTTGTTTCTCGCTTTCAGTATTGTTTTCTCTCCTCTTATGTTTGAAAACCAAAAAAAATATAGAAATCTCCATTATGCTCAGCGTTTTTGCTGAAGCAATGATTAAAATTTTCTTCCGAAACCGAGACTATGCCATTGTAAACCTGGCTCGCAGAGCAGAAAATAAATGGTATTCACAATAAAATAACTACTGATGAGATAGAGTAGCAGTATGCTGTACCTGCCATGACCTGTAAATGCAACCCTGCAAACGCACAAGACAGAAGATATAATATATGCAAATGTGTGATCTCCAGAGTAAGTAACTGCTCAAAGTTGCTGAGAAGAAAATAAAACTGTAAACAATTTAAACAATGAAAACAATAGGTTAAAATATATTGCATGGCATATGTAGATATATAGCCTGAGTGTAATGTAGAGTCACAATATATGGTGATTTGAGTGTAATATATAGTCACAATATGTTAACGTATGATAAATATGTTTAATGTATAGTCACAATATGTTAATATATGGTAAATATAATTTTTTATTATTATTATTTACATTGTTAGATAATGAATGTTGCATTAGTCCCTGTTCCATGTCCTTCCCATGGATGCTTCACATGTAATATAGCATGGACTCTTTTCTAGAAAAGTACTTTAGTATGAGGAAGTATCACTAACTACAAGACCCCATATTTTCTCTAATCGATCAAGAAATTTCTTAGAATTTTCTTGGGATTACTACAGAACCATCTTTCCACATACTCAAACAAGAAAATATGCATGAAACAAATTAAAGAACCATTATATTCCCAAAGCATGAAACCGTCAAAGCTCATATACATAGATTTTGCTCAGACTTTGATCAAGAAAAGAAGCCTGGTATGTTTTCATTCCTGAAACATGGAAACCAAGATCATTTCGAGGCTTGTGCACTTTTAAATCCAGTAGAGACATCACAAAAATTAATCAAAAATGTGTTTTAAAATTTGACAGCTTCTACTATTTTCATCTGAATCTCGATGACTTAAGCACAAAGTTGTCTACTATTTTAATATGAATCTGGATGCCTTAATCACAGATGAGAACTATTGGAAATTCCAAATACCCATATATATATCAATACACATTTCTCCAAATCCATGAGTCATATGCCAGTTAAAATATATGACTTTGGTTCCTTTGACATGAAATACTCCATGGAAAATGGAATTGTATTGTGTGGATGAAAGTCATAAAGAATTTCTTTCCCATTTCAGATATTGTGAACAACACCAAGAGCTTGGTTCGATATCTCTACCGTTAGATTTAACTTTGTCAAAGCCCAGGGACCATTCGGCTCCATGATAGCGGTCCCTTACACTTCCACGTTTGGTGGTTGAATAACTGGTCCAATCTGCAGATTTCATTCACCCCTTAGCTTATTCGTGCTTCACAACAAGGATATAGTTGATCGCGCACAATCTGCAGATCTCATTCACCCCTTTGCTTCTTGGTGCTGCACAACAAGGATATTGTTGATCACGCACAGGATAGACTGTATGGCTAGTATGACTCCACGCACAATGGAAAACACCTTGAGATCAATGTGGGTATGGCTCCGCACACAATGATATGGCCAGCGTATGAAAGGAGTATGGCCTGTTGGCCTTTAACCCTACGTATGGCTGGGATTAAAAATGGTTTGTCGGCCTTGAACAACTTCGTCACCCACCTGAGAAATACAAATGAATACAAAGGAATTTGGTTGTTGAAAACCTGAAAAACGAAAATGAAATAAAAAGCCTATCCTGCCCCTATTCAAAATCCTGAAAAATGAAAATGAAAAAATGGCTCCATCGCATCTCTATTCAAAAACCTGTTGCAGAAATTGAGCGGGAAATTTTGAAATTTGAAATTCTAGGCGCCATGGGAACAGATGTCAAATCCACCACGATGGATGTATGTATGGTTCATGGGTAACCATGTTTATTGGCTGGTCAGCACGTCGCATTGTGGAATGCCCCATAACATGATCTCGAGGCACTAGGCGACGTGAAAACCGGCAGCGAAGTTTTCCGACGGGTGGTTTTTCCGGGCTAAAACGCGGCTCCAGTAGACTACTCCTTTTAAAAAGCGCATGGTTTGACTATGATGTTGTTTTCTTTATTTACCACCACCAACCCGCCCACTAATTTCATGGCATCTTTTTAATGTCTAGTAATTCCTAGGTTGCTAGGTTTCTGAATACAAAATCGTATTCATGACAGAAAATACATCGTATTCATGATAGAAAACGCTGTACGAGCTCATCATCTATTGGCTTAAATTGAAACCTGAGAATGCATCCTATTTTTTATTTAGAAAATGTTGTACGAGCTCATCAATATATGTTGGCTTAAATTGAAACCTAAGAATGGTTCAAAGATCTGGCTTCTATCATATACACTGGCTGGTGGCAGGGACTTGCTGCCTGGCAGCTTATCTGGTTGAATATTGAAGACGATAAATCCATTAAAAAAGTCAAGAAGCTTGATTCAAATAGAAAGATGCGACATAAGCTTTGAGGTATTGAAAAAGTCGAGAAGCTTGATTCAAATAGAAAGATGTGATAAAAGCCTTAAGGTATTGAATAGAAAATTAATAAACCACCAATTTTGACATTGTTAGATCTAAGGAAGTATTTTAGGTTATAATTTGAAGAAATATTAGGAAATCATGGAGCTCTTTAGAATATACTTTTTTGTTTATTAGTTACTTTTCTTTAATAAGCATGTATTCAACAAATTTGGTAAGCATGTATTCAACAAATTTGGTTACATAGATAGGTTTGCCTATTTTGGGATAGACTTTTTAGAACTCTAATTTAATCATCAATAATTATTAGATACTTTAATTTAATCATCAATAATTATTAGATAGATTATAGGAATTTAAATTTCACAATATATTCTTAATAATTGTTATTTTTTTATTTTATTTTTATTTTTTTTTAAATTTTGTAGTGCTTGGCTATTCATTCATCCTAACAAAATTGCAGGTTACATTAATATATATACTTGAAGTATATTTGATGACTTCAATCTGTCGGTAGTAAATCAGGTCTCTTGGCCATCTTAGAGAATATTCTTAATAATAATCACATATCAAAAATTGAGATTTATATCCAAAATTTATATCCAAAGTAATCACGTCTTTTGTATAGTTTTAATTAAATTAATTAATCAAAAAAAATGTTATTTTCCTTTTAATTAAATTGATTAATTAAATATCAACAAATTTCATATGTCAAGGAAGTTTTGCAACTCCCATTTGGCTAGATTGATCACTATAAATTTGATAATGACATGGATGGAAACCAATCCCAATTTTCCAATTTTGTTTCTTTGTAAACTTTTGCTACCAAATAGAAAAGTATGAATAAAGAAGTCCACGCTCAGAAAGCTTTTGTTAATATATAGTCCTTTTTGAAATGGTTAAGATCAACCAACATATTTAAAATATGTATAAATTTCTTCTCCATTAATATATATCATTTTTTCCTTTGTAAAAAAAATAATAATTCTCATGAAATTTGTCATTGTTTAGTCTAGCAGTCCAATCGAGTCCAGGAATGTTAAGGGTGCATGCATGGCAACCAAGGACTCACTTTGAGTTCAATCTAAAAATACTCACAAAGTGTGGTTACAAGTTCAATTTAAAAATACTCACAAAGTGTGGTTACAAATCCAAAAATGAACAAAAGCAACCAGATTAAAATCACTAAATTTATATTTAAATTTATAAACGATGCAATCTATTATTGGAAAGTTAATGCAGGGACATAATGTCTGCTCTATTGTGTTTAAGCCCCTTATAATACATAAAACCAGGCTTTTTGAGCATAGTTAGTATTTAAGCACCTTATAATACATAAAACCAGGCTTCTTGTTCAATTCAGGCAATGCTGATATTTTTTATTGGACGGTTAATGAAGGGGGCATAATGTCTACTCAATTGCTTTATTGTATTTAACCACCTTATTATACATAAAATTGATATATTGTATTTAACTACTTTATAATATATAAAAATTTTAATTAGGCAATGCTAATATTATTATTATTTTTAAGTTTAGTAATACTTTTCATTTTTCTCTTTTCTCCTTTCCAGATACATCACCCAAAAGGAATTGAACCTGTCATAAGAGTTATAACAGTTCGCCTCATCACCATTTAACCAAGACCCCATGAACAGACTGATATTATTATCCATTTAAAATAATATTTTTTTTCAAATTTAAAAAGTATTATTATTATTATTTTGAATTTAAAGAGTAGTATTATTTTTATATCAATTAATGCTGAAATTATTTAATTGTAGATTCTAGAAAAAATTTCAGTGTTTTATTTTTTATTTGAGATATTAATAATATTATTAATCTAGTCATAGATTAATGTTGAATTTTACTATTTATTTATTAATATTAAACTTATTTTAATTGGGAAATGTTTAGAAATTTGATAAATAATTTAGGATAATCTTTTATGATTATGGTAAGTGGAAATATTTTGAAACACTTATTAATAAGCTAATTGTTTTAATCTATTAAATTTTCTAGAAATTTGGTCTCCATCAAATTAGTAATTCAAATAGAGTCTATGATGAAACCATTTGTAAAAAATAAAAGGCTATTTAAACTAGCAATTGTCCCTAAAGGTGCAAGGGAACACCCATAGATTTTTAAAGTTGAAGAAGTTGTACTTTGGTTTTAAAATTTAAGTTTTGTTTTTGTGTTTTTTTTTAATGTAGGTTTTTCAAGTTGAAGAAGTTGTATTTAGTTTTATATTTTGGTTTTAAAATTTATTTATTTATTGTAATTTTTTAATTTTTTTAAAATTATATATATTTCATTAATCCACTTATTTTATAGGGAAAATTGTCCATCAACATTACTAGCAATTGCACCACATGTTGCAAAAGAAATGCCTTAAGGCAATAGTATAGGAAAGGGTAACCTAGATGAAAGAAGACGTTGCATAGAAGGAACCTTCGTGAAGGAATGAAAGGAAAATTTTGATTCAATGGAAGAAGGTTGTGGAGGTTTCAAAGAGATTGATGATAAGAGTGATCAACAGGTAGGCACTCCAGAAATGTGGGAAGATGCACGAAAGATGTAGTTACAAGGGATTGACCCTCCTGTATCACCAAACTTCCATCAATACACACATGTAAACCAACATAATCTGTTCACATATATAAAAACATTGTTATAGATATTGAATTAGGCAATTGGGGGTGACTAATAATCCTCTGAAACAAGCATGAAATGAGCATGTAACTCAAATAAGATAGAGAATTTTAAATACATTCAAGTACAATCTATCTAGCATAGATGTAAAAAAAGAGAATTTTAATGAAGAAAAGTAAATTTTACTCCAAGTTCATCTACGTACCAGAGTGTAAGTCATTTTATTATGGAGACATTTTTGGAAGGAGATATTGTTCTTTATGTTATGGTTTATTTTACTAACTCCAATATTGGTTTAGTATTTCTCTATATACATAAGAAAAAAAATACAAAGTAAATTCACAAATTTAAGTTATAGTTTTATATTTTATAATTACAAATTTAGTTTCTTATTAAAATATTTCAATTTCTATTACCTATTATGTTCAAACCCCATGTGGAGGTATTGTACATGGGATCCAACATTAGGTAAATAAGCATTCACATTGTTAAGTTTGACAAACAAAAATTTTATAATCCTAAAATTATCTTACATAATCCTTGTTTTAAATATGTAATTGAGTTCTATTTATTAAAAACAAAGGCAATATTAAGCACTTATAAAAGGTAATTAACATGAAAAATAAAAAAGCTTCTCATGAAAACATACAAATGTTAATCTTAATTGAATCACTAAAAAATAAGAAGCAATTTAATAGCTTTACCAGTTATATCATTAAAAAAATACCACTTTCACAATCAAATTTCTACATTAATTTTTAAAAATATTGTTTTATAATTATATATAATTATAATTGTATATTTTTAAAATACATATTTTATGATAATATTTTTTCTTTTTGGTGGGGAATAATACTAAGTTGGCACTAAATGGATTTGGCGAATTACATAGAGATTTAACACAGTAGAGCACATTAAGTGAAGGGGCTCATTCCTTACCTCCAAATGTAGTATAGTGCACTAGTGTGCTTTACCTTAAAATGTAGTATAGTGTGAGGCATCAATATAAAAAACCCTTCACCTACTCAGAATTTTTAGTTATATAAATAAATTATAAAACATATTTATTTTAAATGAAAAAAAAAATGATAATATACTATAAAAGAGAAGAGCATTAAAGGAAAATAGAGAGCCTAAAAGGAAAGTGGAGGTACAAACTAGAGAGCATGAAAGAGATGTATATGTACAAAATAGGGATCTTGAAAGAGATGTGGATGTACCTAGAAATGATGAGGAAATGAGAGATGTAGAGGAACTTGTCAATGAGAATATAAAAAACACTGCACCAACTTAGAATATATATATATATATATATAATGTATTTATGTTAAATGAAAAAAATTGATAATATACTATAAATGAGAAGAGCATTAAAGGAAAATAGAGAGCCTAAAAGGAATGTGGAGGTACAAAATAGAGAGCATGAAGGAGATGCATAGCTAAAAAATAGACAACTTGAAAGAGATGTGGATGTACCTTGAAATGATGAGGAAATGAGAGATGTAGAGGAACTTGTCAATGAGAATATCTACCACACAAATGAATTCACCATTTTAATATTTTAAAAAATTTCAATGTATATGTCAAGTTCAAATTAAAAAAATTGTAATTTTTTTATGTGGGAACAAAATCTTATTACCACACATAGAAAAACAATGAAGTCGCCATTTTAATATTTAAAAAATTTCAATGTATATGTAAAGTTAAAATTTAAAATTTATATATTTTTTTATGTAGGGACAACATCTTAATACGACATGTAGAAAAACATGGACATTAATTGGAAGTTGCAAGGGCAATGTATTTTATGATAATTTTCTAGATAATACAGATTCAACTCAAATTGAAGAAATGAGGCCACTGAGGTGGAAGAGACATTAATAGGGCTTGTTGAGTTAGTTAGGTAGTTAGTAGAGTGTAAATGAATGGGGCAGTGGATCTAGTGCCACCTAAAACATTTCAATCGTCTAACATTTGATCCAAACCCAAACATTAATCAGAAGTTGCAAGAACATTGTCTTTGATGATAATTTTCTAAATAATACAGATTCAACTAAAATAGAAGAAATGAGGTCACTGAGGTGGAAGAGACATTAGTAGGGCTTGGTGAGTTAGTTAGGTAGTTAGCAGAGTGTAAATGAAGGGGGCAGTGGATCTAATGCCCTAAAACATTTTAATCTTCTAACATTTAATCCAATGCCACCAATATGGAAAATGTGTAAATGAAGGAGGCAGTGGATCTAATCGCCTAAAACATTTGAATCGTCTACCAATTAATCCAATGGCACAGACAGGGACAGAGCGTAAATGAAGGAGGAAGTGGATCTAATGGCCTAAAACATTTCAATTGTCTAACATTTGATCCCATGGCATAGACAAAGACATAATGTAAATGAACGAGGAGATAGTGGATCTAATGGCCTAAGAAATGGATGTAATAGCCTAAAACATTTCAATGCTCTAACATTTGATCCTGATCTAAAACATTACATTTCAATCATCTAACATTTGATCCAATGCCTAAAAAGTTACATTTCAATTGTGTAACATTTGATCCAATGGGACAAAAAGGGACAGAGCATAAATGAAGGAGGAAATTGATCTAATGGCCTAAAACATTTTGCCTAAAACATTTCAATCGTCTAACATTTGATCCAATGAGACAGCCAGGGACACAATGACAATATATATACATTTGAAAAATATATCACCTTCACTTATTATGGAGTGTTTTAATTTGTAGTGAGTGTTTGTTACAATACCAATGGCTAATATCATGGTTTATCAATACCGCATGCCAAGAAAAATAATTGGAAATAGATGTTAGTATTTTATTTTTGTATATTAGTAAGAATATTCTATGGAGGTTAAATATCTACCATTTACTTAATAATTATGGATATTTAATTCACATTTTCCCCATTTTATAACATTAATAAATTTAATACATTATATTCCTTGAACCATCTTAAATTAGAAAAATATATAATATATTTAAAAAAAATGAAATATTATTAAATTTCAGTTATAATTCAAACTTCATAACTATAATTTTAAACAAACACAGTAATGTTAAAATAAAATTAGCCATGATGCAAAAAAATATATCTTAAATTTTATTGTGGATTATATTTCTTTTGTATTATACAAAGAGTATGAGAGAATATTCACATAGGGATATGAAATATTAACTATGATATAGGTTGAATTATTATTAACTACTGTAATTTGTATTTTGTATTAGTTTATATAAATTATATTGTATTTTAGAAAAGTTTATGTTAATTTTATAAGTTAAATTGAATGATATAGGTTGATTTTAAAAGTTATTCTGGAATTTTTTTATATTTAACTAAATAAAATATTTATTAGAAAACATTACTCAAGTAAAAATATAAATATATAAATTTATTAAAATTAATATTTACCAAAATTTATGTAATTTAATATACAAAATAAAATACTGAAAAAAAAAAATAACAAAAGAACATCCATTTATATAAAAATTATTTTTCAATATGTATTTGTATAAAAATTCTTTTTCAATTTCATTATATACACTAAAAAAAATCAATTTCATTATATATACACCTGGAAAAATGCAACTATGAGATTGTTGATTTTTCCTCTATAAAGAAACTCATGAAAAAAATTCATTACATGCTTTGAATATAAAATCAAATAATTCATTACATGCTTTTAATAAAAATTTTATTAAAAAACATTACTCACTATTTTTTAAGTAAAAATATAAATATACAAATTTATCAAAATTGATATTTACCAAAATTTATGTAATTTAATATACAAAATAAAATACTGAAAAAAAAAAAATAACAAGAGAACATCCATTTATATATAAATTATTTTCAATATATATTTATATAAAAATTCTTTTTCAATTTCATTATATACACTAACAAAAAAATCAATTTCATTATAACACACCTATCTATTTAATGGAATAATGCAATTATGACATTGTTGATTTTTCCTCTATAAAGAAACACATGAAAAAAATTGATTACATGCTTTGAATATAAAACCAAAAAATTTAAAACTAATCAAGGAGCTCTGGTGCCACGGCTGCGACCTTCTAAAGACGACATTGCGTTCCTCCTGCTCCAGCATGCATGGCCACTCCGGAGACCATATCTGAGGTGGTCCCTTACCCTGATCAGGCCCAAGCTTTATCGTCTCTAATCATCTCTTTATATCCTCCTCGCCCTAGACCGACGATCTCGAAATTTGTCAACAAACTTGATGGTATCCAGGTAGTCTCTCTTCCTTCGACTATCCCACGTATGGATGCTCTTTCTCTTGTGGAGACATGTCTCATTGGACATTTCACTGGTCTGTGGCCCTCTCTAAAGACTGTTCAAAAATGGGTCGAGCGCAACTCGGTAGACAAGATCAGTGCAAAAATCTCAATCAGATTCTCTGGTAGAGGCTATTTCACTTTCAATTTTGAAACAAAATAAGATAAGGATTTGATATTTAGGAATGGACCATACTTCATGGATACCAGAGGGCTCTACCTCAACAAATGGACTCCAGTTTTTGACCCTAAACTTGACGTGCCAAATGATGTCCTAGTTTGGGTTCGTCTTCCTCACCCCCCTTTGCACTGTTGGGGTGATGATTCCATTCGTGCTATTGGAAATGCAGTAGGAAAATTCATCAATCGAAGTGAGCCAAAGGACAACATGCAAGCTTGTGCCAGGATCTACGATGAAGTGGATCTGGGTAAAGGTCTTCCTGAAGTGATCAAGGTTAAAGTTGAAAACTGGACCCACATAAAACAACTAAACTACGAGAAAATCCCATTTAAGTACAAGGTATGTCACGAATACGGTCATTTTTCTAATAGATGCTCCAAAATTATTGATATTGAAATCCTGGATCCAAAAACTCAATGGGAAAACATTAAAAAAAAAAGACTGCTATGAACCCTAGAAACCCCTGAAATCCTTCAGCGCAATCTACCCCTCCTCTCAAAGAAACCCTGTCCATTCCCTCTCCTTCCTCCCAAAAACCCTCTGACCCTTCCCAGAAACCCTCTAAACCATCCCTCAATTCTTCCTCCATTCCATACATTGCCTCTTCCAACCCATTTTACTCCCTCGCTCTTTCTAAAGATGACCCTCCTCAGCCCTCCATCCCCATTCATCCCTCATCCTCTCAATTATCTCCCTCTAAATCCTGCGCCTCCCCCTGCCCCCACCCCCCCAACTCTGCTTCAGAACCTTCCTCTGCCCGGATCACTAGAAACACAACAAAAGAGCACAAAGTCATTTTGGAAATCCTTAAAAAAACTGGCCCTAAAAGGAAGTCCTCTAAAGATCACAGAGATGAAGCTGCCCAAAAAGATATAGCCCTTGGAACCTAACATCCTATTGAAACCTTCATCCTAGGGTAAAATAACAAAGAGGCAAGATAGAATGAACAAGGAGGGAAGACAGGTCCTCACCTTGCATTCCTGAAATGACGAAAGCCCTCTCTTGGAACTGCAAGGGCTTAGGGTACCCCTCAAAAAATTCAGCTCTAAGAGACCTAATAAATCAAGAAAAACTTGATATCATTCTCCTTCAAGAAAGTAAACAAGAATATCATGACATGGAAAGCATTATAAGCAGAATGAAGAACTCTATGGGCACCTACATGGAATCCAGGGGAGCCTAAGGAGGAATAACTATCATTTGGAAAAAGAGTGTTTGGGAGCAAAAAAGAGCTGTCAAAACTAAAAAATGGATCAAATTAAACCTACAAAGCACTAAAGAGAAAATTGAGATCATTTTATATAAAATTTATGGGCCTAATCATCACACGGATAAAGAAGCTTGCTAGAATACAATGAAAATTGATATCGACAATGAAGACAACAGGAATATCATCATAGGAGGGGATATTAACTTGATCTTGCATGCTAATTAAAAAAGGGGTGGAAGCTTCAACTCGGATCCTTCAAGAGACCAGCTCAAAATCATCATCCAAGACCATGATTTGGTTGATGTCATCCCAAAGGATCGCAAGTTCACCTGGAGTAATCGTAGGATTGGAGTGGGAAACATTATGGAACGACTTGACAGATTACTTGTCGTTGTCCCGATCCTCTCTTTCTTCTTGGTTGACTCCTATAATATCCTCTCTTCCACAGCCTCTAATCACTACCCTGTCACCCTCTCCCTCGGTGACCAACCCTCCCTCGGTCCTCTCCCTTTTAAATATAATCCCCTTTGGAGCGATATCCCTAACACAAGATAGATTGTGTATTCTTCCTGGTAGCAGCATGTTGAGGAGTCTCCCTTGCACATTTGGGAAACAAAGTTGAAGAAGGTTAGAATGGCCCTGAAAGAATGAGCCAAGCTTCATTACAAGGAACCCGACAAAGCCAGAACATAAATAAAAGAAAATCTAGAGGCTATCCACAATGATATTGATACTCATGAAATGAATCAAGAAAATTCTAATCAAGAGAAAGAACTTTACTGGCAGTTGTATAAAATTAATAGGAAAGAAGAGGAGAAGTGGAGGATAAAATCTAGAAACCTGTGGCTTCAAGAAGGAGATAAAAACACTTCTTTCTTCCACAAGAAAGCTATAGTTGGAAAAACAAGAAATAGCATATCTTCTATCATTGATAATCAAGGAATAACCCAGACAGAGAAAGAATATATTAAAGTTTCTACCTCAAATCACTATAAAAATATGCTCACTGAAACAACTGCGGTTGAGGACTATTCATATCTCTTATGCCACCTCCCAAAGTTAATCACGAAGGAGATAAACAACACCTGAAAAAGAGATATAGAGGAGGTTGAAATTCAAAATGCCATATGGTCTTTTCAGCCATATAATTCACTGGGTTCGGATGGCTTCTCCATCAGTTTTTATAGGACCTGCTAGGACTTAATAAAAAAATATTTAATAAAAATGATTCAATGGGATCAAAGGAAGAAAAAGATTTGGGGCTTTACCAACTCCACCTACCTTGCCCTAATTCCTAAAGAAAACCATCCCTCCTCTTTTTCAAGGTTCAAACCTATTTCTTTATGAAACTCCTCTTACAAAATCATCACTAAAATCCTTGCCATACGCCTTAAACCCCACTTTCCCAACCTCATCTTTGAAAATAAAGGAGAATTTATCTGTCAAAGATAAATCTTGGACTCCATTCTCCTTGTTCAAGAAGCCATTCATTCGAGTAAGATGCGAAATGAGAAAGGTTTCATCCTGAAGCTTAATCTCACAAACGTGTTTGACATGGTGAGGCATTCCTTTCTCATCTCTATCCTTCAAAACATGGGTTTTGACAATCACTTCATTTCCCTCACCAATTCCTGTATTTCTAACCCTTGGATCTCTGTTGTGGAGGGAAATCCCCTCTGCGGACAGAGGCAATCCCACTAGCCTTAGAGTGGGTCTAGCAACAATCGAAACACACAAAGCTATTGATTCCTAGTTACAAAATATAGAATCGTGATAGATCGCTTACCATGATTCCTTCGTTGTTCTTGTCGAAGAAGAAGTGGCACTTCCATTCCTAGCTGGACAGGTCAGGATCCGTGAGCTCGTTACATCCAAATACCTGTACACATGCAAAGAAGAGAGACAACATGCAACATAATATTCCACACTTTATAACTATCGATCAGTCAGAGAGGAACAAATGAAATTTCATTATATAATGGACAAACAAAATCATGGAACCAACAGCAGAGTCATGTACATTAAGATACAAGAGAACGATTACAACTGGTGCTTTGACGTCGTGATCTTCCTTCGACAGGGTTCCATCAGGACGTGTCTCACAAAGCTCGTCAGGGGTTTGATAGAACTCTCTCTCTCACAGGGTTCTCCTTAGCTCTGCTCTTAATTGTCACTCAGCTATAATTTCCTTCCCCAAAGTTCAGCTAGCTAGCAAATGGAGAGGGCAGACTTTTATAGAAGGATAAGGAGAGGTTATGATCCCTATAATCATGGGGGAGAGTCCTATCTCTTAGGAAGGTTCCATGAGAGGTGGAAAACAACTTCCTAATCAGGGAGATCTGGAGCCAAACAACCCAACCTCTTTTTGATGATTCGTTCTGAAGTTGTTATAATCAAACTTCCACCTTCTATTGTTAAAAAAAATTCCTTAAGGCTTGGCGCAGGCACAACACAGGGACAGAGCGCCAGCTGGTGCACCCACTAGTGTTTATTTTCCCCATTGGCGCGAGGGATGAACTAGGCACTCCCGCCAATGCCAAAACATGGGTTTTTAGGGTTTTTCAGAGGAAATGTTCGTGAGGAGAATTCTTGCCCTTATGCAGAATGATACCATTAAGGTGTTTTCAGGACATTTTATTGTTCACAGGTCATGGTAATAGTCCTCCAATGTACGGGACGAGGGATTGCAGGGACGGTGACAAAATGTTATGTAACAATATCTCCCCTCATAAATGGTAGGTCTGCAACCTTCTTTCAATCTTCTAGAGGTCTCAGACAAGGTTGTCCCCTCTCTCCCTTTCTCTTCATCCTTATGGTTGAATCCTTTAGTAGGTCCTTGGACCACAAGCGTAGATTTAGTATCATCACTGGAATCAAATTGGAAATGGATTCAAGAACATGAATCATTCTCAATTTGCAGATGACACCCTCCTGATGGGCGACGCCACCTGCATAATGCTTAAAGATTCAAATCTCTTCTTGAAAATTTTATGCTTTACTCTGGAGAGTTGATAAATTATCAAAAAAGTTGTATTTATGGATGAAACACAAAAAACCATACCATTCACAACATTGCACAAATTTTTTGAGTCTCTGAAAAACTAAATTGGACATATTTCAATTATCTTGGGATGCCAGTCAGTGTTGAGCCTTTGAAGTCTAAGGTATGGAACATTACAATCAAAAAACTGAAAAAAAAGAGTGCAGCAATGGGGATCTTCCTGGTTAAACTTGGCTGGGCAGATAATCCTCCTTAAACCTGTCCTCTCTTCTCTGCCTTTGTACCACTATACCTTGCTTAATGTTCCTATCATCATACATCTAAAATTGAAGCAGTTTTAAGACCATTTCTTTGGCAAGGAGGGAAAAACGAGAAGAAGAAATACAACTTAGACAAGTGGAGACAAGTCACGCAAAATCAAGAAAATGGAGGGCTCAAAATTCGTATCCAAAAACTCTTGAACAAAGCCTTTGGTGGAAAAATCGTGTGGTGCCTGATCGGTGGACAACAATCATGGTGGAAACAAGTTTTTGAATCCAAATACCTCAACTCTCCCAAACAAAATCGCCTTGATCGCGACATCCCAAGTAGGCCTTGCTCTAGAATCTGGGCTCTATGCAAGAAAGCCATCCCTTTTATCAGCAGAAATATTTCCAAAGTTTATCAAGGGGAAAGCAACACTAACATCTGGAATGAAAGAATTATGGGGCAAGCTCCTCTTAAAGAAAGGTCAGGCTTTCTCTGAATTATATCTCACCATTGGAATCTTGACTTAAACTCCTTAGATCATATCTCAAGGTGGGATGAGAATTATAACTCTTGGATTGATTGGAACTTCCCTCCTATACCCTCACATCTTGAGGAAGATCTAATAAACCTCAAAGTAATGCCTCATGGTGCAGCACCTTTATTGAAAGGTAGTGAAGACAATATTCAATGGGATCCCTTCAGGTCCTCATACTCTATCAAAGTTTCCTACTGTAAACTCCTAAAAGAGAAGTTCCCCTCTCCTCAATGGCCAATCTAGAATCTCATCTAGAATTTTGAAGCAATACCAAAGGTAAAAATCCTTACGTGGACTCTCCTCAAAGGTAAGATATTAACCTCTGAAATTTGAAGAAAAAGATGAGTAAATGGCTCATCCAAATGCCCCAATTGTCAATGCACATAAGAGAATTCATTACATCTCTTTTTGAAGTTCCCTTTTGCAATCAATTGCTGGAAAGATATCACTCCTTTTTCTCGGATTCATTTATAATCCATCAGCACTACTCCTGACTTGATAAAAAATGGGAAAAAATAATACCCATGGGGGGAAAAGAGTAAGAACATAACCAAAAGGGTTTGGGATACCCTTCCTTATGTGCTTCTTTGGAACATATGGAGGTAAGAAATAAGATGATCTTCAATGATAAAAAAACCATCTCAAAGGAAATTTTGCTACAAGACTTGGAGCCTCACCATAGAAACTATTCTCTCCAAAAACACAGGTAATATCAACTTCAGTGAACTCCAAGTAGATGAAAGAAATTTATTGGGAAAAATCTTGGACAGCCAAAACCATTTCAAATATTCAGTTACACAACCTCATCATTTATAAAACTGGAAGATAAGACTAAAATAAAAAGAGTTTATCGAATGGCTCGATATCTGCAAAAGACTAGCTCTCTTCTTTGATGGAGCCTCTAAATCGAATCCGGGTATTGTTGGAGCTGGAGGTCTCATAAGAAATGAAAATGGCAGTGCCTTGTTCTCTTTTGAATCGAGTCTCGAATCTCTATCTAACAACAAAGCTGAAGCCTACAACCTCCTCCAAGGTCTCCAATTGATATAGAGAAACAACATGACAAATGCAATGGTGTTTGGGGTTTGAGCTATTATCATTAGCATGATGTTAAAAGACTCCCCACTCCAAAACATAGCTCTTCACAGAATTATCAGTAGATTCCACAACTTGACTAAAGATATGAAGGATATATCCTTCCATCACATTCTAAAAGCTAATAATAAGCTCATGGATAACTTGGCTAACATATCCTGTGGAAGACTAGTTGATCAAATCCATAGACACGATGGACTATCCTTTACACCTTTTCCATGATTCTATTTCTGTCAAAAAATCATCTTCACTGGATCCTCTGCAAGATTCTATCTGAACATATCGGTCCTCCCCATATCCCCATCTCCTCTCCTCTCGTGACCTTATCTCCTCAATCTCCCACCCTTTCCTCCCTCCCATTCCCTCCCTGTGTTATTTATACCTCCCTCCTCCTCACAATGCTTCATCACCTCTCATTGTGTGCCTTCATCTCTATCACGCACCCCTTATCTACTAATGTCCTTAGACTTGTTCCCTTTCCCATCTTCCATTATTTTCTCGCCTCTCCCCTGTTTCCCTTGCTCACTTCCTCACTCTTCATCACCCTCGTGCTCCTTCCCTATTCTTTCTACTCCCCCTTAGCCCTCCCGACTTCCCTCTCCTTGTCCTCTTTCATCATGGCACGCAGTGAGGAATGCCTCAATTGTGCTAACCTGCAAGTAGAAATGGAATAGATCCATGCACAGAATAAGCTCTTGGATGAAAAGAAGCAAGTAGATATGAATCTCCTTCAGCACAGGGCAACATCACTCCAGAATGAATTCAATGAGCTCTCCAATCGTTGCTTGCACGTGGAAGAATCTATTCATATTCTAAAATATATTCTTGAGAAACGTTCAGCTCCAAGATCCGGCTCCAACAATGTGAGAAATGTCGGTCCTGAAGATAACACTGATGCATCAACCAGACGGCCAACTAGCATCGACTGATCCTCACTCCACCTCTCTCCTTTCTGCATATGTCTTTTAATTTTTTTTTCCTTCTTTCTCAGTTTGTCAAAATATATCTTGAATCTATAATGCAGTATAAATTGAACAGTCGACATCACGTAAGCTTAGAATTTTGTGTTTTCTACTCTCTTGTTTGTTTACATCTACATTAGATTGTAACAAGGAATCCTTCCTTTCTTTTTTTCGAATATAATATAGCTCCCGACCTTGCTAAATATATATATATATATATATATATATATATATATATATATATATATATATATATATATATAATACTAAACACATTGAATACATGTTATGAACATATAACCAGCTAATCCACCTAATCCACCTAATCCACCATAACCCTAAATAAATCTCAGAACTAGCATATTAAATATATTTAAACACATACACGAAAAAACAGTACTAAATGCATATTTCTCAGTGCAATTTTGATTTTGATATCTTAGTGCAAATTTAATCATGTTTTGTAATTCAGACCAAAAGTAAGTAACTAAACACAAAATTATAAATAAGAAATTCACAGTTTTTCTATTTATGAATCATATATACAATTGTTTCCAGATTTTAGTTAGAGTTCATATTGCAAAAATAAAAATCATGATTTCTGAACAAAAATGAAGAAAATGAGAACGTTTCCATGCGAATTTACATGATCTATGATAACTAATCAAAGGAAATGTTTATCATAGATTTTCCACTACCACGTCCTTTCATAACATGTCTCCGAAGTCTCATAGTATGAATATTTCCAATGTAGTTTTTGTGGACAAATATCCAATTAAGTGGTTATCTTAATCCCCTTGAAATAAATGAAATATATGATATTTTACACATAAAATACTCTTGCACACAACTAACATTCCTTTATAGAATCCATATGGCTCGTATATCTTGGCCATGTACTTCAATTGGTCTATTGATATACATAATTGTGTTTCTATTTTTTAAAGAATATTTTCAATTGGTCTATTGATATCACATAATTGTGTTTCTATTTTTCAAGCATACTTTCATCTCATGATGATAACCTAGTTGACCATGAGCTTGTTGTCTAGAGATATTTTCTTCTTACATTTCTCTTAAAAATGGCGTTACAAATACTAAAAAAATATAAAAATGCTATATCAACTTACACTACTTGGACTCGTGTCACAATCATGCTTACAAAAGTCCTCCATGGTATGAAAACAGGTTATGGTATTCATAAATATTACTGGTTTCCCTTTGTTTTCAATGTACGGATTACATTTAAAATGCTCAAATATTACGTTAAAAAAATTTCCAACTCTTATGGGATTTGCAACTAAAGAAGCAATGTGATAAACATTTAGGATTGGTTTTCTAGCATTCTTCGATTTCCAACTGAAGAAGCAATCTGATAAACCTTTAGGTATATTTTTCCATCATGATTTGCTATTGCTGCTAAGGTTGCATTCTCAACCATGTCTACGAGCATGGCACTTATTTATATGATATTTTTTCTATTTAATTAATTTATCTTATTATTAAAAACAAAAAAACTATTTGAAATAAATCAAACTTTAATTTGTAGATACTGTTATGAATATTTAGTGGAATTTAACCAATATCATCCTCATAATTATTAATAATTAAATTAAAAATTCTATAAACTCCATTCCAAATAAACTTATCCACACAAATATATCAATTTTAATCTCCAAATTCTCAAATTTTTACCACTAATAGTGGATGGATCTATACACATGTTAATTGACATATATATGGAAAACGAAAACTGGAAAAAAAATAAATAGATTCCAAATTTTTTTATGCTATAAACACTAACTAGAATGAGCAGAGTATCTGAATAGGCTACAAAGCAAGACAACTGAGCTTTTCCATAGTGTAATGAGTGGATCCATAATTCTTCCAATACAAAAATTCCTATTTAACTCTTGTTACATTAACTCGATAATATATGAGATTCGACAAATAATTTTACTTACCGATCCATCAAGGAAAAGGTTGACTGTATGTGATTTCAATAACACTGGGTCAAACAATGAATACAGGTAAATTTCCCCTGCGGCTGACCATGAGCATCTTGGCCATTTCTTTTGTAAAAGTGTATGTATCATGCAATCCATATTCTCTTTCCTTGAAAATAGAAAAACAATGAGTATGCTCTTTCCTTGAAAGTAGCAAAACAATGAGTTTTAACTATTCTAAGAAAACCCATAAACCTGTGCGAAAAAATAATACAAATGATGCAAAGGGATACATTGATACTATTGGCCAAAAGGATCATTAACACGAACACCTTTTATTGCCCAAATATTTCATCCTAACCCTTCCATGCCCTAATCTTTCATCCTTTGAGTGATTTTCTTTTTAGAATCTACTATCCCCTTATTGCAGTTGTGAATATTTGAAAATTCAATCTCTAAACCCTCGCGAATTTTTTTTGCTAAATGAAATTCAACTTCAAAGTTCAAAGGTGGAATGAATTCTGATTTCTCATGAAATTCGGCTTCAAAGTTCAAAGTTGGAATGAATTATGCTTTCTCATTTTCTATATTGTGCTCCATCTGAAAAGGAAACACAAAGTATAATCATATATTAGCAATGTTTATGTGGATATTGCTAACATGATAAGTTTGGAAACCACCTTCAAGCTGTGCAAATCAGACATGGTTGTGGTGTGGCAATATCGAGACTCTCATCCTCTGTGGGGTTTCTTCAACAACATGGTACCTGACAAAAAAATATCACTAAGAGGAACACCTTTCCATGCCCAAATATTTCATCCTCTGAGTGATTTTCTTTTGAGAATCTACTACCCCTTATTGTAGTTCTGGAAATTTGAAAGTTTTCAAAGAAACATTAGTATTTGGTGAGTTAGTTAGGTAGTTAACAGATCCTAAATGAAGGAGGCAGTGGATCTAATGGCCCAAAAAATTTCAATCGTCTTACATTTGATCCAATGGCCCAGACAGGGACACAGTGGCAGCTGGGGAGTTGTTTTCAAAGAGGAATGCCTTACGACATAATTAAAACTAAATAAAGGACAATAATTATCACTTCTTTTATCATTTCCTGTGTGTTCATAATATAAGATGTTACAAAAAATAATTTTAAATTACTTTGACAGTTCCATACTACTTTAATATTAGCTATACATTTCATACAAATGAAAAAATTTCAAAATTACGGCATATATATTCTTGCTAGGTTGAGTTAAACTTAGATCCAATATCCTATGGAAGAAATATCTATCCATGTATAGGATTTACTATCTAATAAAAGATAAATTAGTTATAGAAAAGAAGAAATTTTGAGGATTTTTAAATGACCATGGACACAACCACATGCCATTGAGGGCATAATAGACCTCTACCAAGCATTCTTCAAAACCGTGAACTCTATGCTCTCACAAACACATTTGCTAGATATATTTACTCAAGAAAAGGCTCTTGTTCTTTGGATTCAAGGTGTTTTCCACCTATTTAATGCATTTGGATCCCTAATAGTATGTATTTCCATTTATTTTAATGCATAGTGGCCCTCCAACAAGGATTCATCACAAGTGTGGAACTCTTTTCTCTCGCAATTTTGAATTAATTGATGGGTTTGTAGGGTGGTTTGTCCACAAAATAAAACATTGGTTATCAGAAAATTTGTAAAAAATATCAATGGATCCATGTTCTTACAGAAAAATGACGTGGATGCTAATAAGTTTACATTACAGAATGCGACATAGCTTTTGAAAATCTGTTGTAAGAGGCATTCACTCTTACAGATCCAAGGAATCCAATAAAACACACATTCAGGTAGCAAGATGATTATAATATTTATTTGGTATGATAGAGTATATTATAATTTGGATAGAAATAAAAATGATAAATGACTTGTTTTTTAGTCAAATTTACTCAAAAAATGACAATGTTGCAACTCACTAACCCCACAAAACTATCATTCCATAGGAGCCCATTGCAATCGAGGGTTTGGCTCCTATCAAGGGTGAAAATCAAGGCGAATATGTGATCCATGTTGGAAATATTACTATTAGTGTTGCCGAACTTGGGACCCCTCACTGCACAGAGGCCGAAACAATGGTGAGAGAAGGTAATGAAGCCAACAACGAGGGTTTAATCATGAATGGGAGAATTTTTTATAATGGAGAACTTGTGGTAGCTGAGCAAGGACCATCTAATGGCGAAGGTGTGGCTACTGAACAAGAACCCTTACACGGAGAAGTTATAAGTGTTAAGAAAGAGCCCTCACCTAGGACCTTGGAAGAAGCAGCGCCTTGCCTTGAGGGTTTACTGGGGTTTCTGAAGCAGATCGATGTTGGGGAAGTCGTTGGTTAGAAGTTTAAACCTAGCACTATTCTAGGGCCTTTTGAAATCTTGATCCAATTGTTTTATGGGAATTCGATTTTTTTTTTTTGGGTTAAACCTACAAATCTAGTAAAAGGCCTGAAGTTATCATTGTAACTCAAAACATGGATACCCTTTGGATTAGAACACCTTCTTTTAGATGGTAACCAAATGAAATATCTATTTCCCCTCTATGTTTATAATGTATGCAAAGATGCCACAGTTTTTTTGGTTCCTCGACTGCGTGGGAAGCTTTGGGAAAACATTCCTCTTCCAAGGCATTCTCTTACAAAGACATGGTTTCGAACAATGTTCTCCAAAGTGCAAGGTTGCCTTGGGGACGTCCCATGCCCTCACACAAGGCGGATCAAACACAAGTTGCTCTAGGTCCTTTTATAGTAAATAAAGTTGAGAATGTCCCTTCAATGGAAATCACTCATCCAAATATGAATGGAATCCCTTACAATATAATATTATGCCAAACAAATAACAACATTGAATTTCTTTCTAAGCTCTCCTTTAAAAATTCATATTATGACTTGGAAAACAATTAAACACTTTCAATTTTTTTTGTTTTCATTTAAGTCTGTTGGGAAAAATACTGAGAGGGGGGGTGAATCAGTATTTATAGTATAATCAAAACTTTGACTTTTTCATTCCTTAAAACCCATACGCTACTTTCCTTCAGTAAATCTGCGTATATACGCGGATCCCCTTTATGAAACTCGCGTATACAGAGATCTAGATATGTAATTAACTCTTCACTTAGATCATTCCATCATTCATTTATCAGATGTTCAATAAACTGTAAACATGTGCAGTAATAACATAATAAGCCATCACACAAAGCATCACACATGAACACCAGGATTTTTAGGTGGAAACCCAAATCGGGAGAAAACCACCGCTGCAGTTGCTCAGCCTTCAATATTTTTATTATAGAGAAAACATGTTACAACATATGTGCTGGTGCAGACTTGACCAGCACGCAGGCACCCACCTGCGCTCGTTTACCAGCCTCTCCTGGAAGGGAGCTCCAACCCCCTGACTCGTTTACCAGCCTTTCCTGGAAGGGAGCTACGACCCCCTGATCTTGTTTACCAACCTCACCTGGAAGGGAGCTACGAACCCCTGACTGAAGGCTACAACCTTCAGCACCACCTTGGACCACGTTTCATCAATTTTCACACTGGATCCAACCACTTCAATAGAACACAACTTGCAGGCCACAATTCATCATATTTCCATACCGAACCCTTTCATACTTTTAAGCTCAAACATACATCATCAACAGATACATATCAACACAGATCAGATAGCAGAAACACAGCAGAACATATCAGATATTTCATACCCCTTGCTTCAGCAAACCCTATTTTTCATACGCGCTTTCCCTTTACTGACGTCGCGTATATACGCGCTTCCGTCCACACAAACCAACGTATACCTCAGTGTATATTGTATTGCGCATACGCGCTTTCTCTTCGCTGAAGCTGCGTATATACGCGCTTCCTCCGCGACGAAGTAGCGTATAGATCTTCAATTATTACAGAGCAGCATACTTCTTCAGATCAGATTTTCAGATCAGATTTACCCTTTCACTTCAGACAGATGTTCGCCTCATCACAGATCTAAGCCTTCCATAAGCAGATCTAGTAGATACATTTCAGATCTAGATCCCTTTCTTCATCATTGGTGCATCATCCATTCAGATTTATCTTCAAGTGTAACCCTTTCATTCAGATCTACTTCAGAGAGAAGTATTCATTCAAGCTCAGACATCTTGCACCCATGCTCACAATTTGCACAATGAATTTCTTCTCCTTATATAGGTTTTCCTTTTTCAATACCATGAGCCCCTTTTTCAATACCATGGGCCAAAACCATACCATGAGCCCAAAACTACCTGGACGGGGTCAATTAGGCGGATCTTTACCCAATACCATGGGTCAATACCATGGTGGTTACCCTTGGTTTTGCACTTTTTGAGCGCTTTAGCCCATACGCGACTTGGCACGTTCTTTTCCGCGTGCATACGCGACTTCCCCTAGGCCAATCCGCGTATACCAAGTGACATACTCTTTTTATTATATTTTGAGCACATTCTGAATTCCTTTCTTTATTGCCTTCTGTTCACACTGTAGATACATCAGATTTCCTTCATCAAACCATATTATATCAAGCACAACTTCATCAAGTAAGTTGTCATCATCTTCATCAAGTGGGTTGCCTTTCAAAGACAACACTCAGCATCGTATTGTCAACAAACATCATTTTACATCATTTACCAAGTCCATCAAGTCAAGAATAACTTCATCAGGTGGATTGCCATCAAGGACAACATCTGTCAACAGTCGCATGCCTTCATCCTCATTCAGTGGGTTGCCATCAAGGACAACACTCTGCATCATATTTCCAACAATCTCCCCCTTTGGACTTGATGGCAACCACGATGGTGCTTGGTTGCCACAACAGATAGGTACCATGTCACTCTCCCAAGTATGTCACATCATTATCTTCTCTTTATTCAAACACCATGTCACTCTCCCCCTTTGACATCAAGGGCAAAGGGTGGATCAAAAACCAACATTCTCCCCCTTTTCTCCTCATGTTGAAGAAACATTCTGTAGATCTGATATGTGCTGAAGTGGCCAAGCTCCCCCTGAGTTCATGCTGAATATTTTTCAATGAAGTATATGACTCTATGATCTTTCTATCACCAAAAGACTCATACTTACATCAAATATCCATCCAAGTGGATTTACATATAAGACTCAAGTACTCAACCAAGTGGGTTTACACATTTCAACTCAGCTACCCAACCAAGTGGGTTTACAAAAATTGACAAGTCCTTACATGACTGAATATAGCAATTTACATCATGAGTCTCAACAAGACATTTACACCAAACTACAAAAATAACTTTGAGACCAACACCAGAAAGTCCTCAAGAAAGAGAACATATTTCAGAATCAACATAATGCCAACAATGCATTATACTAAGCAAGGCCAATGCTCCCCCTGAATCTGTGCAATCAAGCAATCTTTCCAAAAGACTAAGGCTCCCCCTTAGTTTGTTCATCCTGAAAACTTCCACCAACAAATCATCAAGGCATCGTCATCAAAACATTAGAAACAGAATTGTGAGAACTGGAACACCACCAGAGATACCAAACAGTATCAGAGATACCAAACAGCACTGCAGCTGTGCTGAAAAGAGCTGACTCCAAGCAAAAGTTTTCAGAAATCATACATACGCGGTTTTCTGTGCAGGAACTCGCGTGTATACGCGACTGTGTTTCAGGAAACCCGCGTATCCCAAGCCATCTTCTAAATTTCAACCAGATTTGTTCTTTTGACTGGCAGAGACCACTCCCAGCTTCTGTCTTAGATGCTCGAATGCTTCCCTGGGCAGAGGTTTGGTAAAGATATCAGCAGCTTGTTCTTTGGAGGTAACATACTCCAACTTCACTTTTTGTTCAAGCACTTGTTCACGTAGGAAATGATATTTGATGGGAATGTGCTTGGTTTTCGAATGCATAACAGGATTCTTTGAGATACTGATGGCACTTGTATTATCACACATAATGGAGATAGGAGTTGCACATTTGATTTGAAAATCTTGCAAGGTTTGCATCATCCATATGAGTTGAGTGCAACAAGATGCGGCAGCTACATACTCTGCTTCAGCTGTTGATAAGGCAATAGAATTTTGCTTCTTGCTGAACCAAGATACTAACCGGGGTCCCATATAGAATGCACCACCACTAGTGCTTTTCCGATCATCAACACTTCCAGCCCAATCTGCATCAGTGTAGGCATGAAGAGTAAGATCAGCATTCTTTGGATACCATAGACCAAAGTCTTGAGTTCCTTGTAGATATTTGAAAATTCTTTTAACAGCCTGAAGGTGAGACTCTTTTGGATTAGCTTGGAATCGTCCAACAATCCCAAATGCATGCATAATGTCTGGTCTAGTCCCAGTGAGATAAAGTAGACTTCCTATCATTGATCTGTAATCTGGTTGATTCACCATGGGAGAATCATCATGAGAACTGAGATTGCATCCGGTTATCATTGGAGTACTTACAGGTTTGCAATCTTCCATGCCATACTTCTTCAGAATTTTCTTAAGATATTTTTCTTGTGATAGGAATATACCATCTGTAGATTGATGCACTTGCAAGCCAAGAAAGAAAGTTAGTTCCCCAAGCAAAGACATTTCAAATTCTTGCTGCATGACAGAAGCAAATTTCTGACTCATAGATTCTTCGTTACTCCCCAAAATGATATCATCAACATATACAACAACAATCAATAGTTTATCATTTTCAACTTTTGTGTATAAGTTGCTATCAGCAGACCCCTTTGAAAATCCTTGTTGATGAAGATATTTGTCAAGACGATAGTACCAAGCCCTTGGAGCTTGTTTGAGACCATATATAGCCTTTTTAAGTCTACAGACAAGATTTGCATCATTTCCCAAAATGAATCCTTCTGGTTGTTCTATATATACTTCTTCTTCTAGATCACCATTAAGAAAAGCAGATTTGACATCCATTTGATAAACTTTGATTTGTTGACAACTTGAAAAATCAAGGAACATTCTGATGGCTTCAAGTCTAGCTACAGGAGCAAAATTTTCTTCAAAGTCTATACCTTCTTGTTGAGTATACCCTTTACATACCAGTCTAGCTTTGTTTCTTACAACATCCCCATTCTCATTTAACTTGTTCTTGAAAATCCATTTAGTTCCAATGACATTTTTATCATGAGGCCTTGGAACCATATCCCAAGTGTCATTCTTCTCAATTTGAACAAGTTCTTCATCCATGGCTTGCCTCCAACATTCATATTTGCTAGCTTCATTGACATTGTGTGGTTCAATTGTGGATAGAAGTGCAAAATGATTAGAAGATCCCATAAGAGTTCTCCTTGTTCGTACACCAGATTCTTTGTCACCCAAAATTTGAGTTTCAGGATGATTCTTTTGAACATATCTGGATGGAGCTTTTTCAGATAGATCATCTTTAGGTTCTTCATTGGATCCACTGTCTACATCATTGCTATCTGATGTAGAAGGCCATATGTCGCCATCATCTTCATTTGCGGTTTGTTTTTCTTCTTTAGGAGCTGCAGGAGACTCATCAATAACAACATCAATACATTCAACAACTTTTCAAAGCCTTTTATTGTAACATGTGAAAGCTTTGCTTGACGAAGAGTAACCAAGAAATATCCCTTCATCTGATCTAGGTTCAAACTTGCCAAGTTTTTCATCATTATTTTTTATAAAGCATTTACTTCCAAAAACCTTAAAATGCTTCACAGTGGGAGAATTGCCATACCAGAGTTCATATGGAGTTTTGTCACTATTTACCCGAACATGAGCTTTATTGAGAATGTTAAATGCTGTATGTGCTGCTTCACTCCAGAACATGTCAGGAACATTAGAATCAGAAAGCATAGCTCTAGCCATTTGAACAATTGTTCTATTCATTCTTTCTGCTACACCATTTTGTTGCTGAGTGCCTGCTACAGAGAACTGTCGTTTAATGCCATGTTGTTCACAAAATTCAAAGAATTCATTTGATGAATATTCTCCTCCTCGATCAGATCTAAGACACTTGATTTTTAGATCTGATTCATTTTCTGCCAAAGCTTTGAAGTTCTGAAATTTTTCAAGTGCTTGATCTTTGTGTTTAATGAACCTGATCCAACACATTCTAGAGTAGTCATCAATAAATAAGATATAGTATTCTTCCCCACGTAATGAATTTTTCCTCATAGGTCCACATATATCAGTATGAATGAGTTCAAGAGGCTTACTTGATGATCCTTCTTTGGCATTAAATCGTACTCTGGTTTGCTTACCAAATTGACAAGATTTGCATATGGTACTTCCTGGAAGATTGACCTTGGGAAGATCACGAACAGCTTGAAGTCTGCTAGCTTTGTTGATTTGAGAGAAACTCAGATGTCCCAGCCTTCTATGCCACAGCCAATTTTCCGAGGACTTGCTCAAGTAACATTGATCTATGCCATTTAGAATATACAGGTTGCTTGGATTTCTTTTTCCTTTTATAATGATTTTTCCTGTGTCAAGATCACGAACCACACATTCTTTGGAACTGAAGACCACTTCTGCTCCTTGATCACACATTTGACTAACACTTAACAGGTTATGCCTTAATCCATCCACATACATGACATCTTTAGCCTTCACTTTTTCTTTTAGAAATACTGACCCTTTTCCTTTAATCACAACAGGAGTATCATTTCCAAATGTAACTTTCTTTTCCTTTTCTAGAGCATTATAAGTATGAAGTTTGCTTTTGTCACCTGTCATGTGTCTTGAGCACCCACTATCGATGTACCATTGATTTTCTTCACCCTCTGCAAATAATGCTATCCCACAATTTTCAACCGGCGGTTCTTTCTTCTTCCACACTTTAGAGCTTGAGGGAACATGTTCTTTAGGCTGGATCTTGTTCCTGCATTCATATTCTTCATGGCCAAAGTTATTGCAATAAGTACATTCAACTTCACTTTGAAGAGGAGAAAAATTGTTATAGGTATTCTTCTTTGGTTCAGTATCCAACCTTTTCTTTCTTGCTTCTCTTGTCATGATGGTTTTATATGCAACACATTGAATAGATTTATGACCAAAATTGTGACACGTGAAACATTGCCCATTGAAGTAGAAATTTCTGCGATCATGGAATCTTTTATTTGAATTTACCTGTTGGTTGTAGTGTCTTTGAAAGCTATCCCTGTTAGTGTTCCTTGAATTGATATGGTCCTGCTTTCCCGGTAGAAATCCTTTATTCTCTTGCTGAGTGACTGAATGATGTAAACCACCTGTAACTGCTTTTAGAAAGTTTGGTGCTGAAGTTTGAGAAGATTCTCTGGTATATCCAAGACCTATCTTTATAAGAGGAGAACGTTGTACCTTGATGATCTCATCTAAGGTTTCAGATCCTTTAGCAAATCTAAGATTCAAGGTTTTTGCTTTCTCAACTTCTTTTCTTTGACTTACCACTTCACATTCTAGTTTTTCAATATGTTTCTTGGCTTCTTCAAGCTGCTTTTCAATGGTCTCTCTGATTATCTTTTCTTCTTCTAAGCGTAGTTTGAGTTGATTATTTTCTTCAAGAAAATCATTCTCCTCTAGAGCATCCATAAAAGTATCCTTTTCTTCTTTTTGTTCAAATGCCATGAGAAGTCTAAGATCTTTTTCACATTCTTCCTCACTATTAGATGACTCATCACTATCTTCATTAGCATAGTAACTTTTCTTAGAGCTAGATCGGTTCTTATTCCTTCTTACTACTTCTTTTTTTTTATAAGGACATTTTGCAGCATAATGACCAACTTTACCACACTCAAAACATTTGAAGGGAAGCTTACCTTTGAATCTTCCAGTACCTAGTTGGAGCTTTCTCACGAAATTTGCTTCTTCTTCATCGGATACATAGCTGGATTCTTTGATAACCTCCTTTTCCTTTCCTTTTGTAGATGCCTTAAAAGAAGCTTCTCTTATTTGAGAATGACCTCCTTGTCTCATTTCAAAAGCAGTCAGAGTACCATGTAATTGAACAACAGAAAGAGTTTGCAGATCTTGCCTTTCTTCAATAGCAGAAACTTTAGAGTCAAATTTTGAAGTCAAAGATCTCAAGACCTTTTCCACCAGAGTAGTATCAGCCATGGTTTCACCCAAATTTCTCATTCGATTTACAATATCATCCAGACGAAGAAAGAAACTGGCAACACTCTCATCACTATGCATCTTCAAATTTTAATATTCAATTCTAAGAGTTTGGAGTTTTGCACTTTTTACCTTTGTGTCTCCTTCATAGCTTAGAATGATTTTGTCCCATATGTCTTTTGCCGAATGTAACTGCATCACTTTAGCAAATTCTGATTCAGACATGCTTCCCAATAAGACATTCACTGCTTTGGCATTGATTTCATATTTCTTTCTTTCAGCTGCATCAGTAGGAATACTTGCCGGGTATTGATAACCTTCTTCCACGATTGCCCATACATCTGCACCAAGACTTTGCAGATATGATTTTGTACGTACCTTCCAGAAGATCAGATTGCTTCCATTGAATAGAGGTGGCTTTATAGACATTACTCCTTCTTGACTTCCCATTGCGACGGATCTCCTTTAAGCGATCAAGCTTCTGCACAAGGACCTGCTCTGATACCAATTGTTGGGAAAAATACTGAGAGGGGGGGGGTGAATCAGTATTTACTGCATAATCAAAACCTTTTACTTTTTCATTCCTTAAAACCCATACGCTACTTTCCTTCAGTAAACTAGCGTATATACGCGGATCCCCTTTATGAAACTCGCGTATACATAGAGATCTAGATATGTCATTAAACTTCACTTAAACCATTCCATCATTTATTCATCAGATATTCAATAAGCAGTAAACATGTGCAGTAAGAACAGAATAAACCATCACAAAAAGCATCACACATGAACACCAGGATTTTTAGGTGGAAACCCAAGTCGGGAGAAAACCACCGCTGCAGTTGCTCAGCCTTCAATATTTTATTATAGAGAAAACATGTTACAACATATGTGTTGGCGCAGACTTGACCAGCACGCAGGCACCCACCTGCGCTCGTTTACCAGCCTCTCCTGGAAGGGAGCTCCAACCCCCTGACTCGTTTACCAGCCTCTCCTGGAAGGGAGCTACGACCCCCCGATCTCGCTTACCAGCCTCACCTGGAAGGGAGCTACGACTCCTCGATCTCGTTTACAACCAAAGACTCACCTCGACCAATGCTTTCATCACCATGACGGATCCACCACTTCAATAGAACACAACTTGCAAGCATAATTCATCAGTATTTCACACTAACCCTAGCATACTAAGCTTCAAACATAAATCATCAATGTATATATCACCATTGCATTTGAGAAGTGGTGCACAAGCAGACCAGATCGATAATTGCTACCTCCTTACTCAGCAAACCCTAGTTTTCACATGCGTTTCATCGACAGCAACACGTCTGGCCCACAATAAACCGCTGGGCCAGATACCTTAAGTAGAGTATTATTATGATAATGCTATTTTGAAGTCATGTGAGAGATGCTTCCTCCCATATCAATGGACAGATAGATCTTCAATTATTAAGGTAGTAAGATACTCTTCAGATTTCATTCAGATCAGATTTACCCTTTTCACTTCAGACATATGTTCGCCTAGATGTTCGCCTCATCACAGATCTAGGCCTTCCATAAGCAGATCTAGTAGATACAAGTGCATTTCAGATCTAGATCCCCTTCTTCATCATTGGTGCATCATCCATTCAGATTTATCTTCAAGTGTAACCCTTTCCATTCAGATCTACTTCAGAGAGAAGTATTCATTCAAGCTCAGACATCTTGCACCCACACTCATGATTTGCACAATGAATTTCTTCTCCTTATATAGGTTTTCCTTTTTCAATACCATGAGCCCCTTTTTTCAATACCATGGGCCAAAACAATACCATGAGCCCAAAACTACCTGGACGGGGTCAATTAGGCGGATCATTACCCAATACCATGGGTCAATACCATGGTGGTTACCCTTGGTTTTGCACTTTTTGAGCGCTTTATCCCATACGCGACTTGGCACGTTCTTTTCCGCGTGCATACGCGACTTCCCCTAGGCCAATCCGCGTATACCAAGTGACATACTCTTTTTATTATATTTGAGCACATTCTAATTTTCTTTATTGCCTTCTCCAAACAATCAGAGACACTGATTTCCTTCATCAAACCATTCAATACAACTTCATCAAGTAAGTTGTCATCATCTTCACTGTTAATATTTTTCAAAGACAACACTCAAGATCGGGATATCAACAACATCATTTTACATCATTTACCAAGTCCATCAAGTCAAGAATAACTTCATCAGGTGGATTGCCATCAAGGACAACATCTGTCAACAGTCGCATGCCTTCATCCTCATTCAGTGGGTTGCCATCAAGGACAACACTCTGCATCATATTTCCAACAAATTCAACTTTAGTCATGTGTTTAGAATATTTCTAATTCACTGCAAAAGTAAGAAATGCGATGGATTTGCAACAAACAATAAACATTCATTTATGGGTTGTTTTTCCATGTCATCAAATAAATGAGGTTGAAATTTTGGTTTACCTCTCTTCAATCCTCCAGTTATCATAGATTTACTCGACTGAAACAAATAATGTCTAAATGGATGGTAGCCATTATCAATGATTTGATCGTGAACTGTTGATCTAGTTTATTGAATTTAGAAAGTTTTTTATTTAATTTTAAATTATAGAATTTTTGGTTTAATTTATAAGGTGTAAATTATAAAATGTTTAGTGAGTATTGAGAATTGGTTTTATTTGTTTTAAAGGAAATGTGTTTTACTTTCTTCAAGAGTAGTTATGGAGGTTGTACATTTCATTATAGAAATTTTCTTTTAGATTTGTTATGGAGGTTGTACATTTCATTATAGAAATTTTTTATTATGATTAGTGGAAATACTTGGAAACATTTATGTGGTATAAGTTTGTGGGAAGCTTTCATTTTTATTAAATGTTTGTGTAATGCTTCATCTTTATTAAATTAGTGATTTAATTTCTATAAACATGAGTTAAAAATAAAACGATAGAAATTATTTTTCTAAAAAAAAAATTCCATAAAGAGGAGTTAAAAATAAAACGATAGAGATTGTTTTGCCAAAAAAAATTATAAATCTAGTAAAACTTTTTGATTGAAGAAGAGTTAAAAATAAAACAATAAAAATTGTTTGTGGAAAAAATTATAAATTTAATGTATAAATAATGTTTTAACTCAACTTAAATCTATAAGAACTAATTCCCATGAGCTTTAGAGTGAGACCGAAGCACTTCCTTTTAGAGTGCCGCACTCTTACTCATATTTTCTCTCAATTCCATAACATCTCCCAAACTCCCAACTATAGCAATCTTAGAGTGTTTATTTCCCTTCTCTTTGATCATTAAAACAAGATTTTGAAGAATCAAACTTAGATTCTGTTACAACATTTTTTGGTCATCTAAACTCTTACTATTAGATGGACTAAAGTAAACCATCTAAGACCAATTTTACCCTAGTAAAATTGTTTTCAATATGAAAATAACTTAATAATTCATAATTTATTAAGTTGTTTTTGGTCTACACAAGAAACCCCATGAGGAATAATTGAATAATTCCTTATTTGTTTGATTTTCCTCAAGAAATAATTAATTAAACTGTTGTTTAATTAATATTCCTGGTCATATTTAACCCAAAATGGGAAAATTAATTAGATAAATAATTATTTATGTTATTATTTTCTTGGAATAATTATTTAAAACATTATTTACGTTAAATTTGACTAAATCATTTATAAATAATTGAATAAATCACTATTTATTTAATTATTACTCAACCACATTCTTAAAATAATAAATAAATCATTTATTTATTATTTCTAAATAAAGGGATTTGACCAAATTCAAATTCTTTTTCCCTCCAACAAAAACAATAAAATACTACATGAAAGTTGGATCTAGATTTGGTTAATAATATTTTAATTATGCACCAATATCTAGACTAACTCAATATTTTGTTATTAATAGAAGGGGTTTTCCATTCATACACTACCTTTTGTTGCCTAGAGATCACTCTTGATCTATACTTTTGGTCTGACTTTGATCCTCCCATCATTGTCATATTTTTCTACTTTTTTCTTGTGAACTCCCTTTGAGTTCCATTTTTGTCTGGGTTTTCTGCACCATCAAGAGAGAGAGAGAGATCTTAGATCTGAAGTGATAAGGACATAAAATAATCCATCCAATTGAGGGGGACTGGAAACATCTTTCTATGTTCCCTTCCCAAGTGTCATAATACAAAAAATACTTTAAAAATTATTTTCTTGTTCATTGGATGCATGGAGAAACTCTTGCTTATTATTTATTGTTTAATGTCTTTAACTGCATAAATCTAGATTTATACAACATTTATTTAGATCACTAACTACAGATATAAGGAAATTGACAACCATATTTGATGTTAAGGCTCTTTTTTATACACAGCTAAAGTGAGTTTTTTCGTACGTTTGCGATTATAATTCACACTAACAATTGGCGACGCCACAAGGGTTTATAATTACGACCACTGTCATTTTTTAGACACCTGCATGACCAACTGCTTCAAACCCTAGGGTTTTCTCTTTAGCTTCTTAATTTTCATTTCTTGATGTTGTTTTAAACCTTTAAAGCCCTAAAATAGTCAAAATTATAACTTTTGTGTGTTTCTTGGCCCTTTGTAATAGGTATCAGCCACAATAGAGACGACACTTTTTTCTTAAATCTGCTCCCGAAATAGTCGAAAGTGCAGGTCGCACTTTTTGGGCCAAAAACTATGACCTCAGCTCTTAGGTAGCAACAAACAACCTGAAAACTGTGACCTCGGCAGAAAATAAGTCAGAAACTGCGATGTGTGCTTTTTGCGAGATTTTTTTTATGATTTTTTGGGGTTTGTCTAGGCCACTATTCAAGGTTATTTCACCTCCCTCTTCATCCCTCTTGGACCTGTACTTGCTTAGTTTACTCATTGGAGTAGGAACCAAGCCCCTTAGGGCTTCAGTACGCTTCCACCTTTTTAGGAGGAGTTTAGCTGAAGTAGGTATTTTGAGATTTCAGTGTTTTCAGCCGTTTTTCAAATCCAAACATCCACTTTCAGATCCATTTTATATTAGTTATTCATCCATCCAAAATGTTTCTTTTCAGTTTTTTTTGGTCCTCTTTTAGGGTCCCCTCTATTTCCCTTCAAGTTGTAGCCTTTCGCCGCCCTTTTTTGCAGCATTTTTCCCTCTGGTTTTTTGTTGTTTTCTACCTCTTTTTCCAGCATATTTGACCTTTAGATCCCTATCCCTCCTGAATTTAGATCCATTGGCCATTTTTTATGTTTTCACTAGATTTCTCCCACCCATAGACTAGTTTTTGGGAAGCCCTCCTCCTTGGGTTTAAATTGATGTGTCTTTAGCTGTTTATTTTACTATCGCATTCAGTTTCCTTTATTGTCATTTTCATATTTATTTACAGCTATACAACATATTTTTTATTTTTTCTCTACACATGTCTTGGCTTAGTTAAAATTAACACACTTATCACATACACACACACCCTAAGTGAAGAGCGTCTAGTTTACACTACTAGGCCAAGACTTAAAAATTGCAATCAATTGATCCTGCACGTCCCTGCCCTTGTTTACCTCTCTTCCTAAACATTGTAATCAATTAATCTTGCACCTCACTGCCCTTGTTTACCTCTCTTCCTTTTTATGTTCTGTGTCTCTTTACCATCATTGTTCCCCCAAGGTATTTATCCTAGAGACTCCAAGGCCTTCATCCTCAGTTTTCTTTAGGAAGACTTACCCCACCGTGTAGGGTTCGTGTTCATCCTCCACCGAGTCCCCATTCTAACTCTGCTTCTGGGTCATCGAGTTCCCCTTCTGGTTCTATCCGTGGCTTTCCTCCACCATGTTTGGTACAGGACCTAATGCTGGTGGTAGCTCCGACCCTAATGCTAGGAATGTTACTAGTGGTACTGCAACAGGAACTATTCCGGCTGCTTCCTTGCTTCCTTATATGGTAGGCCTAAGCCTTCTCGATTTTAGCAAGTTGATTAATGAACCCATACACCATGATCCTGGTTGGCATGCTATATCAACCAAGCTCCCTTTAGAAATTCCCAAGTTTGAAGGAATTTCCGGAGAGGATCCTACCAACCAAGTTCATTTTTTCCACATGTTGTGTTTGTATAACTCCATCATCGATAACTCTTTTGTTGATCAACGGCTGTCATTGATGTCAACCCAAGAAGCACCAGGGGCTACCCCAATATTGCATGGGAATTTTGACCTCTCAAATTACTATATTCTAGGTCAAGAATTCTTTTTATGGTTTCTACTTTTCGATATGTTTTCGTTGATATATGACACGCCATGTAATTCTTCACGGTTTGAGAGATATTCATGTTTGAAGTTTGTAACCCCAGTTAGTGGGATAAAACCCCATGGAGCTGTGGCATGGGTCATTTAAAAGTCAATAATTAATCATTTTTAAGCTCCTAAAATCCCTCCCACGTTTACTTGTTGAAGCCCCTCTCAACTTAAGAATTTATATAAATTGTGATCCTCATATCCTCCTTATGTAGAGATTTCGCTACCTGAAACAGGTCATCATGGAATTTGTGCTCTAAATTTTGTTCTACGAAGGTTCGAAAGATGAATTTTTTATGAGGCAAAGCCGAAATCCTGAGAAATCTCCTGTAAAAATTTCAGATCAGGGTGCTCAATATCTTCGGAGATATGATCCGTGGAAATCAATGTTGTTGCAGGCTCTTGAACTTCATCTCAAAGAAGTGACCTTGGGAAAATCCTCATAACTCTCTCTCTGAGTATCAGTTTGTAATTGTGTAAAAATTGGTAGATATTGCATGGACTGTGGTTTTTTTTGTATCAATTTCAAATATGAATGAAGAAATAGCGACACGTGGCATGTCATAGAAGTTTTCTCTACTAAAATAGTCTATAATTAGGTCATTGTGAGAGATTTGGCATAACTCTCCCTTGAATAATCCAAATTGGATCAGACATATGGTATTGGAAAGAAGACTCATAGTACCACCAAAAACTTGAAAATCACATATTGGGGAGGTGAAATAACAGAGATACACCATATCCAATATCGAGATCCTGGAAGGCAAGAAAAAACTAGATCATGTGTTGTCAAGGGCTGCAAAGGACTAGACTTTCCAGGGAAGAAAAGCAAAGAAAGGTGTAGCAGAGGGTAGCATGACAAGAGAAAAAATCAATGTGTTGAAAAGCAATAATAATTTTAGCACATGAAGTCTTCAAGTGGGCATCACTGCATAGAGTCATTGTAAAGGTATCATTGTACTAAGTTATTGTAAATGCATCATTGTAAAAATTGTACAAGTGTCTATCTTCCATGAGTTTAAGAGGTAGTTTAGGGAGGTCTATGATCATCATTAGGTGTTTGTGTCATAGCTGGGGTTATGGTCTAGTGCGTCTTATTCTTCTACATCATTCTATATCATTGTAAAGTGGACCATTTTCCCTGCTACAGGAGTCCATTCTTGTTTTATTCTTCTATAGGGTGGTAGGGTGGTGCTAAGCTGGTGCATGAAGTCACGAACAGGTTCAAGCATGTGAAAAATTTAGGGTGGTAGGGTGGTGCTAGGGTGAGTTG
Source organism: Pinus albicaulis (assembly GCA_034641835.2). Taxonomy (NCBI): domain Eukaryota; kingdom Viridiplantae; phylum Streptophyta; class Pinopsida; order Pinales; family Pinaceae; genus Pinus; species Pinus albicaulis. The sequence goes on from CM076569.1 coordinate 915,724,185, forward strand.
TAGCTCATTGGGTGTTTGGGCATTCGTTCAATTGACTACTGAAGAATCTCAGGTGTTGGAGCGTCCATCTAGTGGGAGTTGGAGAAGAATTATTTTCTAGATTCTAGGAATTTGGAGCTTTATATTCAATTTGAATTGAATATTAAAGAATTATTAGAAAAACATTCAGGTGGTTTTTGTCTCGGAGAGGGTTTACACCTTAAAAACTGTGTTAATTTGTGTTCCTTTTGTTTACTGCTATAATTTTACAAACACTAATAATAATTGAAGATTAACTAATTCTCTAATTGAAAGGAATATTGATTCACCCCCCTCTCAATATTTCCAACAATTGGGATCAAAGCTTGGTTCCTTCAATGGCAGTTTAACAGCTGGAAGGAGGTCATGGGGCATACCAAGAATGGTGTACCTTTTTTCAATGAAAATAATTATGCACTCTGGAAAGGCAGAATGGAGGTCTATCACTTGGCGCAAGGTTACGAAGTATGGGACACTGTTTAAAATTGATGTACATCAACTGCGAATGAACAAGGTAAGAAGAATTTGGTAAATGATGCAAAAGCAAAGAATATTATTATCAGTGGACTTATTGAATCTTCTTATCATAAGGTGTTGGGTTGTAAAATTGCCAAAAATGTATGGGACAAGCTTGAGAATATATATCCAGGTGACTCAAATGTCAAAGAAGCAAAGAATCAAATCTATAGAGCAATATTTGAGCAACTTAGAATGAAATAAGACGGCAACATTGCTGCATAATTCCAATACGTTGATGAAATAACCAATACTCTGGAAGGATTGGGAGAGCTAGTTGACGAGAATACTATTATACGAAAGATTCTTAGAAAGTTACCAGGGATATTCAACCCAAAGGTATCGATCTTAGAATATAGTGCAAATCTGGACAAAAACAGGACAAAGGAATTTCATGGAGTTCTCATAGCATATGAAATGATACTTGATGAAGAAGAGGGTACTTCGCATCTAGAAACTGCGTTCATTGCATCTAATAAAACCAATAAGGACAAACAACCTTCAATTGAATAGCAAGATAATGGAGAGAATTAATGTTACATTTGATGAAGATGGTGTTCCAACGAATAATGATGAGGATTTATAATCTTTGAAACTTGAGACAGAGGCTGAAAAGGACACAAAGAAAATTCTAGAACAAGAAGCAACTATCAACCAGGAAGAAGTAAATAATGATCATCAATATATATCAGAACAAGAACAAGAAGCTCCTCCAAAGAGAAAAAAATAATGGATTAAAAAAAATCATCCATAAAATCAAATCATTGGTGACATAAATGAAGGTCGACAGCTTCATTCATCACAAAAAGCTCACATTTATTTTCTAGCAACCTTTGAGCCTAGTAGTTTTGAGGAAGCCAACCAGAATGAACATTGGGTAGCAACTATGAATGGAGAATTGGATCAAATCAAGAAGAATAACACCTAGGAATTAGTTCCACGACCAAAAGATAAAAATTTCATTGGGACTAAATGGGTGTTTAGGAAAAAATTGAATGAAGATGGACAGGTTACCAGAAGCAAAGAAAGATTGGTTTGCAAAGGCTATGCACAAGTGGAAGGAATTGATTTCGACAAAAAATTTGCACCAGTTGCCAGAATGGAAGCCATTCGAATGTTTCTCTCCTATGCCTGTTCAATAAAAATCAAAGTCTACCAAATGGATGTTAAGTCAGCATTTCTGAATGGAAAATTAGAAGAAGAAGTTTACATCGAACAACCTGAAGTTTTTCTACTATCAGAAAAAGAAGACTATGTTTGTAGGTTAAAGAATGCTTTATATGGTCTCAAGTAGGCTCCCAGAGCATGGTATGCTTGTCTTGATGGATATCTACATCAACAAGGGTTCAAGAAAGGTATTTTTGATAGAAATATTTATGTACAAATAGATAAATATAATTTAACAATCATTGAGGTATATGTGGATGATATAATATTTGGTAGCAATTATGATCAACTAAGTAAGAACTTTTCTACAAATATGGAAAGTGAGTTTGAGATGTCTTTACTTGGTGAGCTGACATACTTCTTAGGGCTTCAAATATCTCAGCAAGAGAAATGAATCTTTATATGTCAAGCCAAGTACATCAAGGAAATGCTCAAGAAATTCAAAATGGATGATTGCAAACCCGTCCTTACTATGATGGTAACAGGTTGTAAATTGAGCATAGATGACTCATCTAAGGATGCGGATCAAAGGTTGTAAAAATCTATGATTGGTAGTCTTCTATATGTAATAGTCTCCCGACCAGATGTTATGCAAGTAGTTGGACATGTAGCAAGATTCCAAGAAAGACCAAAATAATCACATATTATTGTTGTCAAAATAATTCTTTGATATCTAAAGGGCACAAAAGAATATGGCTTGTGGTATCCCAAGGGTAACAATCTCATTATTAAAGCCTTTACAGATGTAGATTGGGCAGGAAGCGTTGATGATCGTAAGAGTACTAGTGGGGCAACATTCTATCTAGGTGGTTGTCTCATATCATGGTTGAGCAAAAAGAAAACCTATTCTCGTTATCTATAGCAAAAGCAGGATACATTGTAGCGGTAGCATGTTGTACTCAAGTCCTTTGGATGAAACAAAATTTGAAAGATCTTCAAGTACAATTCAGTGAGCCTATTCCCATATTCTATGGCAACACCAGTGCCATCAGTATCTCCAAGAATCCTGTCATGCTTTCAAAAACAAAACACCTTTTGATCAAATATCATTTTGTTAGAGAAAAAGTCGCTGAAAATAGTATCAAACTTGAGTATGTTGGTACAAAAGAAAAAATTGTTGATATCTTCACTAAACCTTTACCTCATGAACCATTTGAATATCTTCGCTAGAATCTTGGGATAATCCCAAGTTCTCATTATATTTTTGTTATTCAGAATATAAAGGGGGAGTGGAAGTGTGTACAGGTCCGCAGGATGGTTGTGTGTCAGGGGGAGTGGATGTGTGTGTAGCTCCGCAGGATGGTTGTGTTTCAGGGGGAGTTACCATTTTCCATTGATGTTAAAGTGGGAGAAAATGTTGTAGGAAGAGGTGTCATGATCGCAGGGGGAGTACTCGTGTTGCCATCAATGCCAAAGGGGGATATTCTTGATCAGTGGTTGTCATTGATGTCAACCCAAGTAGCACTAGGGGCTACCCCAATATTTCATGGGAATTTTGACCTACTAAATTACTATATTCTTGGTCAAGAATGCTTTTTGTGGTTTCTACTTGTCGAGATTTTTCCATTGATATATGGCATACCATGTAAATCTTCATGGTTTGAGAGATATTCATGTTTGAAGTTTGTAACCCTAGTTAGTGGGCTAAAACCCCATGGAGTTGTGGCATGGGTCATTGAAAATTCAATAATTAATAATTTTTAAGCTCTTAAAATCCCACCCACGTTCACTTGTTGAAGCCTCTCTCAACCTAAGAATTTATGTAAATTGTGATCCTCATATCATCCTTATGTGGGATTTCACTACCTGAAACAGGTCATCGTGGCATTTGTGTTCTAAATTTTTTTCTACGAAGGTTCAAAAGCTGAAATTTTTATGAGGTGAAACCGAAATCCTGAGGAAGCTTGTATAAAACTTTCAGATCAGGGTGCACAATATTTTCAGAGATATGATCTATCGAAGTCAGTGTTTGTGCAGGCTCCTGAACTTCATCTTAAAGAAGCAACCTTGGGAAAATCGTCATAACTCTCTCTATGAGTATTAGATTAGAATTTTGTAAAATGTGGTAGATAGTGCACATAATGTAGTTATCATTGTATCAATTTTAGAGCTGAATGAAGAAACATCGACACGTGGCATGCCGTACAAGTTTCCTTTGGTGAAACAATCCATAATTAGGTCATTGTGAGATATTGGGCATAACTCTCTCTTGAAGAATCCAAATTGGATCAGACCCATGGCAATGGAAAGAAGACGTAGAGTGATACCACAGAACCAAAAATCACATATAGGGGAGCTGAAATAATAGAGATACACTAGATTCAATATCGAGATATTAGAAGGCAAGAAAAAGCTAGATCATGTGTTGTCAAGGGCTACAAAGGGCCAAACTTTCTAGGGCAGCAAAGCAAAGAAAGGTGCAGCAGAGGGTAGCATGACAAGAGGAGCAATCAAGGTGTAGAACAACAGAAAGATGTTCAGTACATGAAGTCTTCAAGTGGGAAGCACTGCATATAGTCATTGTAAAGGTATCATTTTACTAAGCCATTGTAAATACATCATTGTAAAAATTGTACAAGTGTCTATCTGCCAAGATTTGAAGAGGTAGTGTCGGGAGGTCTAGGATCATCATTACGTGGTTTTGTCATAGTTGGGGTTATGGCCTAGTGTGTCTTCTTCTTACACATCATTCTATATTATTGTAAAGTGGATCATTTTCCCTCGTACGAGAGTCAATTCTTGTTTTATTCTTCTATATGGTGGTAGGGTGGTGCAAGGCTGGTGCATGAAATCAACAACAGGTTCAAGCCTGTGAAAAATTTAGGGTGGTAGGGTGGCGCTAGGTTGAGTTGTAGCTCATTGGGTTTTGGGGCATCCGTTCAGTTGATTACTGAATAATCTCGGGCGTTGGAGCGTCCATATAGTGGGAGCTAGAGAAGAATGATTTTCTAGATTCTAGTAAGTTGGAGCATTATTTTCAATTGGAATTGAATAATAAAGAATTATTAGAAAATCATTCAAGTGGTTTTTGTTTCGAAGAGGGTTTCCACCTTAAAACCTGTGTGCATTTGTGTTCCTTTTGTTTACTGTTATCATTGTACAAACACTGAAAATAATTGAAGATTAACTAATTCTCTAATTGAAAGGAATACAGATTCACCCCCCTTCGGTATTTCCAACATCTATCTGTATTCATTTATTCCAGCGTACTCTTACTAGACAATATTTGAAGTGGTATGTCGACCAGACCTCCTCCTCTCATACTACTTTTGCGACTCTTTCCAAGGATTTTCTATCTTGCTTCCATCTCCCCCTTCCCTATGACATCAGTACCAAAATCTTGGCCTCTTTTCGTCAAACTTATACTACCCGCCTATTTGACCATATTCAAGAATGGCACAAAAGGAAAAGCCTATGTTGAGCCCCTGCTTTCGAAGACCGTGTCTATAAGGACTTATTTCTCAGATCCCTTTTGCCTGCTATTGGAAAAGACATCGCATCCCACTTCCCTCAGACTGAGGAAGTTTCCCTCCAGATTGCATTGAAATATGACCCGATCTACACATAATCTAGTTATGTTTATACTGTCTTACCTAATCTCCCTAGACCCAGTGGTGCCAACACACCGGGGGCATCCCATGTTGTTGATATTATCATTGGCGCCCTTTCACATCTATACACTCATCCTCCCATGGGTTACGGTTTCCCCCAGGGAGGGGCCAGCTCCTTCAGCACCTTCCCCCCTCAACAAAAAATGTATCCAAGATATGGCATGCCTCCTCCTTTTGCCCAACTTGTTTAGCCCAATTTTTTCCAACCTTCTTATTATCTATATCCGCAGCCTGGTGCTCCACCTCCTCCAGCACTAGCACCTCAACCTCCCTTGCCTTCTCAAGCTCCACAACAACAACCACCCCCCCCCTCAGGGGTACGTGTATGCACAAAAAAGTGTGACTAATCCTCCTACTTCCAAAAAGAAGAGGAAAGGAAACCAAAATCAATATAACCCAGGTAATCCAGGAAACAATCCCTAAGGGAATACATCTAATAATGCAACCTAGCAATAGGGCACTCAGTCCAAGCATGACAGGCCTATTCACATGAATAAACCTTGTTCTTATTGTGGTGTCTATGGCCACTATACCCATGATTGTCCTCTTTTACCTCATATGTGTTATATGTGGGAAGCTCAAGTAGCATCCCGAGGAAAAAAAGCCTCCCCTTCAGTTCCTCCCAATGCTGCCCCTATCCAGCCGACTGTGTTTACCAATCCTTTTCCCCAACAAGGATATGTGGCTGCCCAACCCCCTCAAAGTCAGGTAGCCACTCAACCTCATCCATTTTCTACCTCTAATAATTACTAGATCCTCATGATGAACTCTGACCAACCTAATACCATTGACCTCAACCTTTAGACTCAATCCCATTAGTACAACAAGCCCCCTGCTACGTCTCCTACAGAGCACTGATATTTTGGTCCCACAAAGCCTCTTTCGACACCTAATGGTCCTCTACTGATCCCTTAGCCTAAGGCAGAGGTTCATACCAAGATCCCCAATGGACCATTACGGCGAAACGCTGCTTCTGGTAAAGCTTCCCACTTGTATAGTATAGTATATGAATTGGCGCAATCCCCTGTCGCCATGTCAACGCTGGAGGTCCTCCAGTCATGCCCTTCACAATGAAAATATATACTAAATGATATGGGCACTATGGATCATTTAGATGATTTTTTTATTGTCTTCGACATTGACAAGTCATATATAGTTTCTTGCTCCCCCTCCTGGAGTATTTTCAGTACCTTTTATGGCTACCTTATCTCTTTTTAACATGACCGTGGAGATCCTAGTCTGGTACATTGATCCCCCAACCCCTATCTTGCTTGTTCAACCCAAACCTTATAGAGATTTAACCCCAGTCAAACTGGTCGCCATGAGTCCTCTCTTTGCTTTTGTGCCTCAGCCACCTCAACCGGAACCTACTCCTGTTGCGAAAGCCTTAGGTGAGGGGGGGAAAGCCCGCAAGAAGGCACCTAAGGACAAGGCTACCCATAAAACCCTTGCTCTTCCTCAGCCTCCACTACATACCTCTTTGTGTGCTTTGTGTGATGTTGTCAGTCATGCCACCTATACCTATCCTAAATTTCCTCGTCTCAATCCCATGTTCAATGTCACATTTCCTGAGTCTAAGGTCCCTGAAGCCCCTATTACTTTACTGAACGTAGCCAAGAAACCCAAGACTGTGTACAACAACCAACTTTGTGCTTTGTGTGATCTCCATGGCCATTATACCCACCTCTATCCCCACCTTGCAGACTACCACACCTCTTTGGACATAGTTTTCTAGTATGAGGCCGACCACCATGAGTCTGCCTCTCGTTTACTTATGCATTATGCTTCGAGAGAATCAGAGGACACATCCACTCCCATTTACATTTCCCATCCCGATGTCAAGATGACAGAGTATTCATCCACTATCCTATACCTTTCATCTTCTATGAGACCCACAATGGAAGACCCCTCCGAGGCTTCCCCTTCTGTTTCGCTTGAGCTCCCTTCTGCAATCACCCTAGGCTCAACATCGGTGGATCCTTCATCTACATGTTCTTCCATCACCCTCCATGATGATGTGCATGTGAACCTTTCTTCTCATGATGATGAGTTTGGTAGCTTCGCCGCGTCATGTGGTTATCCTTCCACCAGTAACCCCATCTTCTACTATGATGACGACATCGTGGAAGCTTTTTCCACCCCTGACTTCATCTATCCATCCCATAATAAAACTGACACCATCCGTTTCTATGGTGATTTTCGCGACCTGAGCACAAATTCCCCCCAAGGAATTTTCCCCACACCATCTCCTTTTCAGTGTGCGGGGGTTAGAAATCCTACCCATACACTAGTACATTTGGTGGAAATTCCGACACTTTTGACCAAATGTCGGAAATTTCCCCAAATTTTATCAATTTTTCGAATCCTGCCCACAACTGTCGTAATTTTGACGCTTTTCTACAAGTATTGCAATACGGAAACTTAGAGTTAAGTGTCGGTATTGCGACACTTGTAGAGACGCGTTGGAATTGTGACAGTTTGGGCCACAATTGTTGCAATTCCGACAATTTTCTACAAGTGTCGCAATACTGACACTTACCTCTAAGTGTCGGTATTGCGACACTTGTAGAAAAGCGTCGGAATTGCGACAGTTTGGGCCACAACTATCATAATTCTGACGCTTTTCTACAAGTTTCACAATACCGATGCTTTTCAACAAATTCCCATAACAATTCTATAGTTATCTCATGTTTGAGTTGAATGGTAAAGGAATAATCATCAATCTCCTTTAGTTCAAACAAAAGTTTATGCGTCATAGTTTCTTGGTATTTATTTAAAAAGTGTTTTAGGGATTTACGTTTGTGACACACCTTTGTTACAAAGAATTTATCCAACACATAATAAGGAAAAAGTACAATCTTTCCTTTAAAGCCAAAAATCCCTATGTATGAGAGTTTTTCTTGACATTTAAAAAAACATTTCCTAGAAAGAAAGGATATACCTTCTTGAGATTATTTGTCAATGATTGAGCTAGCTAAGAACATTTTATTAAAACTCTATTATGAAATCGTTCAGTCAGGCACGCCGCGTCGCACTGTGTGAGGTCACCCGACCAGGCACGTTCAAGTCAGGTCGTTTCGTTCGAGGGCGCCCATATCAGTTTTGCTAAGTCGTGACCACCCAGGTGCCTTGTACTACATGTTCGGGTGGCTTGTTTGCCATAATTTGATCCCTTGTGGCATCATTCATTTAGGCGCATTGGGTTGCACCGTGTTAAGTATCCCAACCGGGTGCGTTTGGCTCGGGTCGTTTCGTTCGAGGGTGCCCATATCAGTTTTGCTAAGTTGTGATCGGGCGCATTCGAGGGCACTCATATTAGTTTTTCTAAGTTCATGTGACCGCCCGACTGCCATGTGCACATTTAGGTGGCCTGTTTTCCCTTTGCTTCCTTATGGCATTGTTCGTTCGGGTGCTCCGTGTTGTGCCGTGCGAGGTCGCCCGACCGGTCGCATTCTGTTCGGGCCGTTTTGTTCAAGGGCGCCCATATCATTTTTACTAATTTATGACCACCTGGGTGCCTTGTACACATTTGGGCGGCCCATTTTCTGTTTGCTCCATTGTGGCATATTCATTCAGTCAAGCGCGTCATGTGAGGTCACCCGACCGGGCACGTTCAGTTCAGGCAGTTTCGTTCGAGGGTGCCCATATCAGTTTTGCTAGGCTGTGACCATCAGGGTGCCTTGTGCACATTCAGGTGGCCCATTTTCTATTTTTCTCCCTTGTGGAATCGTTCGGTTGGGTGCGCCCTGTCGCGCCGTGTGAGGTTGCCTGACCAGGCGCGTTCGGTTCGGGCCGTTTCATTCGAGGGCACCCGTATTAGTTTTTCTAAGTTCATGTGACTGCTTGAGTGCTGTGTGCATGTTCAGTTGCCTATTTTCCATTTGCAACTCCCTTGTGCAATCATTCGGTCAGGCACGTGATGTCGGGCCATGTGAGGTCTCCCGACCGGGCACGTGCAGTTCGGGCTATTTTGTTCGAGGTTGCCCGTATCAGTTTTGCTAAGTTGTGACTGCCCAGGTGCCTTGTACACGTTCGGATGGCCCATTTTCTCATTGCTCCCTTGTGGCATATTGGTTCGGCCAGGCGCGTTGTGTCGTGCCATGTGAGTTTTCCCGATCAGGCGCGTTCGGGTCGGGCCGTTTCGTTCGAGGGTGCCCGTATCAGTTTTTCTAAGTTGTGACCACCCAGGTGTCTTGTGGATGTTTGGGTGGCCCGTTTTCCATTTTCTCCCTTGTGGCATCACTCGGTTAGGTGCGCAGTGTCGCACCGTGTGAGGTCGGCCGACCAGGTGCGTTCGATTCTGGCAGTTTCGTTCGAGGGTACCCGTATCAGTTTTGATAGGTTATGACTGCTAGGGTGCCTTGTGCACGTTCGAGTGGCCCGTTTTTCATTTTTCTCCCTTGTGGAATCATTCAGTCGGGTGTGCCCTATCGCGTCGTGTGAGGTCGCCCGACTGGGCGCGTTCGATTCGGGTTGTTTCATTCGAGGGCGCCCGTATTAGTTTTGCTAAGTTCATGTGACCGCCTGAGTGTCATGTGCACATTCAGGTGGCCCGTTTTCCATTTGCAGCTCCCTTGTGGCATCGTTCGGTCGAGTGCATGGTGTCACGCCATGTGAGGTTGCCCGACGAGGCGTGTTTGGGTCGGGTCGTTTCGTTCGAGGGTGCCCATATCAGTTTTGCTAAGTTGTGACCGCTCAAGTGCCTTGTGCACATTCCAACGGCTCGTTTGCTATTTTCTCCCTTGTGGCATCGACGTTCGTTCGGGCGCATCGTGTCGTGCCATGTGAGGTTGGTGCCCGACCGGGCATGTTCCGGTCGGGACGTTTCATTCGAGGGCACCCATTTTAGTTTTGCCAAACTGTGACTGCCTGGGTCCCTTGTGCACATTCAAGCAACCCATTTTCCATTTTCTCCCTTGTGGCATCATTTGGTTGGGTGCACCATGTCGCGTTATGTGAGGTCGCCCGACCAGACGCCTTCGGGTCCGGCCATTTCGTTAGAGGGCGCCCATATCCGTTTTTCTAGGTTGTGACCATTTGGGTGCCTTATGCACGTTCAGATGGCTTGTTTTCTGTTTTCTCCCTTGTGGCATCGTTCGGTCGAGCATGTCGTGTCGCACCGTGTGAGGTCGGCGCTCGACCAGGCGTGTTCCAGTTGGGCTATTTTGTTCGAGGGTGCCCGTATCAATTTTGCTAAGTTGTGACCGCTCGAGTCTCTTGTGCATGTTCGGGCAGCCCATTTTTCGTTTGCTCCCTTTTGGCATCGTTCGGTCGGGCGCGCTGTGTCGCGTCATGCGAGGTCGCCCAACCAAATGCCTTCGGGTCAGGTTGTTTCGTTCGAGGGCACCCGAATTAGTTTTGCTAAGTTGTGACCACCTGGGTGCCTTATCCACGTTCAGGTGGCCCGTTTTCCATTTGCTCCCTTATGGCATCGTTTGGTCGAGCGCGTCGTGTTGCACCATGTGAGGTCACCCAACCGAGCACGTTCCAGTCGAGTCGTTTTGTTCGAGGGCACCCGTATCAGTTTTGCTAAGTTGTGACTGCCCGGGTGCCTTGTGCACGTTCGGGTGGCCCGTTTGCTATTTGCTCCCTTGTGGCATCGTTCGGTTGGGCGCGTCATGTCGCACCGTGTGAGGTCGCCCAATCGGGCATGTTTAGGTCGGGTTGTTTCGTTCGAGGGCACCCATATAAGTTTTGCTAAGTTGTGACCACCCAGGTGCCTTGTGCACGTTCGGGTGGCCCATTTTCCATTTACTCCCTTGTGGCATCGTTCGGTCGAGCATGTCATGTCGCACCGTGTGAGGCTGCCCGACTGGGCATGTTCAGGTCGGGCCATTTTTTTCGAGGGTGACCATATCATTTTTGCTCATTTGTGACTGCCCGGGTGCCTTGTGCATGTTCGGGTGGCCCGTTTGTTGTTTGCTCCCTTGTGGCATCGTTCGATCGGGTGTGTCGTGTCACATCGTGTCAGGTCACCCGAATGGGCACATTTGAGCCAGGTTGGGCCGTTTCATTTGAGGGTGCACGTGTAAGTTTTTCTAAGTTTTGACCGCCCAGGTTCCTTGTGCAGGTTCGGGTGGCCTATTTGCCGACCAGGTGCGTTCAAGTCGAGTCAAGTCGTTTCATTCGAGGGTGCCCGTATCAGTTTTGCTAAGTTGTGACCGCCCGGGTGTCTTGTGCACATTTGGGTGGCATATTTGTCATTTTCTCCCTTGTGGCATCATTCGTTTGGGCGCACCGTGTCGCGCCGAGTGAGGTCGCCCGACTGGGCGTGTTCGGGTTCAGCCGTTTCGTTGAAGGGCGCTTGTATTAGTTTTGCTAAGTTGTGACTACCCGGGTGCCTTGTGCATGTTCGGATGGCCCGTTTTCCATTTTCTCCCTTGTGGAATCATTCGTTGGGGTGCGATGTCATGTTGCACCGTGTGAGGTTGCCTAACTGGGCGTGTTCGGGTCGAGTCGGGCCGTTTCGTTCAAGGGCGCCCATATTAGTTTTGCTAAGTTGTGACCGCCCAGGTGCCTTGTGCACGTTTAGGTGTCTCGTTTTCCATTTTCTCCCTTGTGGCATCATTGAGTCGGGCGCGCCGTGTCGTGCCGTGCGAGGTCGCCCAACTGGGCGCATTCGGGTTGGGTCAAGTCGTTTCGTTCGAGGGCGCCCGTATCAGTTCTGACAAGAATCCGTGAAAACAATATGAAACAACGTGACTGTTGATTATATAGTTCACCCTTAACATTTAAATTTGAAGTCATGCGAAACAAAACCCCCCAATAACATTATTCATGGTAAATGTTATAAGATGGGCTAAGTGGAAATAGCGTTAAGCCAAGTTATGTGCCCAATGGATAAGCGCATTTTTATTATGGAGTGGAAGTACATAGGGATCTTGAAAATTAGCCGAGAAGAGAATTAAAAGGCATAAAGGGAAACAATACAAAAATGGACCCGCACTCATTTTTCACGTGCTGGAAAAGGACTTCCCAAGTGAAATTCTGGGGGGGTCACAGAGCGGAGGAGGGAGGCAAGGCATTACCCCCACGGAAATTCGATGATGTGTCATGAAGGAAGACATGTACGAAGGGTTATATGGGGAGTAAAGAACAGGTCTTAAATCCGTTGCGCTGTGTACTTCGCGTTCCATGAGGATTACATTTTGAGGACAGAGCTATCTCCGCGACAGAAAGGTAAGGTAAAGTTCTTAGGAGATCTGGTACTGAGGCCTATACCAGTATTTAACCCGACATGCGGCGTTTACCTACCCGAAGTCTAATACCCAATCCCCACACGCCATGTGTCTCACTATCAGTGTCCTTATGACGCTCTCCCCCACTCGCTTCACCATTCCGCCTTTTCCCTAAATCCCTTAGTTCTATATAAAGGTCCTCTGTCTTTTGTTGCAGTAAAATTTTCAGGTATTAGACTACGATATAAACTAATTTGGGAGCCTAGTGCCAGGTCCACCTAGTCACTGTCAGTACCCCCGTGTCACTTTCCCGAGCAAATTTCCTACTGCACAGGTATTCCATCCCTCGTATTCCGTCTAGTTTGCTTTTTGTTTTTAAAGAAGTTTTCATATTACTCACGGGAAATGTCACCACTAAGAAGTCTGAACCAGAGACTCCTTAGGTCTGTGAAACCAGAATCCCTCCAGGGTTTGAACCTTTCTTGGACCTGCAAGCCAAAATCTGTGACCCGCAGTATCCATTTCCCATCAACAGTATCAAACTCGATCTTTTTAAGAGACATGTCGAATAGAGGGATAGGTACCGGGTGGTTCTATCAGGTCTGTACCATCAAATTGCCCCACCAGTTTATCAGGTGGTTGATTTTATCTGCTGGATCAAGGATGCCTACGAAGAATGTCGGGGCATGTTTCTCTCATCCCAAGGGAATAGGATATTCACTCTTTCCCCTGATATTATCAGAAGAACACTTCATTTTCCCACCAGTGCAAACTACATCAGTTTTAGTGAAGATAACCTGACCCCTCGGTTTGAAAAATTTCCATGGGAACAGCAAGACGATTTTATTGCCTCCATAACTGATGATCAGACCACATCCCTTCCCTCCGCAGAGCCTTTCCCCTTGAGTCTATTCAAAGAAGAAGTGCAGCCCATTATTTCTCTCATCGTTGGTTTATTAGGTGTGGATGGTTTGGGGCAAACCTCCAGGGCATTTGTCACTTTCTTGTGGTTAATGCCTCAAACTGGGGTTGCTATGGACATTCCTAGTTTTTTGGCCTCCACCATTCAGACCCAGTTCCAAGAACTCTCAGAAACTGGTCGCTTTCACTTTTGCTCTACGGTATTCTACCTATTGGTTTATCAGCATGTTGATAAATTTGAGGGTTTGGGTTTGGATAAGGTGTACAAAGTAAATTCTCAGCCCAGACCAATTTTCGACTGGAGCTTTGCAACACATCAGTTACCAAATGGGTGGGCTATTCTAGATTTATAAATGAGTTCATGCCTATTGCCTACACTATCATCCATGACTCTCCCTCACCTAGGGTTTTTCTTGAGATGAAGAGATGGTTACAGCCTAGTCAACCCAAAGTACTGGGGATTGGTACTTGTATGATAACTACACCAAAATCTGAGTTTATGGAGCCGAAGTTCCCCCCTATCAGTTGCCTGTATTCCCTTCCTGATCGATTTATGCTTTGGAATACATTCGGCAGACCTTGAAATTGGACCAACTCCACTTCCTCCCTGCAAAAAATGGGTTTATCCTTAAACTTCCCATCACCATTGGCCCTTTTGTTGTCAATTCAAGGCATGCCCTCCCTATCGTTGAGAAGTTGCTTCAAGACATGGATTTGAGGCAAGGAAAGGTTTGGCCCTACGATCTAAGGGGCATCATCTCTAATAGGAGGAGAAGGAACAAATCAACTCCTTATGTGCATGAAACGAGACCTTTCATAGAATGGCAGACTAATCTTGAAAATTGGCCTTTGCTTTCACAGATGGGGATAGATTCATTTGCAACAGGGGAAAAGGCAGAGGAAACTTTAGCAAGAGAAGCTGATAAAGGTCAAGAAGTGGAGGAAGCAGGTACATCAGGAGCATGGTCTCCCCCCCCACAAAAGGCAGAAAACAGTGACCAGTGAAGTAGAAGTCATTGGGGAAGAACAACTGCTTGAAGAGGAAATACCATATGGGAGACCTCACAAGAGAAAGACTGGAATCAAGGTGTTATGAGACAGTGTTACATCTTCTGATTTCTCAGAGGTCACACAGGCTATCACGGCTGACACTTCCCAGGTCGAAACTGAAAGAAGCTTGAAAGCCAGGGCAATCAGAGATAAGTACCGGTCAGAGCTGGAAGGATTTGTTGAGAAATACCACACTAGAATTTCAACCTCGATGAACCTGGATACCGAACATTTAGTAATGGCCATGGCCAAGGCCATTTTGGACCCAGATGTCGGTACTACCAGTTATAGAGTACTAGAGTATGTGGTCAACATGTCAAAAGTGTCGGCAATTGATAAATGTAACATATTTCATGTTTTCAGCGATATGTTAAAGGATGAAGTGATGCGGCTTATGATCACTTTGAAGAAGTTTGAGAACAAGCATACCCAAGTGCAGGAGAATTTCAGAAAAGAAAAGGTAAATTCCTGTGCCCTCACAAATCAAATACATTCTCTCCAGGTTTGGATTAAAGGGAAGGAGACCGGTGAAGCCAACCCACATCGTCACCTCATCGAGGGCTTGCAGAAGGAAGTTGCATCCCTGAAAGGTAAAATTAGCATACTAGCCTCTCATCATGTACAAACAACCAAGTTAGCCCAGGATGAAAAAGACAGAGCAGACTTGGTTGAGTCTCTTGCAAAAGATAAGGAAGAAAAAGAAAATATTGCAGAAGAGAGGACTGTTCTTTAGGGCAGGCTAAAGGCATTACAAACGACTTGGGATACACATGTGTGTGCACCACCACCAGTCCCACCGGAGACTAGTTCGTTGTCCGAATAGCTGACTACAGCAGTGGCTACAAAGGATTCATTGGAGAAACATGTCTCTACAGTGAGGCCGAGAACTAGTGAGCTGGAAGCTCTTTTGGTTGAGAACTCCAAGAGAGTCGATGCCATGAGGAAGGAAATTGAGCAGGGAAAGAACAAAAAAGTAGCCCAGGAGAAAACCATTGACGAACTCAATAATCGCCTGAAAGGTAATATCACCCTCATGGAAGACATACGGTTAATCTGGGCAGAGATCATTACGGATATGAACGAGCATTGGGCATTCTTAAAAGTCATCGAGGAGGTAAAGTCGTTCATGCTTTGTCTAAGAAGAAAGCTTCATGAGGGGAACACTGATATATCCAGAAGAGCGCAACACGCAAGGAGTTATATCGCTTTCCTGAAAAGGCTAAGGCCTGAAGACATGGAGAAACATGGTATAACGAGTAGGTTGAAGGAAGCCGTTGAATGTCAAAAAATAGTTGATAAGGAATCTGCTCACAATGTAGCTTCAAGAACCTTAGAGAACGTGGCTATCAATTTAGAGCGGTTTGAAATGATTTGGTCCGAGATCATAGCTACCAAGATTCCATCATGATGGGGTCCTACCCTTGTCGTATTACAACCATTGCCATCATATGAGGCACGTCTCAGGGAGGAGATGAATCGGACAGATGTACTTTCAGATAAATCCACCCGGTTGAAACCCAAGACTATAGTTTCAGTACTCCGCCAGGAATTTTCCCTCCTGCACCTGGTAAAGCACAAAATTCCTGCTGATGCAAATTTTGATGATCTCACTGAGGCTTATATCAGAGTAGAGGGTTTCGCGTCAAAGCCTAAACCTACAACAGACAACCAGCAAAGATGCACCAGATATGCTAGCTTGTTAGCCAACTCATCAACAGAGGTCCCGCCACCTATGTCAGCAACCACATCGACTCTATCACACCCATAAACATGGTTGATTCATGATTTGGCCCTAGTGGAATTTACTCTTATTTTATTTTACTTTGTTACTTTTAAAATTTCGAGTGAAATTCACATTTCACTCTTGTACTTTATTTCTTGTTAAGACAGTTTGATATTTTTTTTTCAAATGGCCACGAGCCTAACTATAAATGATGAGAGGCAATATTCCTCATCATGAGTTTTGGCTGTTTTTTATTAAGACCTCAAATGGTTTGCTAGCACGCGAGGGAGATATTTCCTCAAAATATCTTCCCGCTCATGTCTCTGAGAATTCTATATAAGCAGTAAACAAAGAGGAAAAGGGGTTCCTGATTTCCTGAAGAATATGCAGTGAAAGAAATTTTGTATGCATTTTTGTGTAAACTTTAATATAAATGCTAAGAGCCCATTGGGTTTCAGTGATGAGGAGTTACATCTTTAATGAGGATTCTAGTCTTTGTGCTTTACAGTCTGTGACTCTTCCCTATGTGTTATAGTTAACTGTTCATTTCATTACATCCATTTCTCTTGTATCATGTTCTGGAATGCGAGTATCTCACCGGTTCTAGTATGAATTTATCATAGTTGATACTTATGCTAAACCCATCAAGAAATTTAAATATGGCTCAGTCATGAAATGTTGTTTCACTTTCACTTCAACCGTGCTTCTTCTATATTAGCTGCTATGGGATGTTATTTCTTAAAGGTTATAGTTATGTGTGGATTTTTATTATCATTAGCCCATTGCATGTTATATGCGTTTCTGGATTTCATCTCAGTGACAGTTAGTATCCTCTCTATATTTCATGCACAACAAATACCTTTTGATTTTTCATCTCTGTCAAGTATTTAAGAATCTAGCCCCCCTTACGGATAGCTGTCTTTGAATTGTCTAATACATTTAAATTGGGAGTTCACACTTTGCCTCTACACTATTTCTTTCATCGTGCTGAGCTTTTGAGTATTCTGGTTCCATCCAAATTAAACTTTCCTGTTACCTGATATAGCACAAGAGCCTTGTTCTGATAATGTTCTACATTACATCATATGCTCCATGCTATAATAAGATGTCCTAGGCATTGTTATTTCACAACTCAAGGCTGTCTCTAGGGTTGAAAACATCTTTTGGCGCCGTTTCCGGGGATACGAAGTTGAAAAAGTTAAAATCCCTAGGCCTCGACAAAAAATTTTTTCACTCTTCTTAATAGGTGAGTAGGAAGAGTTGAGAGTTGTAGATCCCTCACCTTGGCGACTCCACAGTCAATTATCAGATAAAATTACTTGCAGTCCTGGCTCCTCGAAATCCACACCTGAGGTCAGATACATTTCTGCCACAGACACCCTCAGTGTCTGACCCAGAGAAGATCCTACATAGGAGAAGTTGGAGGGAAAGGCAATCAGTCCACACAGAGATCCCTGAATTCTCTTTAGTAGACTTTCCATCCTCCTCCTCTCAAGTAGCCCAAGTGCAAGGTCTCGACTCCACTGTGGGAGATACTGACTAATTATCAGATAGTCCTCCCCGGGGAGGTATCCAAGTCAAAGATGAAGCTGAATTAATAGATACCACCCAATACACTCTTCACCCCCTAAGGCCGAAGAGGTAAAAGAAGTCACCAAGTTATCTGCTATTAAAAGTCTGTATTTCCCATCAACACTCCAAGCATCTGTTCAATATATTCCCCTCATCATTCACACTTCACTTCCACCTCCTCCTCCTCTTATGCATCAAATTATTGCACTACCTCCCCCACCCCCAATGGCCAATGTTCCCAGTTTCTTGCTGAACAAGTATGCCCCCTTGGAATTGCCTCAAATATTGAATGATATGCCTCAGGTTTATCTGAAGATCTTACCCCATTTCAATGTGGAAAATGAGATTAAAGCTCAAAAGAATCTCGAGGTCTTTTTCTCTTTTGCAGAGAACTTTAATGTGGAACATCTAGATGTAGTCTTAAGGTTGTTCGTCCAGTCGCTGGATGGAGAAGCCAGAAGTGGTTTAAAACTCTGCGGGATCGTTCTATTACTAATTGGGATCAGATGGAGAACTCTTTTCTCAGAAAGTGGGGAGAGAGAAAGGATCATGGACATTGTCTCACTGAGTTTAATAAACTTAAGAAAAGACATAACAAAGGGGTGTCAGAATTCATTAAGAGGTTTAACAAGTTGTACTTAAGCCTTCCAGCTGATATGAAACCTCATCAAATGGCAACTAAAGTTGTTTTTGTTGTAGCCTTTGACTCTGAATTTGGTTTCTCTCTAAGAGAAAGAAAGCCTGCCACCCTGGATGATGCTCAAATAAATGCACTGGAGTTAGAGGAAAACTTCACCTCTACTGGGAAATCAAAGGGAAAATCAGATCAAGATGCTCGAAGAAGGGGCAAAGAAGAGGTGTCTTCTTTTGGCCAAGACAGAGAATCAACTGATAAAAAAATTGAATAAATGAAAAAAATGATTAATAATATCTCAAGTAAGCTGATCAAACTCGAACTAGAGGCCAAGAATTTATTCCCCAAGAACTTCCATAATGCTCCAAATAGAGGTTACAACCCTTAGCATAGAAAACCACCTCTGCAGATACTGTAAAGGGAACGGAAGGAGCAACAAGATCAAGTACCCCACCCTCTCTACTTGGAGGGTCAAGTAGAAGGCCCTGCCGAAGACATAGCTTATGAGAAAGAGGATCCTTATCTTGCTTATTCAAATAGTGATGAAGTAGAATGTCCCCTGCAAGAAAGTGATAAAGCAGAGATTCCATTACATGAGGAAGAAAAGGTCAAAGAAAGCACCGAAGATCCTGAGATCGATGACTATTGGAAGCAGTTTGTCGATTTCATGCAAACATAGTTTAATAGAAGATATGACCTCAGATCTTCTAGGAAAATAACTCGCACTCAGGATTAGGAGGAAGATGCAACTCAGAAGGAAACATCCGCCCAGAAGGAGACAACAGCACAAAAGGTCACAGACAAAGGTAAGAGGCCTCTTAACGAATCTTTGCAGTCTAGTGATCAAATTCCTTCCTCTTCACAAGTAGTCACTCCCCCTAATGTCAAGTAAGTAACAAAAGAAGTCAAACCCCTGGTCCAAAGCAAAGAGTCAAAGGAGATTGTAACAGAAAAACCCTCTTTTGCCTTTAGTTTACAAAAGGAGCTTGAGAAGGTTAAAATACCAGTTCCCTTGACCGAATTGTTGAAGCAGCCTGCATACCAGTCTCAGGTCACATCCTTTATGCTTCCCCCAGAAGTAGCACATGTCCCAGATAGTCTGAACCTTCAAGAAGAAAGACCCATGGTTGTGTTTGGCCCACATGTCGAGGAGTTAGATGCCTCTATCCCTCCCTTTTATGTGTCTTTAGTGATTCATGACCTGCTATTGCATAACTCCATGTTATATTCAGGAGCTTCCCATGATATATTGCCCTTGTCAGTTATGGAACAACTAGGGTTACAAATCACCCGTCCATACAAAGATCTCTATTCATTTGATTCCAAAGAGTTAAATGCCTAGGTATGATCAAGGATTTGGTGGTCAATTTGGCTCAGATCCCAGCCAAAAGAGTGGTGATGGACATTGTGGTGGCTAACATCCCAGCTCGCTTCGGTATGTTGCTGTCAAGGTCCTGGGGGACCAAAATCGGTTGGTCAATCAAGTTGGACTTGACATATGCTACTATCCTGGTTTTTGGAGGCCGAGAGAGGAGGTTGTACATGGGAACAATATTTGTCAAGATGGTTACTAAGGCGGACAACTCGGTAAATTCACCAGTCTATAGTAAAGAAGGAGATTTCTCCTATTTGATGCTAGAGGAAGACCAAGATTATGCTCAAGAACCATCGTTCTGCCAGATCAAGACTGAGCAGTCCTCAGAGAGCCAGGAAGCAGGAATCTGGATGCTTCACTTTGATGGAGAAAATTCCAGAGAAGGTAATGGGGCTGGAGTACTACTGATTTCCCCTCAGGCCAATGGGTCCCATTGTCTTTCAAGTTAGAATATGAAGCTACTAATAATGTGGCCGAATAGGAAGCACTTCTATTAGGGCTACAGACAGCCAGGAGCATGAATATCCAATGTCTAAAAGTTCTGGGGGATTCTGAACTGGTAGTTAGACAAGTGAAGAATCAGTGCCAAACCAAACATCCTAGGCTGAGGGCTTATAGGAACGAAGTATGGGATCTGGTGGAAATTTTTTTCCTGGCATTCAATATTCAATTCATGCCTAGAGAGCATAATAGGATGGCAGACTCCCTTGTGGTGGCTGCTAGTACCTTCCATCCACCTCAGAACCCACTTTTAAGATATGAAATTGAGGTGCGTTATTGACCATCAATCCCAGATAACATCAAACATTGGCATGTGTTTGAAGATGAAGACCAAGTGAAAAGGTTTCTGGAAACAGTTGGGGAATTCTCAAACATAGAAATTGATGCTTGCGAAGAAGGAGAGACTGAAGACATTTCAAAAAACAAATGGGAGGAAAAGGTCGCCAAGCATAAAGTGTTGCAGCTGAAAGGGAATGTCATCCCCAGAGGATTGGTACCCCTAGAAAGGTTGTTTGACAAGAACGATGTCCCACTACAGCCAAACAAAGTGGTAGAAGAGAACCAGGTAGAAGACCTAAACCTTGGTACTGATGTCGACCCCAAAATTGTGAAGTTTTCCAAGAATGTCCTAGAGGAATATAAAGAGCTTTATCAGAAACTATTCCAGTCCTACAAAGATGTATTTGCATGGTCTTATTAAGACCTGAAAACCTTTGACATCAGCATAATGCAGCATAAAATTCCTCTAAAGGGAGATGCAAAGCCACATAAACAGAAGCTTAAATAGATTAACCCCCTGCTGCTCCCCTCCATAGAGAAAGAGATTAAGAAACTGTTGAAGGCCAAAATCATTGTGCCATTGTGGTACTCTGAGTGGGTGGAAAAATTATTCCCTTTCTAGAGAAAGAATGGAGAAATAAGGCTGTGTGTTGATTTCTGGAATTTGAACTGAGCATCCTTGAAGGATAATTACCCACTGCCCAAGATGGATCATATTCTATAGAAAGTGGTGAGAGCTTCACGGATGTCGATGATGGATGGGTTCTCTGGTTACAATCAGGTGGCTGTACTCCCAGAAGATCAAAAGAAGACTGCCTTCACCACACCATGGGGTACATTTATGTATGCTAGAATGCCTTTCGGGTTAATTAATGTAGGGGCCACTTTTCAAAGGGCCATGGACATCGCCTTTGTTGGGGAGCAAGATAAGTTTGTGGTGGTCTATCTTGACGATATCACTGTGTTTTCAAAGGATGATGCCGAGCACATTGAACACTTGCGTATAAATTTCGAGAAGTGCAGGAGGTATGGTCTCTCTCTCAATCCACAGAATTCATTGTTTGCATTGGAAGACGGTAAGATTTTGGGACATATTGTGACCAAAGACGGTGTGAAAATAGATCCTAAGAGAGTAGAAGTTATAAATGGCATTTCTCTCCCCAGAAATAAAAAGGAGGTGCAGGTATTCCTTGGGCGCATTAACTTTCTAAGAAGGTTTATCCCTAACTATGCAGAGATAGTTAGGCATATAACTGACATGCTTAAGAAGAATAACGAGGTGAAATGGTCCCATGAATCACAAGAGGCCTTTTCCAGAATAAAAAATGCCTTCGCAGAAGCCCCAGTGCTAGCTGGACCAGACTATGCCAGACCCTTCATTATTTGTTCATTTGCATCGCCTCATACAGTGGCAGGAGTTTTATTGCAGAAAAATGAAGAGGGGTGTGAGCAACCTATCGGTTTCTTTAGTCAGGTGCTCCGTGATGCATAGTTGAAATATAAGATATTAGAAAAGCAGGCTTATTCTCTACTGAAGTCTCTCAAGGCATTCTGAATGTATGTCTTGCAATCACACATCACTGCATTTGTGCCCACAACAGCTGTGAAGGACATCCTTGTCCAAGGAGATAGCGAAGGAAAACGGGGGAAATGGATTGAAAAATTACAAGAATATGAGCTAGATATTCACCCTACTAAACTAATTAAGGGACAAGGATTAGCCAAAATCCTGTCGGAATCAAACTTTCAGGCTCTGGGTATAAATCTGTCTATGCTAGCAAATGAGGAGCCCGAGAAGATGGGGGAACAACAGTGAGTAGAAATAGCTACTCAGAAGACTCATATGAAGTATCTCATCAACCCGTGGTATAAGGAGATTGTGGAATATCTTCTGACCCTCAGATGCCCTCCTAGATGTGACAAAGCGAAATACAGAGCACTAAGGTTGAGATCACAGAAATTTTTTGTTGCCAATGGTCGGCTGTACTGGTGAGATCCATCAGGTATCCTACTCCTGTGTGTTACGGAGAATGAGGAAGAAATTATAATGGCTGAATTTCATGAAGGTATCTGTGGGGGTCATTATAGCTGGAGAGCTACTTCCCACAAAGTTCTGAAGGTTAGTTTCTACTGGCCCAAACTCTTTGGAGATGTGTTTTCCCGAGTCAGAGCTTGTGAGAAATGCAAAAAATATGCGGAAAGACAGAAGTTGGCACCTCTACCCATGATCCCTGTACATGTGGATGAACCATTCCAGCAATGGGGGATTGATTTTATTGGTGAGATACATCCTATGTCAAGTGTTCAGCACAAGTGGATATTAACTACTACGGATTATTTCACAAAATGAGTGGAAGCTATACCTACGAGGAATGCAACAGATACTGTGGTGATGAAATTTATGGAAGAAAACATTATATCCAGATTTGGCTGCCCTGCCAAGATAGTAACTGACAATGCCCAGGCCTTTAAGTCTGCAAAGCTTGTTAGCTTCCACCAGCAGTATAACATTACTCTGGGTCACTCCACGACCTATTATCTACAGGGAAATGGCCTGGTAGAGTCTTCAAATAAGACCCTAGTGAGAGCACTGAAGAAAGCTATAAACGAAAATTAGAAAAGTTGGGACTCTCAGCTAAAATTCTCTTTATGGGCCAACAGGATCACCAGCAAGAGATCGACGGGGAAGTCCCCATATGAATTGGTATATGGGAGGGTAGTAGTCTTCCCCATACAATTAGCCTTACCAGTAGCCAGATTCATGCAGGAAAGCCAAGAAGAACCTGATGATATGACCAGAAGAATCAATCAGCTGGTACAGTTAGAGGAAACACGAAACTAGGTGAGTTAGAGGCTTACTGAATACCAGGATAAGATGAAAGATTTATTTGACCAGCATGTCAAGGACAGGAAGATGCAGGTCAGGGATTTAGTGCTCAGATGGGATATTCGAAGAGCAGATAAGGGGAAACATGATAAATTTGACCCATTGTGGTTTGGCCCTTTCAAAATTGTGGAGCAAGGGGGAAATAACACATTCAAATTGGAAAATTTATAGGGAGACTTGCTTGACACCCGTGTAAATGGTCAGTTCCTCAAACCTTACATCTAGTTCTAATCCAAGCCGAGAGAGCCTGATGTATTATACTGTACATTAGTTTATTTTTTTTAGTCTTTGTTTTAATGATGTTTGTCATGAAGAATCATGAAGAGAAAAAGAAAAAGTACAGAGGAGTGGTGTCTACATGAAGGGTTAACAGGTGGTATACGAGGTTCTCAACATGCTCAAGGATGGATGTGCCATCCCCGGGTGGAGCCAATGTTGATTATATAGTTCACCCTTAACATTTCAATTTGAAGTCATGCGAAACAAAACCCCCCAATAAAATTATTCATGGTAAATGTTATAAGATGGGCTAAGTGGAAATAGCGCTAAGCCAAGTTATGTGCCCAATTGATAAGCGCATTTTTATTATGGAGCAGAAATACATAGAGATATTGAACATTAGCCAAGAAGAGAATTAAAAGGCACAAAGGGAAACAATACAAAAAGGGACCCGCACTCATTTTTCACACGCTGGAAAAGGACTCCGCAAGTGAAATTCCAGGGGGGTCACAGAGTGGAGGAGGGAGGCAAGGCCTTACCCTCGCGGAAATTCAATGACCTGTCATGAAGGCAAACACGCAACAAGGGTTATATGGGGAGTAAAGCATGGGTCTTAAAGCCGTTGCGCTGTGTAATTCGCGTTCCACAAGGATTATTTTGTGAGGACAGAGCTGTCTCCGCGACAAAAAGATAAGGTAAAGTTCTTAGGATATCTGGTATTGAGGCTTGTACCAGTATTTAAACCGACACGCGGTGTTTACCTACCCAAAGTCTAACACCCAATCCCCACACGCCGTGTGTCTCACTGTCAGTGTCCTTATGACGCTCTCCCCCACTCACTTCACCATTCCGCCTTTTCCCTAAATCCCTCAGTTCTATATAATGGTCCTCCGTATTTTACTGCAGTAAAATTTTCAGGTATTCGACTACGGTATAAACTAATGTGGGAGCCTAGTACCAGGTCCACCTAGTCACTGTCAATACCCCCACGTCACTTTCCCAAGAAAATTTCCTACTGCACAGGTATTCTGTCCATTGTATTCCCTTTGGTTTGCTTTTTGTTTTTAAAGAAGTTTTCATATTAGTCATGGGAAAGGTCACCACTAAGAAGTCTGAACCAGAGACTCCTCAGGTATGTGAAACTAGAATACCTCCAGGGTTTGAACCTTTCTTGGATTTGCAAGCCGAAATCTGTGACTCGCAGTATCCATTTCCCATCAGCAGTATCAAACCTGAGTTTTTTAAGAGACATGTCAAACAGAGGTATAGGTACCGGGTGGTTCTATCAGGTCTGTACCATCAAATTACCCCACCAGTTTATCAAGTGGTTGAGTTTATTTTCTGGCTTAGGGATGCCTACGATGAGTTTTGGGGCATGTTTCTCTCATCCCAATGGAATAGTATATTCACTCTTTCCCCCGATATTATCAGAAGAGCACTTCATTTTCCCACCAGTGCAAACTACATCAGTCTTAGTGAATATACCCTGACCCCTCGGTTTGCAAAATTTCCATGGGAACAGCAAGGCGATTTTATTGCCTCCATAACTGATGATCAGACCACATCCCTTTCCTCCACAGAGCCTTTCCCCTTGAGTCTGTTCAAAGAAGAAGTGAAACCCATTCTTGCTCTCATCGCTGGTTTATTAGGTGTGGATGGTTTGGTGCAAACCTCCAGGGCATGTGTCGCTTTCTTGTGGTTAATGTCTCAAACTAGGGTTGTTCTGGACTTTCCTGGTTTTTTGGCCTCCACCATTCAGACCCATTTCCAAGAACTCTCAGAAACTGGTTGCTTCTACTTTTTCTCTATGGTCTTCTACCTCTTCCTTTATCAGCATGCTGATAAATTTGAGGGTTTGGGTTTGGATAAGGTTTACAAAGTAAATTCTCAGCCCAAACCAATTTTCGACTAGAGCTTTACAATACATTAGTTACCAAATGAGGTGGGCTATTCTAGATTTCTAAATGAGTTCATGCCTATTGCCTAAACTATCATCCACGACTCTCCCTCACCTAGGGTTTTTCTTGAGATGAAGAGATGGTTACAGCCTAGTCAAGCCCAAAGTATTGGGGATTGGTACCTGTATGATAACTACATCGAAATTCGAGTTTATGGAATCGAAGTTCCCCCCTATCAGTTGCCTGTATTCCCTTCCCGGTGGATTTATGCTTTGGAATACATTCGGCAGACCTTGAAATTGGACCAACTCCACTTCCTCCCTGCAAAAAAGGGGTTTATCCTTAAACTTCCCATCACCATTGGCCCTTTTGTTGTCAATTCAAGGCATGCCCTCCCTATCGTTGAGAATCTGCTTCAAGACATGGATTTGAGGCAAGGAAAGGTTTGGCCCTACGATCCGAGGGGAATCATCTCTAACAGGAGGAGAAGGAACAAATCAACTCCCTATGTGCATGAAACGAGACATTTCATAGAATGGCGGGCTAATCTTGAAAATTGGCCTTTGCTTTCGCAAATGGAGACAGATTCATCTGCGATAAGGGAAAAGGAAGAGACAACTTCAGTAAGAGAAGCTGGTAAAGGTCAAGAAGCCGAGGAAGTAGGTACATCAGGAGCACGGTATCCCCCCCACAAAAGGCAGAAAACAGTGACCAGTGAAGCAGAATTCATTGGGGAAGAACAATTTCTTGAAGAGGAAATACCATATGGGAGACCTGACAAGAGAAAGACTAGAATCAAGGTGTTACGAGATAGTGTTACATATTCTGATTTCTCAGAGGTCACACAAGATATCACGATTGACACTTCCTAGGTCGCAACCGAAAGAAGCTTGAAAGCTAGGATAATCAGAGATAAGTATCGGTCGGAGCTAGAAGGATTTATTAAGAAATACCACACTATAATTTTAGCCTCGATGAACTTGGATACCGAACATTTAGTAATGGCCATGGCCGAGGCCATTCTGGACCGAGATGTCGGTACTACCAGTTACAGAGTACTAGAGTATGTGGTCGACATGTCAAAAGTGTCAGAAATTGATAAATGTAACATATTTCAGGTTTTCGGCGATATGTTAAAGGATGAAGTGATGTGGCTTACGATCAATTTGAAGAATTTGGAGAGCAATCATACCCAAGTGAAGGAGAATTTCAAAAAAGAAAAGGTAAATTCCTATGCCCTCACGAATTAAATACGTTCTCTCCAGGATTGGATTAAAGGGAAGAAGATTGGTGAAGCGAACCCACAGCGTCACCTCATCGAGGGCTTGCAGAAGGAATTTGCATCCCTGAAAGGTAAAATTATCATACCAGCCTCTCATCATGTACAAAAGGCCGAGTTAGCCCAGGCTGAAAAAGATAGAGTAGACTTGGCTGAGTCTCTTGCAAAAGAGAAGGAAGAAAAAGAAAATATTGCAGAAGAGAGGGCTGTTCTTCAGGGCAGGCTAAAGGCATTATAGACGACTTGGGATACACATGTGTGTGCACCACCACCAGTTCCATCGGAGACTAGTTCGTTGTCCGAACAGTTGACTATAACAATGACTACAAATGATGCATTAGAGAAACAGGTCTCTACAGCGAGGCTAAGAATCAGTGAGGCATGTCTTAGGGAGGAGATGAACTAGACATATGTGCTTTCAAATAAATGCACTCGGCTGAAAACCGAGACTATAGTTTCAGCACTCTGCCAGGAATTTTCCCTCCTGCACCTGGTAAAGCACAAAATTCCTATTGATGCAAATTTCGATGGTCTCACCGAGGCTTATATTAGAGTAGAGGGTTTCATGTCAATACCTGAACCTGTAGCAGACATCCAGCAAAGATACACCAGATATGCCATCTTGTTAGCCAGCTCGTCAACAGAGGTCCCGCCACCTGTGTCAGCAACCGCATCGACTCCGTCACACCCCTGAACATGGTTGATTAATTATTTGGCTCTAGTGGCCTTTACTCTTATTTTATTTTACTTTGTTACTTTTAAAATTTCGAGTGAAATTCACATTTCACTCTTGCACTTTATTTGTTTTTAAGACAGTTTGATATTTTGTTTTAAAATGGCCATGAGCCTAACTATAAATGATGAGAGGCGATATTCCTCATCATTAGTTTTGGTTGTTTTTTATTAAGACCTCAAATGGTTTGCTAGCACATGAGGGAAATATTTCCTCAAAATATCTTCCCTCTCATGTCTCTGAGAATTCTATATAAGTAGTAAACAAAGAGGAAAAGGGGTTCCATATTTTCCGAAGAATACGCTGTGAAAGAATTTTTGTATGCATTTTTGTGTAAACTTTAATATAAATGCTAAGAGCCCGTTGGGTTTCAATGATGAGGAGTTCCATATTTAATGAGGATTATAGTCTTTGTGCTTTACAGTCTGTGACTCTTCCCTATGTGTTATAGTTAACTGTTCATTTCATTACATCCATTTCTCTTGTATCATGTTCTGGAATGCAAGTAGCTCACCGGTTCTAGTATGAATTTATCATAGTTGATACTTATGTTGAACCTGTCAAGCACTTTAAATATGGCTCAGTCATGATATGATGTTTCACTTTCACTTCAACCGTGATTCTTCTATATTAGCTGCTATGGGATGTTATTTCTTAAAGGTTATAGTTATGTGTGGATTCATATTATCATAAGCCCATTACATGTTATATGCGTTTCTGGATTTCATCTCAGTGACAGTTAGTATCCTCTCTATATTTCATGCACAACAAATACCTTCTGATTTTTCATCTCTATGAAGTATTTAAAAATCCAGCCCCCCTTATGGATAGTTGTCTTTGAATTGTCTAATACATTTGTATTGGGAGTTCACACTTTGCCTCTGCACTATTGCTTTCATTGTGCAGAGTTTTTGAGTATTCTGGTTCCATCCAAATTAAACTTTCCTGTTACCTGATATAGCACAAGATCCTTTTTCCGATAATTTTACACATTATATCATATTCTCCATGCTATAATAAGATGTCCTAGGCACTGTTTTTTCACAACTCAAGGTTGTCTCTAGGGTTGAAAACAGTGACAACACTTTCTGGATTTTTGTGCAAGGATCCCATTGTAGGCCACCATTTAGATTGTGGCTCCTCAATGTTGTGAACCCACAAACCTTTTCCTCTGGTCCACAATCCTAATTGGATCCTTAGTGTCATAGCCTTGCAAACCTCATCTATGAGCAATAGCAATCTGTACTCAACAAATGATTTAACAAACAGAACTTGTCCCTGTACTTTATTCAGTCAATAGTAGGTTCACTGGAAATCCTAAAATTCAAGATGATTGCCATAAAATTAGTTTATAGTAGCTTTGTTAAAAATATATAATTCAAGAGAATAATGTCATTCCATCTCAAAGAGAACAGTACAATTGCCTAAAATCTAAATACTCTGGTCAAGATCACCTCACTATGTTATTCAGAAGGAGTATCGGTTATTCCTTCTCATATATATCTAGAGTTAATCTATACCATGAAATATTGGGACCTACGATTGGGTTAATTCTGCCTTGTTTGGAAGGTTAAAATGTGCACAAACAGAGAACAATGAAACTATCATCTCAACCCCTAACCCCTTAAACACTAATTCCCAATCACTAACCCATTTAACCCCCTAAACTTCTAGTAAACCCCTAACCCTTTTAACCCCTAAACCATAAACCTCTAAACCCTTAACTCCTAACCCCTTAAACCCTAAACCATTAAGCCCTTAACCCTAACCCCTTAAACCCTAAACCTATAAACCCTTAACCCCTAAAACCTAACCCCATTAGCCCCTAACGTCTAACCCCTAAAATCATTAACTGCTAAATCCCCTAACCCGCTAAACCCTAAACCTATAACCCCTTAACCCCTAACTCATTTAACCCCCTAAACCATAAACCTCTAAACCCCTAACCCATTTAACCCCCTAAAACCTAAACCTATAACTTCTAAATCCCTAACCCTTAACCCCCAATCCCCAGCTAAGCCCTCCAAATTTGAATTATCTTTGAAGAAGTAATTGTTTTCTTACTTCTGTCTAATTCACTATATAATCAGATCATGAATGTGAGAAGGATCTGGTTGTAAGCATGGTTGTGGTATGTTGATGTTCAGACGAAAACTACAACTTGTAGCCCTTGATCTGTTAGGGGCCGGTTACCTTGATATTAACGGTGGTGTATTCATACTCCTTCTGAATAACCAATAAAGGGTCAAGGAAATTGACCAATATATTGTCAATTTTTATCTTATCCACCTTTGGGGCAAGCTTCTTTTCGACTAACTCCACTGCTTTTGATCTCAATTTTTCCAATTACTTCCTTCTCTCATGTGATACCTGAGCCTTTGCCTTTCTCTTCCCTTCTAATTCCATAATAGTGTCATAGTGATGCTAGCCAAATTATTTAGAAAGCCTTCATAGAACACAATACTACGTTATCAGGGTATCATGTGTTTGTGGGTAATGCCATTATTACCATGTGTTTGTAGACTAATTAGTAAATTTTAGGAAAAACTTGCAAAATTTCTAATGATGATAATTGATGGTAACTCATGTGATTATGAACAGCTTGGAATAATGAGATGAACACAAAAAAAGTGCTAGCTAAATACTTCAGGTGGTTGAGTGGAAGTGTCACAACAAGTGTAAGAAATCAATAAGAAGATGCCGCTTATTTTAGAACATATGGAAGATGTTGGAATATTTATAACTTGGTACTCTAAGGGTATCCCTTGAATGAACAACTCTATGGAAAATGGTTGTGGAATCATAGAATTATCTTCATACACGAACATTATGAAAATTACTATAAGGTATATTTAAGGATGATTCAAATAAGGAAGAAAATATTGGCAATCAACTAATGAAGTTGAATAATTATGGTAATAATGAAAGTAATTTTGAAGGCATCTATAAAGTATGATGAAAGTAATTATTCTACCTAAAAATATTATATTTATTAATATTTTTTATGACTTATAAATAATAATTACAATGAATATTATAGTAATGATTTTTATATCCAAAAATATTGATAAATTGTTTTTAAATAAAATAAAATAAGTTTATTTTGTAAAATATTACAACAGTTTACAATAAATATATAAAATAATTTAAATAAAATAAATTATTCACTAAAGTTTGAGTGGGAAATTGTCATATGATTTCATGTCATAGTTTCAATCAATCACATAATTCCTTGTCCTACTTTCAATTAATGATATAATTAATGATTTTTACAACCAAAAATATTGATAAA
This sequence comes from Pinus albicaulis, assembly GCA_034641835.2. Taxonomy (NCBI): domain Eukaryota; kingdom Viridiplantae; phylum Streptophyta; class Pinopsida; order Pinales; family Pinaceae; genus Pinus; species Pinus albicaulis. Next base: position 915,755,038 of record CM076569.1, read on the forward strand.
TTGTTTTTAAATAAAATAAAATAAGTTTATTTTGTAAAATATTACAACATTTTACAATAAATATATAAAACAATTTTAATTAAATTTACCAATTCATAATTAATCAATTCATGCATGATTAAAGACCCCTAATTAATCGATTGATATATTTAATATATGATTAATCATAATTAATAAATTCATACATGATTAAAGACCCCTAATTAATCAATTGATATATTTAATATATGATTAATCATAATTAATCAATTGATAGCATTAATACATGATTAAAGATCCCTAGCTTGGCCTATTTTTTTAAATTCCAACAAATTAGCCTAATTACCTTACCCACGCACCCTATTCCACCTATTCAAATTTTCTTAATCGGACTATTCAATTTTTTTTTCCCGCTCAGCTTGTTCGACCTTTATGCCTTCTTTCCCACGATTCCATTCTTCCCTATGATGCTTTATTTTTTCCAGATTCTTGCAGAAGCATGGACGCTCTAAAACCCTAAAGCGGCCACAGTCCATTAACAGCTCGAAAGCCATAGTAGCTGGTGGAGATATTTTGAGTTTTTCTGATGTTCAGAAATCTATGGGAGATCTGAAGAGAAATAGATTGTGGAAGAATGCTCTCTTCTTCTAGAAGAATTAGATTGGTATTTCCGTTGTTTAATCCCATTAAAATTCTCTATTTTCTTCTACACTATCTTGGTTATGAGATATAGATGGTTGTAAGTCTGAAATATATTACATTTCTCATGGAAACATTGTACACAGTCTGGTTCTCATGAACTCTGAGCATGGAAAAAAATGCCCTGTATAGCTGCGGCGATTTTCCCTTGATGTTACCTCAGCAAGTGGTGGTGGTAGTAATGTAGATCAACTTCATTCCTGCCAGAAGCTCGAATTCGAATCCTCTCAGCTGGAAACCTCCCCATTTTCATTAACTGTTGTATTTTTGATAAACAACAGAAGGTTGGATATCTGGTAAGTGGTTTCTGCTATAAGGGTTTTACTGGATGTTTTTTTTAATATAACATTACACTTCAATTTATAGGTACATTTAGAATGTGCTTTTGGGTTTTCGTTGTGTGATTGAGTAGCTAACTATTAATGTGGTTCGTCAATCTTAAGAGGATCTAGTGCTTGCTCCACCACCCAAATGGGCTTCTGTCAGTTCTCTATCATCTGTGACCCATATTTTTGATACGATATCAATAGAGATTGGGGGAAATGTTCCCTTTGAACCTTCTCAAGTGTAGTTGATTTTGTAGGGAGAGGGGTTGTAATGTTAACTTGTCTTCTGAAGATTTGGATTAATTCAATTTCTCTCTGATATTGTCTTTTTGCATAGAATGCTGGATGACAATGCCTTTAACAAATGGTGTATTTGGAATTGGGAAGCTATAGGGATTTTTATGAATTCTTACTAGGGTTTGGGTTTTAAGTATGTGTGCTCACTATTTAACACCGATGTCACAGCTCAACATGTTCTTTAATTTTTTACTTGGAACATTGTTGGCTCTCTTTCCTTATTTAGTGCTGACAAGCATACTTTAACCCAAAAGATCGTAGTTAGGGTCACTACCCTCTTTGGTTCTCCACCCTACTTGCGAACATGTAGCCATTCGTATATTTATTTACCTAAAGGTTTGGCAAGGTTCTTATCCCTAATTGTCAACATTATACTTCCTCTAATGAAGGTTGTGCAACATTACAACATTATGTGAATATTATATTTTTTTCTCCTTCTGGTGTTTATGTGAATATTATCCTTTGTTCACCTTCTAGTGTGGCATTGACAGATACGAGGATTGAAGCCTTGCTTGGTGGGATTTAAGGAATCCAAGGACACCTGTTACTTCCACTAAATTTCATTTTGAACCGGGTTTGTCTTCTTTGAGTTTTTGCATTTTTCATTTTTATGATGTTTTTTTAAATTAAATCATGCAATTACTATATGGATATTTTTTTTGTTTTGGCTGGTTTACTGCAGCAAATTTCATTCCTTTATTCTCTGACAATAAGAGTGGGAAAACATCAACTAGCTAGTTCTAAGTGTCTATATATGTGTTTGGAACCAATATGAAAACTGGGTGGGTGCTAGATCATGATATCTGAGTTTGATCTAATTTCCTCATTCCTTCTTGCAGATCATTCCTTTATTCTCTGACAATAAGAGTGGGAAAACATCAACTAGCTAGTTCTAAGTGTCTATATATGTGTTTGAAACCAATATGAAAACTGGGTGGGTGATAGATCATGATATCTGAGTTTGATCTAATTTCCTCATTCCTTCTTGCAGATCCACATGTCAACAATTTCCCATATAGCCAGTATTTTGGTTTTAATTGGTCTCTTCATAGGCTTTGGATTAAAATTACCTACGAACTTCACATTTATGTCTTCATTGTAGTCATCATTTTCATAATAGAAATGCCTCATGGTTTTCTTCACTTAATGTCAATTGGTGGTGTTCCTTGGCAGGCTTACATTATCGCATTCTCCCTGGGTATGGGAGCCATCCCATGGATTATTATGTCTGAGGTAATGTGCCTTCTCCAACTTCACTTGAGAAGCATATTTCGAGAGGACTCCATATTGTATGTGCATGGGGGTAATTTTCAATTGAGAAAATTGAGGCTTACCGCCATAAACTATTTGTGATAATCGAAGAAGTGGACATGGTCCAGTGGTAAACTGGTGGCACTTGCTAACCAGTGATCATGAATTCCATTTCTCAAGGAATCACTCACATGAAAACAAAATATGGAATCTAATAGTGAGTGGATGTAACTGGTAATGTTGAACTTGGGCCTTTATGATGTTCTAAAAATCAAGCTTACTGCCAAATAGATTGCATTGTTGTTCTATTATGTGGATTTCAATCAGTTACTATTTCTGATTATGCTCTGTTCCCCATCAATTATAAGTTTTATACTTTACTCTTGACTCCCAGCTAACCTACTCAATCCACTTTTCAATTTCAATCCCAAATTTTTTTCCCAATAATTTTAAATCTGTGGCACTCTTAAAAATCTGCCTCTGATCTTTAATATCTCAAATATGAGATTTGAGATATTAATCCAAAGTTCAATGATGGTCATAAAACCTCAATCTTTACTCTCAATTCTATATATGAAACGCCTTTCCAAATCAGGCCCAAAAACTCCAAGTCTGCCAACTTCAACTTTTACTATTTCAACAACCCAAAGTTTCTCACCTCAAAGGGCTCAACCCAATCTGTGAACTTTATAAAAACCCACTATATTAATTACCCAACGTAATATATATATATATCAACCTATATATATATATGTTCTCTAACCAAATTTGAAGACCCAATATATTAGCTTTAACATATGTCCCGCACGCACCTCATTTCATACAGTTTTCGACCTTATCACAAGACAGAAATATATGTCACCATGTGTACATATTCCCCGAGTCAAGTGTTAAAACCATTACAACTATATTCTAATTAACATTCGAATGGTATTTCAACTTTTAACTCCAAGGTCGACTATCACCTATTGCTTATTCAAATTAAATTTCGAATGGCCCAATGGCACTCACCCTCGTTAATTATATGTGTCCACGACTCGCCACAACATATATCAACATTCCCCTTTGCGTAGGCCTTATGATTAGCCTCCAATATGAGAAATTGTGACCATAATCTATACCACATATCATCCATTCAACATTTAAATAACCAAACATTTACGTGATGAATCAACTGGACCCCAGTGTTAACTTACCTCCGCCATCTGACGGCTCAAAGTTTGTCGCGCTCCCAACCAATATCCAACAATAAATAATGAATATCGCGTAAACTAATTGCCCAGAGATTAATGCTTGGAAATCACGCGATGTAAGTGGTATTATAATACCACTGCCAGGTGACATGTCGAGCACCCAATTAGATCGCATTCCAAACTGAATTACCACTTACCGTTTTAGAAGCCACACGAACCCACTGGGTTCTTAAATATGGTTTTACTGTTTATTCCACGGTTCTGCCGTATTCAAGGTTCTGTTTCATTTCTTTCATGACTTATTTCCAATATAACTTCATTCCACGCAGACTTAGTAAGACTCTGTGGTTCTATTTTAACTTTAGGACTCCACACGATTCCATTAAATATGTTCCTCTGCGCTTACACATTTATTATCCACGAATCATCGTGTCCTTTGTTACTCTCCCATAGAAGCTCAGAATAGTCCTTAGGCCCGCATTTCATTTATCAACTTCAACACAGGAATTCACCATATTCGCATATATGATTCAGGATCCTAAGAAAGAACCAAAGTCCTTATTCGGACAGTGAACCCCAGATTTCAATTTACTCCCTATGCTTCGCACATATTTCAACCGCTGTCCATTTAAACACAGAAATGTAGACTCTATCTCAACTATACCCAAAATCAATCCATTCAAGGGTTATATTACAGTTCAAATCTCTCCTGGAGGATCGATCCTGCCAGTGATAGACCTTTCTCAAATAATAAGAATGTAGGCTTATATCAATTCCTCAATTAAACCAGAACATCAACTAGGGTTCTATCATAGGGTTTGTTCACTTCGTTTCTTATACAACTTCTTATTGGAATTCAAGGCATTCACATAGAGACATCAAAATTAACCCACAATACAGAGGTTACACCTACTTATTGAAACCAAGCATAATTACTCAGAGGTTAAGTAAATCAACACATACATCCAGAACCAAAATTTCCATTTTATATACATGAAATTAATTGCACAAACATCCACTTACAATTTCCTATTGGCCAGATTTTCAGTTCAGTGGCCCTCCTATCTTCACTTATCTACCCTAAAAAAAACTCTAGCTCGTCAACTCTACTCTACTTACATTTATACAAAAGGGTAACCTGAATCGATTCAGTTTCCCTAACAACTCACCGGACTCTTGAATTTCCTAATTTTCAACTTAATCCTAGAATAACTGAACTGATCATAGTCTCTTCACATTCTTAACTACGCATTGCTCTCATGTTCTCTGCAGTTGGATAATATTTACAACTATCACTTTTTATTCAAAAAATACTAATTATTACAAGAGAATCTAGAAATATGAGACCCCCCATGTCTACTTGGATGCAAAGTACTTAATTGTGCCTAATGCCCCTGCATCAACTCTATTGCAGATACTTCCTACTAATGTCAAGGGAATCGCTGGTAGTGTGGTAACTTTAGCCAACTGGGCCCTTTCCTAGGTAGTAACAATGACTATCAATTTGCTTTTAGAGTGGAGCACTGTAGGTAAAATTTGTTTCTTTTGAGAACTAGTTATATTGCAATTTTCTGTTGCAACATCTAGAATTGTTTTTTCAACGCGTTTTGATCATTAGTTTGGGATCCCTAACTAAAGTCGATATTTTTGTTATCTGTTACAGGAACATTCTCACTGTATGCTCTCTTTACTGTCTTTACATTCATCTTTACAAAGGTTACAGTTGATGGTCAGAAACGAAGGAAAGGATTAGAGGATGTTCACTTCAAAATCTCTCAGCTTGGATTGGAAATGAGTGTAGTGTTGTTCAAAAGTGGAGGAACACAACCTAATGTTGAACTTCTCCATAAATTCTTGAAATCTTGACAACCTTTTCTTTCGTATTGTCACTTTGAAGTAGAGGAGCATAATTTGTAAGATGACTGACACAATTTATCAAAGAATTATAACAATGTTAAACTATAGGTGCAATATATACACACTTGTCAATTGGCTTGAATTTGAATATGAATGAATATGAATGTTAGTATATTAGTTTGCCTGGAATTTTTTTATGGTTAATATTATTTTCGAATTACACACAAGTTATTTAGGTTCTATCCCTATTGTTCAGTGTTATCTTAAAGTTTTCTACAAGATTTCTATAATTAAAGTACTTTCAGAAGAAGAAAAAAGGGAAAAACCTTCATTAAAATAGAGGATGTACATCCTCAAGGATCACAACCCATGAATTCTTAATTTCCTGCTAGCATATAGGAATCACCAAAATAACAAGCCTAAACAACAAACATATCAGCGAGGTACATATAAGGGTAAGACAAAAGACCCTTGTTACCCAAAAAAACAGGTCCAGGGACTACAATCAATCAGTGTGAGACAAAATTGTAATCCAGAATAGCTCTATTGTGGGACAGAAAACAAAAAACACTTGAGAATAGAGACTAAAGCACTAGAGAATACAGATAAAAAAAACAAGAGGTCAGTGATCTCGAATGAACCATGACCACAGACTGCACCGTTAACCAGATGCTCAAAATTCATATGCCCTGGAAAGAGCACCAACATCAGTATATCGTTGCTATCGCACCAAAATGTTTCTCTTAATTAGAGAATGCAACCCAGAAGAATTGCAAAGAATGTAAGCTAGGAAAATCACTCATCACTATAAAATAACCGAAATTATTGTTAAACCAGAATCCTATTCCACATAGAGATAATGCCCAGAGGCAAAGAATTTCTTGTCGGCCTTGGAAACACAATGGATGTCGAGCCTCGGCACAAAGGTAGCAATCATGGTCTCACCAGGTTCTCATGGGGTCTCAAGGAATCATCCCTTCCCGTGTTGCCAAATTCATCTACTGCAAATTTGGATTATGGTTCTAATCCTTCGACTCCATCATCAAATCATATGTTATTTGAGGGTTTGGATTCAACGATGGTTTTTTTCCTCTTAGAGGGACTTACCTGTTTCAGGAACCTCATTAGTTATTTCATTGAAACTATTACATCAAAGGTAATAATGTCGAATTGAACATCGATTCTGATCAGCGGACAATCACCTTACCTGTAAGGAATGTTACATGTTTATGGGTTTAATTTTTTTTTTAAATTTTATCACAGTTTCGGAAGACCGACGCTTTCAAAGTGTTGGTAGACCAACGCCTCTAGCCTTTTGCACAACATTGGTTTTGCGGCGCTTTAAAATAGTGGTTATCCAACCATGTCGGTATTGCGACGCCTCTAGCGTCGGAAGAGAGCCTTTTGCACAACGTCAGTTTTGCGATGCTTTAAAAGCGTGGTTAGACATAGAGTTAGTATTGCGATGCTTTACAAAAAGTCAGAAGAGCGACATTCAAAACGTCGGACCACAAAGCGTCGGAATTTCGATAGTTTACACACGTCGGAAGAGCGACGGTTTACAAATGTCGGAAGAGTGACGTTCAAAATGTCAGAGCACATATCATCGGAAATGCCACCGTTTACAAACCTTGGAAGAGTGACGGTTTGGAAAACATCAGATGAGCGACGGTTGTTTGGAAACGTCGAAAAAAGTGTCGGTATTGTGACACTTTGGAAAAGCGTTGGAATTGTGACGTAATGGCTAACCACGTTTTTTCCGGCCTCGGACTATCGCTCTTGCGACGACTATGTGTCGGAATAGTGACGAAGTGGCCGTCAGAAATTGGGCCAAATTTTCTAGTGATAACATTCCTTCTACCCGTGCTTGTTTGATTTCTGCCTTGCGTTCAATTTTTCATCATTATTCATCATCCTCTCATTTATTTACTTGTGGCACTATTCAGATAGACCCCCCATCCACATCGTATATTGGTATGCCGATGGTGCAAGTCGCTACTCTTCGAATCTAGCCTTGACAGCCTGGGCCATTTTTACCCCCTTGCATTTGATTGTCCTCTCTAATGATGTATGCATTGTTACTGCCACCAATAACCAAGACAAGTATGATTCAGTGATAGTTTTATTAGCCAATGCCCTTTACCGTTGCATCATTCACCTTCATGTTTGTTTAGATTTCCTATTACTTGTCATGCAATTGAATGGTTTTTATTGTGTACATAATCCTATCATTTTTAGAAGATATTTATGAGTGAAGCTTTTAATGCATTTTGAAATCATCAGTTTCAGTCATGTACCTAGAGCACAAAATCACTACGTAGATAGCGTTGCAAAAAATATTCTAGATTGGCATTTATCGCACGCATTTCACACAAGACAATAATAATAAACCATAAAATGATGCATATCCATAATATGTGTCATTCATAATGTTTTGGAGTCCATCAACTCTGATACATATGAAATTCCAATAGCTTGTTACAAAAATCAAAACTAGGAGCACCTCATGTCCCTACATCTAATCACTATCTGGAGGATCCTGGGCCAATGTCTCGACTTCAACAACCCGTAGATCTCACATCCCCTGTCCGGCCATCGCCATGCACCACATGACTCCTTGCCACTACGAGGGTAGACCAATACAAGACTCTATGTACTAGTCATCAAGGTCTTGCCCGATGTACTCTAAAACACTGGTCAGCAGATGTCCTCCATGAGGGCCACAACATCCTCCATCTACGACAGATGTCCTCCATGAGGGCCACAACATCCTCCATCTATGACAAATGTCCTCCATGAGGGCCACAACATCCTCATTCTGTGTTCCAATCAATCCACTAGGTCCTGCATCTCCTGATATTGCGGGTCGTCCCATTTACCCGACCAGTTTTACTGGTGATATATCTGCATACCAAAAGTAATGAATCAGTACCATATACAATATCCTGAAACTTTAAAATTCCCATAAAATATAAGGAACTTGTCACTTACCATCTAGCCCCCATGCTCAACCTGGAAAAACTAGCAAGTCCGGGTCCCCATGATAGCTCATCCCACTATAGGGATAGTCGTCTATATACAGTGCCATCTGATCCCAATGCACCAAAAAATCGAGTTGAAACACCCATATGACTGCCCCACCTCCTCCGCTAAACAATATCCACCCCTGGCGATGCATCCAAGGCTCTCGCAGGCTGCCATCTTAGATCTGTATATGAGGCCAAAGTGTCAGGATATTCTCAAAGAAGAGTGCGCAAAGCACTATGCCATATGCACAGTCATGGTTCACCTGCTGCTTGCATAGAAACAACTATCATTTCAATGATAACAACATAATTTGGGCCCACCCATCATAGGTTCCACTCAATATACTCTCAACTAGCATCATCTGACCCCCAGTGATTTTGTGGACTGCCTAGTCTCCCAGGATCTGCAGCACCGTTGCAGCCACAACATGAGTCTCTAGCCTCTCTAGATCTTTGATCAACATCTGTGTCCCTTTCACATGGAGACCCAGTCAATAGTGGTGCTCTACAAACTCCATGATGTTCCTCCCTCACGGTAGCACTGGTTGTGTGTTTCCCACCATCCTAAGTGGCGGGAGACCGGTCAAGAAATATATGTTCTGGACAGTTAGCTTGATCTAGTGCCCCTTCACTATAAATATCTCATGATCTGGATCCCAATAGCTGAGGATATGGGCCAAAAAGGGTTCTCCTTCTCTCACCATAGCGTTATCCACAAAATTCAAGACCCCAAACATGGCCAATGCAGCATGGACAACATGATCCTCTTGGATCTCAGACCGTAACATGTCCAAGTCTCTCTCTCTCTCTCCAATTGTGTAATATTCCTAAATTAGCTTGCAGCTAATAGGAATATTAATTTTTCTTTTAAAGACTAGATGGATGAATAAATGGGCAAGGAGGCTCATAAATTACTCAAGTATGAATGAAAATCCCTCATAGTGTGAAAAGGGACCATGAAATAACCAGATCAAGCATCCACATGTGTGAAAAATATCTAAACTATGTGGGCAAGGTCAAGTTTGACCAAGTCAACAACATTTAATCTCAAAGAGTGGATCCTAAATAAATTCATCTCAATGTGAATGAAAATCAAGCTAGCTTGTCAAAATGAAGACACCTTGAGTGTGAAAGAGGTTGATCACTTGACCAAGTCAACCATGACCATATCTACAACGTAGTCTAGATGCATTGAACCTCTTTGAGGGACAACAAAGTTCTAGAAGGAGATTCTACATGTGAAAGGAGCTAAAATAATGAAGTGGTTTAGGGTTTTGACAAGACTCCAATCTTATAAAAGGAAGAGGACAACAACATGAAGTGGTTGTTGAAAGATTATTATTTTCTGAAGGTATTGTCTGCTGAGACATCCCTCATTGGGGGTTTTCCTGTTTAGGAATCCCACCTCCTTCCTTGAGCAGCTCTTGGAGGAGACTTGTTCTATATTGTCCACTATCAGGCTTGGGCCAAGCTTCACCTTACACCTATAGCATTGATCCTGTTGAGGGTTGGGTTTTCCTTGTGAGTTGCAGTAGTGGAAGACACTAGATCTACTTAGATCTAGACTATACTAGTGACTCTTCTCAGTGAATGTGCATTTTAACCTCCTGGAAGAGTGAATTAGCTGATTGAGCTTTAGATCCAGACATTGGCATCAGGCCAAATCATTCTCAGAGCCCACATCATAGTTCCTCTCCCTAGACTATGTTATTTGCAAAGGAGAAGTTGCAGGGTGTTTTGTCTGCATTTTGGAGGAGAGATCTTTGGTGTTAGGATTATTCCTCTCATTGTGGTGATCCATGGATTGGACATCTAATCCATGTTTGTTTTAGATATGATCTACTGCCCTATTTTATGATTCAGAAATTTCTAAATAATTCTGCAGATCTGCAACTTTAGATCTCATATCTACTCTATGTGCTACATGTTTTGCACAAAACCCCAAGGGGAATGTATAGATGAGCTTTTCTTGTACACAGATCTGAATTAGATCTATATTTTTATATACAGATCTACTCTATATCTGAGTATTAATAAACTACTACTTCGGCCCCATAAAACAACGCTGTCAAGTTCATGCATACTTTTCTTATGGCTGTAGTACCTTATTTCTGAGGATTTTTTTTTCTGTATGGTCTTATTCTTTCTCTTGTACAATGTATGGCCTGTAATGTAACTCTTATTTGCTATTATACATTTGATATTTGAACCCCCACATTAACTTATTGATTTTCTTCAGTGGATCTACATTATTTCTGAAGCAGTCCTTTGCATATAGCTGTAGCCCCTCTCTTTGGGTGATTTTCAGCTAAACTAGTTTGTGGGAGATCTGTTTAACCCACCTAGTTTGATTTTTTTTTGCTCTCATTTTGGATTTAGATCTTAGCTGAGCTGATATAAGTGATTTAGGGGCTGCAAACTCATTTCAGGACACTAAATGCTCATAAGTACGTTATTTTAGCAGGCTTGCTGAGCTTTCCCAATTTTGGAATATTACAGTGGTATTAGAGCTGCCATCTTGGCTCAATCTATGAGCTTCAAGCAGCATGGAATATTCTCATGAGGAGGAGGGGATCTAAAAGAGAAACCAGAGTAAACCCTTGTTGTCTAGAGACAAGAGGTTCACAAAACGTCTATCTCAAGCTCTGCAAGGTATCAAAAAAGACATCAAAGAAATGAGGAGGGAAGAGCAGGAAGATCCCTCGACCAGATCTACAAGATCTATACATGAGGAAAGTTATAAATCCTCATCTCATGGATATGTTCACTTAGTCATATCACCAAATCTTCAATGTTCTGTCAGTGATTTCTTCATGAAGAGGAAGAAAGGGGGTGTGCCCAAGAAGGAGAATATTGGAGAGTATTTGCGGGAATATGAAGCCCAATCTAAGGAGTTCAAAGATAACTTGAACTTCCAAGGATTTTGCAAGATCAAGGAGGAAAAAATAAAAAAAAGGGAAGCAACATGGTGTGGATATATACTTTCTATCTACTTTTTATGGATCACCTAAATGTCCAGTTAGGGTTTGGGTGGAGGAGCTAGAAAACTTTGTGCAACAACATCAAGTTTCTGAAATTGAAGCCATCAAAGTAGCAACCCTACATTTTGAAGGTAAAGCATATGCTTGGTGGTTGTTTGAGTCTTTTTCCTTAAGGAATGCAAATACACCTACTTATAAAATTTTTATTGAGAGATTAGTAGTGAGGTTTGATGAGGCTTCATGTATAACATCTTCTATTGAAACTATCAAACCATATCAAACCAATATTTTACATGAGTTGGAAGGGTCTATGAATCCAACTCCATTTTTGAAAACCATGGAAGAAGGTGTAAGTTTTTTGGATGCCTTGCCAAGGGGAAGATATCCATTGGATGAAGGGCTCTCTTCTCAAGAGGAAGGCATGAAGATTCCTCCTTCAGTAGATGACAAATATCTAAGGTCTCTTATTGATGATGAGGGAAATTCAACTATTGAAGAGGAGGAGGGGAAGGCAGGAGATGATAACGCGGTCACAACAACAGCACCTCAAGCACCTCTTATTGGAGGAAAACTAAATTTTTCTCTCAACTATGGGCAACATTTGCATACTTGGCTAAGGAGGGGGCCTTGGGAGAAACCAGCACAGCGTAGAGAATCTCTCATGAATTCAGAAGAGAGGTGAGAAATTTCCTGAAAGGGGAATTTCTATCTTCCACTTAGTTATCTGCACTAAGGAAGGAGGAATCAGAAGTCTATGATGGCATGCACATGAGGAAACATGGAAAATCCATATCTTTGGGGCAGCCCATGGTACCTTCATTCATAAAAGAGATTTATGAACATGACAAGAGGATGTTGACTCTCTTGCATGCATGGGCTAGATTAAGGAATTATTGGAAGACAAGGAATTTCCGAGTGGAAGTTGATTTCCATCCGCTTCAATCTTGTCTTGGGCAAGATCAACTGCAAAGGAGGCAGCAAAGGGAAGATTATAATGCTCCAACATGTGATTTTGACATCAGACATGTAAAAGAGGAGAACCATAACATGATAGGGGCTTCATTTTAGACCTCTACAATGTTGTCATTCTTGGGAAGCCTGGATCCTTATTGGGATTCCCAACTCATGATGGAATACTCCAAGGACATTTTCACATGTGGGGTTCTTGATGGGGAAGTAATGGATGGGAGGTTTAAGCTAGTTGATGGATTCATTTATTTCTATAATCTTATCCTTTTGGTTAGAGACTCCAAGCTCAAGGAGAGACTACTAAATGCAACCTATGAGATCTTGCTTTCCAAACCCACTGGTTTCATTAGAGCATGTCATACTATCTTAGGTGGATTCATATCAGAAGGTTTCAAGGAAGAGGTGCACTCTCATATGAAGAACTGCATGGACTATTTGTTAGAGAGGGATGAACATAGTGTTACACCATTTTTTGGTTATCTAACCCATTGTTGTTAGATGGACTCAAGTACGCCATGTAAGACCAATTTTACCCTAAGTAAAATTGCATTCACTATGAAGAATAACTTAGTAAACCACCTTTATTAAGTTGATTATGGTCTAAACAGGAAATCCCATGAGGAAATATTAAATAAATCTATATTTGTTTGATTTTCCTCGAAGAATAATTAATTAAACAATAGTTTGATTAATATTCTTGGTTATATTTAACCCAAAACAAGGAAATTAATTAGATAAATCATTATTTATCTTATTATTTCCTAAAGAATAGCTATTTAAACCTTATTTAAATAATATTATTTGTTAAATATGACTAAATCACCCTTAAATAATTAAATAAATCATTATTTATTTATTACTCAACCACATCCTTAAAATGATAAATAAATCATTTATTTATTTATTATTTACAAATAAAGGGATTTGACCCAAGTCAAATTCCTTTTCCCTCTGATAGATATAGTAAAATATTCCATAAAACTTGGATCTTGATTTGGTTAACAATATTTTAATTATGCACCAATATCTAGACTAACTCAATATTTTGTTATAAATAGAAGGGTTTTTCATTCATTTCTCAAATTTTGTTGCTTAAAGATCACTCTGGATCTAAACTTTTGGTCTGACTATTGATCCACCATCATAGTCATATTTTGCTACTATTTTTGTCTGGGTTTTATACACCATCAAGAGAGAGGAATTATAGATATGAAGTGCTGAGGACTTACAAGAACCCATCCCATTGAGGAGAATAGGGAACACCCTCTTGTGTTTTCCTCCCAGGTGCCATTAATACAAAATTCATTTGATATATTCTTGTCTTGTCTATTGGATGCATGTAGTAAATATTTTTTTTTACTGTTTAATGTCTTCTAATGCATAGATCTAGATTTTTGTAACATTTACCTTGATCACCTAACTGCAGATCTAAATATATTAGTAGTCATTTCTGTTGTTAGGGATATTTGTTATGCGCAGCTAAAGTGGTCTTTTTCCGTACGCTTGGAATTAAGATTCATACTAACAACTGGCAACTCCACAAGGGTTTACGATTACGACCACTATCAATTTTCTGATTCTTGCATATCCAGCTACTTAAAACCCTAGGATTTCTCTTCAGCCCCTGGTTTTTTCTTTTCTTGATGTTGTTTTAACCAATAAAACCCTAAAATGATGAAAATTCTAACTTCCGTGTGTTTTTGGACCTATTGTGCAGGTGTCAGACATCAACCGCAGCTGAGATGACAAATTTTTCTAAAACCTGCCGCCAAGAGTACTGAAAGTGCAGGTCACACTTTTTGGCCTAGAACCTGCGACCTGGACCTTCGAGGCACACTTTTCAGCCCAAAAACTACGACCTTGACTTTTTGCGAAAGTTTTCTGGGTTTGTTTGAGCCTCTGTTTAGGGTTGTCTCACCTCCGTCTCCGCCCGTTTTGGACCTATACATGTTCTGTTTCACTCAACTCGGTGGGAACCTAGCCCCCTAGGGCTTTAGTACCCTCCACTTTTTGTGGAAGAGTTTTTGTTGTTACAGGTTGTCTGAAATTTCAAAGTCTTCAGCCTTTTTTCAGATTTGATACCTCACCTTCAGATCTGCTTCAGATCGGATTGTTATCCATCCAAATCACCTCATCTAGCTTTTTTTGGGTTTTTCCTCTAGGGTTCACTCTGTTTCCCTTAAGGAGATAACCTTTTGCCACCTTTTTTACAACAATTTTTCCTTCTGATTTATTGTTGCTTTCTACACCACTTTCCAATAGATTTTGTCTTTTAGATCCTTGTCCCTCTTGACCTTATATCTATTAGTTTTTTAGTGTGTTTTGATTAGTTTTTTACTCACCTATATACTAGTTGTTGAGAGACCCACCTCCTTGGGTTTAGATTATTGCATTATTAGTTGTTTATTTTCTGTTCTTGCAGGCCTATATACTATCATTTGCAGGTTTATTTATAGCTATACAACACACTTTTTATTTTTCTCTACAAATTCCTGGGTTTAAAAATTAAAATTTACATATTTTTACACACACACCCTAAGAAAAAAAGGGCTTGGTTAACACCGCCAAGAAAAGACTCTAAAAACATTGAAATCAATTGATCCTGCACCTCCCTGCCCTTGTTTCGACTTTGTAATTAGTTGATCTTGCACCTCCCTGCCCTTATAGGTCCCCTTTTCCTTTGTTATATTTTTTTGTCATCACCATTGCGCCACCAAGGCGTTTATCCTAGAGACTTCTTGGCCTTCATCCTCAGTTTCCAGTAGGAAGACTTACTCCTCCGTGTAGGGTTTGATTTAGTCCTCCACCGAGTCTGCACACCGACTCTTCTTCTGGTCCTTTAGGTTATTCTTCTCATTCTGCCTTCGGTTGTCCCCCTAACACCTTCACTATGTCTGGTGCAGGACCTAATGCTAGTGGTAACCCTGGCCCTCCCGCCGAGAATACCACTAGTGGGACCACAACGGACACTACCCCTGTTGCGCCCTTGCTCCCCTTCATGGAAGGCCTCAGCCTCCCCGATTTTGACCAGTTCATAAATGACCCTATACACCATGATGCTAGTTGGCCTACTATGCCGAAAAAGCTCCCTTCTGACATCCCAAAGTTTGAAGGTCTTGCTGGAGAAGATCCTTCAAATCATGTTCGATCTTTCCACATGTGGTGTTCGTCTAATTCCATTTCGATGACTCTATCCATATTTGGTAATTCCAATGAATGCTTACAGGTGAAGCTTCTAAGTGGTATGTGGATCAGGCCCCTTCCTCTCATACCACCTTTGCGACTCTTGCTCGGGATTTTTTGTCTTATTTCCAGCTTCCCCTGCATTACGACACTGGTACCGAACTCTTGACCTCTTTCTGTCAATCATCTACAACCCGCCTATCTGACCATGTTCAGGAATGGCAGAGAAGAAAGATCCTATGTCGAGCCCCTATATTCGAAGACCGTGTCTACATGAACTGGTTCATTAGATCCCTCTTGCCGCCTATCGGGAAAGATGTCGCATTGCACTTTCCTCAAACTGAAGAAGCCGCTCTCTAAATGGCATTAAAATATGACCTGATCTATGCTCAGTCGGGTTATTTTATACCATTCTACCTGATCTTCCTAGACCCGGTGGTGCCAACGCACCGGGGGCATCTCATTCTGCCGATGGTATCATTGGAGCTCTCTTTAATCCATATACTCAACCTCCCATGGGCTATGGTTTTTCTCAAGGAGGGGCCAGCACATCCGACACTTTTCCCCCTCCCAGTAGCACGTATCCAGGATATGACATGCCTCCTCTCTTTGACCAACCTCCTGTTTACCACACTATTACACAACCTCCTTATTATCTGTATCCATAGCCTGGTGATCCAACTCCTCTAGCATTAGCGCCTCCTCCTCCCTTGCCTTCTCAACCCCCGCAACAACAACCACCACCCCCTTCGGGGTAGGCGTACGCGTAGAAGGGCACGACTAATCCTCCTCCCTCAAAAAGGATGAGGAAAGGCACTCAAAATCAAGCTAACCCTGGTAATCCAAGACCTAATCAAGGTAATTCTCCTAACACTACAAACCAGCAACAAGGTACTTAGCCCAAGCAGGATAGGCCTATTCGTACGAACAAGCCCTGTTCTTGTTGTGGTGTTTATGGTCATTATATGCATGATTTTTCTCTTCTACCACATATGCGACAGCTATGGGAGTCTTAAGCAACATTGAGAGGACATCATGTCATCCCTTTCGATCCTCCCAGTCCTGTACCTAGTCAACCAGCTGTGCTTACTGATCCTTTCCCTCAGCAAGGATTTGTCGCTACCCAACCACCTGAAGGTCAAGTGGTCACTCAACCTCTTCCATCTAGTTCCTCCAATTACCAGATTCTCATGATGTATTTTGATCAACCTTCTGAACCTTCTTCTCCTAGCCCTTCACCTTTACTCATGACCCCCTTTATCCTCCTAGAATGGTTCCTCTAGGCCTTAACCATCTTGGAGCCATCCCGCTTGGTAATTAATCCTCTGGTCAGATACCTTTCCTAGCTCCCCCACCAGGAGTGTACACGGTACCTGTTATGGCCACCCTCTCTCTTCCTAACCCGACCCTTGGGATTCCCATATGGTACCTCGATCCTCCAACCGCTACCCCGCCTGGTCAACCCAAACCTTATCTTTCTTTGACCCTGGTTCAACCGGTCCCTATGAATTCTCCCGCTACAACAGTGCCTCAGTCACCTCAACAGGAACCACCTCCCATTGCGACCGTTTCGGGTAAAAAGGGCAAAGTTCGCAAGGGGGCATCAAAAGACAAGGATGCCCTGAAAAAACCTGCCCCTTCTTGGCCTCCAAAGCATACCATCTAGTGTGATTTGTGTGATGTTGTTGGCCATGCCACCCATAATTGTCCGGAATTTCCCCACCTTAAGTCCATGGTCAATGAGATGTTTCTGGAATCTAATATCCTAGAGGTATATGTCACTATACCCGATTCAATCCCAAAACTCAAACCATTGTGCACAAATCACCCTTGTGCTTTGTGTGATTTCCAGGGCCATTACACTAACCTCTATCATCACCTCGAAGAGTATCGTTCCTCTTTAGAAGCCTTACGCCAATTCTAGGCCAAGGGCAATGAGTCCACCACTCCCTTATTTGTGCATCTTGCTTCGGAAACACCAGAGGACATGAATGCTCCCATTGACATTCCCCCTTATGATGTCAAGATGATGGAGCCTTGGTCCACCATCTTCTATCTATCATCATCCATGATAACCTCGGTGGAAGTCCCCCTGGAGACTCTCCCTGATGTTTCGCTTGACCTCCCTTTAGCGATCACCCTGGGCTCAACATCGGTAGATCCTTTATCTGATTACTCTTTTTTCACCACTTGTGATGATGCGCATGTGAACCTCTCTTCTCATGACGATGAGTCAGGTAGCCTCGCTGCGTCCAGTGGTATTTCTTCCACCAGTAACCCCATCCTCTATTATGATGATGACATTATGGAAGTAGTCACCACCCCTGACTTTATCTATCCCCCCTTACATCAAACCCATACATCCGAACCACATACACCTTGTGGCCATTACATGGACACCCAATTTTTGGGTTAGGGGGCACTCATATTTTAGAAGAAAATCTCCACAACTCTCTGAGTGTATCTGGTCGTGTTGGCTCTAGTACCATTATTCTTCTATGTTTAGAAGAACCTATAGAGTCCCATACCACTTCAGATCACTCTAGGGATGATACCCCTCATCATTCCTTCATATTACAGAAACAACCCAGTCATTTCGACATTCTTTTCGACCAACCTTTGAGTTTTCTGGGCGAACACCAGTTCATTATCCCAAAATCCTCTCTTTGGGATAGTGACATCATGTATTCCAAACTAGAAAATTAAAGTCCATTTGATTCATAGATGTAGTACCAAAAGAGATTGGTAATCCCTCATTCCCTTTCTCAAACTTCATAACCATAACGAGAAAAAATGGCGCACCACATCATTAAAATGTGTTTTGTCTTAAATACATTTTGGCATGACCACAACATGCTTGGGGGCACCTATGCCCCTCAACCATAAAAATCCCAGATCTCAGCCAAAAACAACACTAAAACTCCCTTTCTCTGACAGGTCACACTTTTCAGGTCATTCCCTAGGATAGTTCACAGTTTTCTACCCAGTACCTACTACCCAGGTCGCAGAACAGACCCCAAAAAGTGCGACCTAGCCTGTTCATGAGTTCTAGGTACCTAAACTGAACTTTCATCCACTAAAATGAAAGAGTAGGATTAGGCCGCCTCTTACCTACAACTGATGGATCTCAATTCCAATGGTCAGTTTGTCTGCTATGATCACCGCAAGTTTTAGGGCCCTCTCTCCCCACTACATTCACCACAAATTCACCTGCAAATGAGTGAATTTGGAGGGAAAATTCTTTATTAAAAGAAAACCACTGATTTTCTTTCTCCTACTGTGGCCAAACCGTAGCTTAGTTTGATGAGCCGTCTATACCATTGGAAATTTCTAACTGAGCCCTCAAATGGGTATCTATTAGTTTTTAGTGACTTGATACTCCACCAGGACATTTTTTTTTTCCATGAAGTATCACTTCACCCCTCCTCAAAATCGAATTTCTTCACTTGCAACACTCGTACTGGGGGCACCAATTTTCCTCCATACTTGTCCAGACTCGTGTCGAATTTCGTCATGAGTTACCATCTTGTACTCATGCTTGTATGGTCCCCATTAGACCTTTTCTATGTGGCAACACCATCGAGTCACCCTTGTTTAGAGCATCTGAGTTCAGTCATCATTGCATTTATGGAATCTATCCCGAGTCCCTTTGCATCCCGCTATAGTCTTCCATCCTTCATTGCTTGGTCCCTCTCTTGTGTCGCACACTATGGCCTTCACTCCCACTGTCCCCTATCCCTCATGATATTGTGTCAGTCGATGCTAGGTCGTCCATGCCATTTATGCTCAAACAAGGGAAGTCGTCCATTCACTACTCAGTCCCCCCCATTTCATCATCATCATCATTGGTGTCAGTCTGTCAATCACTCTACTATTTTCTCTCATGCCTTACTTGAGGATCCCTTATTACCTCACCTATGGCAGACCTCCTTCTATAGACATCATCTCATTCATTCCAAAAGACAGATCTAGAGGGCAGTGTACCTTGGTTCGAACTTCCACTTTTGTTCGGTGCCTCGGATCAGGCAAAGGGAATCCTTATTGCCCTTTGACTTTATTGTTTCTCAGCTCCAGCTCCTTTCAGCATGATCGAGATCCGTATACTCGATGGTTCAGTGATGCAACAACTGACATCAGTGATTCCCAGGTGTGTGTTGAGATGTTTCAACCCTCATGAGGGGGTGGCCCTACAGGTAGCCTCCCACACACTCGAATGACCTCTTCGTTACAACCTTCAATGTAGCTCCATACATTTGATGATGTCTGCCTCAGCCGCTTGCAATGCATTTTTTTTTGCATATATCAGTCAGATTTTTAGAGCCATTTCCTGTGTTCAGGGGCATATGGGTTGCATTTATATTTCATGTACTCAAATATCATTGTACAATTCCTAGCTGTTATCCCAGGCACAATATGTATGTCAGATTCATTATTGTGTTGTTTATTTGGTTCATGTTTATGCCAGCATGTTCTATATTAGCCAATCCCGTGGTTTTCTGGATGCCGTATTGTTTGTACTATTGCCTCTGTGGGCATAGGTATGCCTCCCCCGCCGCTTATAGCACGTAGTCACTCATCAAAGAGACTTGTCGCACCTGCAAGTCTCACCTCCTTAGGGTCTAGTTCTTTCAGCACTTTGGTCTACCTTACACTCCTCTCTCTTTGACTTCCCCTTCAATGTCTAGTGATTGAGTTCTTACAACGTACTTCGGTCATACGATTAGCTCCTAACGCTCGCACACTGGGGGGAAATCTATTACACCATTTTTTGGTCATCTAACCCATTATTATTAGATGGACTCAAGTACACCATGTAAGACCAATTTTACCCTAAGTAAAATCGCATTCACTATGAAAAATAACTTAGTAAACCACCTTTATTAAGTTGATTATGGTCTAAACAGGAAACCCCATGAGGAAATATTAAATAAATCTATATTTGTTTGATTTTCCTCAAATAATAATTAATTAAACATCAGTTTGATTAATATTCCTAGTTATATTTAACCCAAAATAAGGAAATTAATTAGATAAATCATTATTTATCTTATTATTTCTTAAAGAATAGTTATTTAAACCTTATTTAAATAATATTCTTTGTTAAATATGACTAAATCACCCTTAAATAATTAAATAAATCATTATTTATTTAGTTATTACTCAATCACATCCTTAAAACGATAAATAAATCATTTATTTATTTATTATTTACAAATAAAGGGATTTGACCCAAGTCAAATTCCTTTTCCCTCCAATAAATATAATAAAATATTCCATAAAACTTGGATCTTGATTTGGTTAATAATATTTTAACTATGCATCAATATCTAGACTAACTCAATATTTTGTTATAAATAGAGGGGTTTTCCCATTCATTTGTCACCTTTTGTTGCCTAAAGATCACTTTGAATCTAAACTTTTGGTCTGACTATTGATCCACCATCATAGTCATATTTTGATACTATTTTTTTCTAGGTTTTCTACACCATCAAGATAGAGGAATTCTAGATCTGAAGTGCTAGGGACTTACAAGAACCCATCCCATTGAGGAGAACATGGAACACCCTCTTGTGTTTTCCTCCCAGGTGCCATTAATACAAAATTGATTTTATATATTCTTTTCTTGTCTATTGGATGCATAGAGTAAATCTTGTTTTTTTACTGTTTAATGTCTTCTAATGCATAGATCTAGATTTTTGCAGCATTTATCTTGATCACCTAACTGCAGATCTGAATATATTAGTAGTCATTTATGCTGTTAGGGCTGTTTGTTATGCGCAACTAAAGTGGTATTTTTTCGTATGCTTGGAATTAAGATTCATACTAACACATAGCTCTTGGGCAGAGCCATCATTCACATCTCCTTACTCATTGAGTGAGAGAGGGAACTCATCCATGAGTTACCTCACTGATGTAAAACAAGTATATAGAGGGACTTGTCTTTTTGAATATTATGATGTATCTCCTATATGCTTATATTTTTCTAACACTCATTTGTAGGACATTGTGCCAAGAGGGGGCACTATTTATGATGGGTTTCATGGGCCACTCAAGGCCATGAACTATGTTGATGTAGGTCATTCCTTGGAGGATCTTGGGAAGTTATTATATTCTTCATGGTGTGATTCTTTTACACCAACTATGATGCACCTTCTCCAAGCATTCAAGAGGGATGGGGCAGCAAACAAGTGTTGGGGGAGGAAATTTTCATCTCCTATTCTATTGCAGTTAAGGGTAAAACTGCATTGGTTGCACATGAGGAGACATCTTCCTTCTCCTATATCATACATGGCAGCTAGCATAATTCTAATCATGATTCCATATGTTGAAAATGTTCTTACTCTTGGGAACATGGTTGGAGGAGAGGGACATTGGTGGGATGTGTCCTTGGGGGAAGGAGTTCCCCACTCTTTTTGCACTACATGCTTCAACAGGAGCATGAGATATTGTATGGTCAATATGATATGACACTTGTCTCTTTGTAGAGTGAGCCATATGTCTATTGGGAACATGCCTCTTCTATGTATTGGGGAGGAGTTTTTCTATGGATTGCCAAGCTGGGAGGCGATCCACTTCATTTGGATGATAACATGGATATGGGAGTCTTTCATGCATAATGAGATTCCCCATCACTTCTGTCTTGAGGAGGCCATGAATCAGCAAGGAATTTTTCACATAGAGCTTCCATTTATTCATGATGAGAGCCATTGGGTTTATTCACCAAAGGCCAACTTGCACATTGGGGAGGGACCATTGGAAGATGGGGCTATTACAGAAAATCTAAAGCAATGGTGGAGACTATTGGATGAGGGGGCCACAAGAGAAGAAGGGGAGATTTTGCAACACCCTTGCAGTTGCTTGAGGACAAGCAACATTTGGGAGGGGGAGTCTATAATATTCCTAAATTAGCTTGCAGCTAATAGGAATACTAATTTTTCTTTTAAACACTAGATGGATGAATAAATGGGCAAGGAGGCTTATAAATTGCTCAAGTATGAATAAAAATCCCTCATAGTGTGCAAAGGGACCATGAAATAACCAGATCAAGCATCCACATGTGTGAACAATGTCTAAACTATGTGGGCAAGGCCAAGTTTGACCAAATCAACAACATTTATTCTCAAATAGTGGATCCTAAATAAAGACAGCTCAATGTGAATGAAAATCAAGCTAGCTTGTCAAAATGAAGACACCTTGAGTGTGAAAGAGGTTGATCACTTGACCAAGTCAACCATGACCATATCTACAGCGCAGTCTAGATGCATTGAACCTCTTTAAGGGACAATGCAGTTCTAGAAGGAGATTCTACATGTGAAAGGAGCTAAAATAATGAAGTGGTTTAGGGTTTCGACAAGACTCCAATCTGATAAAAGGAAGAGGAGAGCAACATGAAGTGGTTGTTGAAAGATTATTATTTTCTAAAGGTATTGTCTGCTAAGACATCCCTCATTGGGGGTTTTCCCGTTTAGGAATCCCACCTCCTTCCTTGAGCAGCTCTTGGAGAAAACTTGTTCCATCTTGTCCACTATCAGGCTTGGGCCAAGCTTCACGTTACACCTACAGCACTGATCCTGTTGAGGGCTGGGTTGTCCTTGTGAGTTGCAGTAGTGGAAGACACTATATCTGCTAAGATATAGACTATACTAGTGACTCTTCTTAGTGAGTGTGTATTTTAACCTCCTGGAAGAGTGCATTAGCTGATTGAGCTTCAGATCCAAACCTTAGCATCAGGAAAAATCATTCTCAGAGCCTACAGCGCAGTTCCTTTCCCTAGAGTGCATTATTTGCAAAGGAGAATTTGTAGGGTGTTTTGTCTGCATTTTGGAGGAGAGATCTCCGGTGTTAGGATTCTTCCTCTCACTGTGGTGATCCATGGATTGGCCATCCAATCCATGTTTGTTTCATATATGATCTACTATCCTATTGTATGATTCATAAATTTCAAAATAATTCTGCAGATCTGCAACTTTAGATCTTAGATCTAATCTTTGTGCTACATGTTTTGCACAAAACCCCAAGGGGAATGTATAGATGAGATTTTCTTGTACACAGATCTGAATTAGATCTATATTTTTATGTAAAATTTTGATCTAGATCTGAGTATTAATAAATTTTTGCTTCATCCCCATAAAATAACACTATCAAGTTCATGCATACTTTTCTTATGGCTGTAGAACCTCATTTCTGAGGATTTTTCCCTGTATGGTCTTATTCTTTCTCTTGTACAATCTATGCCCTGTAATGTAACTCTGATTTGCTGTTATACATCTGATATTTGAACCCACATATCAGCCTATTTCTTTGCTTCAGTGGATCTGCATTATTTCTGAAGCAGACCTTTGCATATAGCTGCAGCCCCTCTCTTTGGGTGATTTTTAGCTAGACTAGTTTGTGGGAGATCTGTTTAACCCACCTAGTTTGATTTTTTTTTTCTCTCCTTTTGGATTTAGATCTTAGATGAGCAGATATAAGGGATCCAGGGGCTGCAAACTCATTTTAGTGCACTGAATTCTCAGAAGTGCATTATTTTAGTATGCTTGCTGAGTTGTCCCAATTTTGGAATATTACAAATTGATCCTCAACTATGCCATATATACAAAAAACCATCAAGTTTTTTAGTGTACATAAAGGAAATACTGCATCATAACCATAAAATCCAAGCTCTCAGCCAAAAAAAAATCACCAAAATCCCTCTCTCTCGCAAGTCACACTTTTTACGCCATTCCTAGGAGAGGTCACAGTTTTCTGCCCAAAACCTGGTACCGAAGTTGCAGAAAATGCCCCAGAAAGTGTGACCCGGTCATGAAGAAGAGCAGGGGTTTTTTCCTAAGCTCTGGGTTCCTAAACTGAAATTTTAATCCACTGAATTGAAAGAGTATGGTTAGGCCTCTTACCTGCAATTGACAGATCTCGATTCCAATGGTTGATTTGTCTGCTATGATCACCACAAGATTTAGGGCCTTTTATTCTATCTACATTCACCACACATACACTTGAAAATGAATCAAATTGGAGGGAAAATGCCTTATTAAAAGATAAATCCCAGATTTTTCTTTCACCAGCTGTGACCAAACCGTAGCTCAGTTTGACAAACTGTTAGAACCGTTGGAAATCTCTCACCAGGCTCTCAAATGGGCATACTTTCATTTTTGGTGATTTGATACTTCACCTGGACACATTTTTTCCAAGAAGGGTCACTTCACCACTTCTCAAATTTGATTTTATTCACTTGCAACACTTGTACTTGGGCACCACCTCGCCTTCATACTTTTCCACACTCATGCTGATTTTCGTCGTGAATAACCATATTGTACTCATGTTTTTATGGTCCCCACTAGGCCTGTTCTGTATGGTAGCATCATTGAGTTTCCCTTATTTATAGCATCCGAGTTGAGTCATCATCGCATCAATGGAGTCTGTCCCGAGTCCCTTTTGTCTCCCATCACAATCTTCCATCCTTCATTACTTTGTACCTCTCTCATGTCACACATTTTGGTCCCTAGTCATACTGTCCCCTCGGGAGTTGATTCAGTAACTCCTAGGTAATCCATGCCATTTATGCTCTAACAAGGGAAGTCACCAGCCCGCTACTCAGTACCCCCCATTCCACCATCATCCTTGTTGTTAATCTATCAGTTTATCTACTATTATCCCTCATGCCTTAATTAAGGATTCCTCATTGCCTCACCTATGGTGGACCTCCTTCTGTCAACATCAGCTTATTCATTCCAGAAGATAGGTCTAGAGGGAAGTGTACCTTAGTTCCAGCTTCCACTCTTGTTTGATGCCTCGAATCAGGAAAAGGGACCCTTTATTACCCTTTGACTTTATTTTTTCTCAATTCCAAATCCTTATGGCATGATCAAGATCCGTATACTCGATGGTTCAGTTATATAGCAGATTGTACGAGTGATTCCCAGGTGTGTGTGAGATGTTTCAGACCTCATGAGGGGGTGGCCCTTCAAGAAGCCCCCCACATGTCTTGATGAACTCTCTACTACAACCTTGGATGTAGCTCCATAGATTAGATGGTCCCAGCCTCAACCAATTATAGTGCCTTTTAGTTTTCATGTATCATTCAAATTTTCATAGCCCTTCCATGTTTTACAGTGCCTATTTGGTTGCACTTATATCTCATGTACTCAGATATTATTTTATAAGTCCTGATTGTTGTCTTAGGTACAGTATCTATGTGGGATCCATTATCATGTTTTTTATCTGGCCCATTTTTATGCTAGCATGTACTATATAGTTTAGTCCCATGTTTTCTGGACGCATCATTATTCTTTATACTTTGTTATCTCGGTGGGCATAGGTATGCCTCCCCTGCCTCATGTAGAACATGTAATCACTCATAAAAGCGACTTGTCACACCTGTAAGTCTCACCTCATCAGGGTCTTGTCCTCCCGTGCTTCATCCTGCCTCATATTTCTCTCTCTCTCTGACTCCCATTCGGTGTCTACTTATTGAGTTCTTACAACGTACCTCGGTCATACGATTAGCTCCTAATGCTCACATGTTGGGGGGAAATCTGTTACACCAATTTTTGGTCATCTAACCTGTTACTATTATATGGAATAAAGTACACCATCTAAGACTAATTTTAACATAGTAAAATTGCTTTCACTATGAAAAATAACTTAATAATCCATAATTTATTAAGTTGTTTCTAGTCTAAAAAAGAAACCCCATGAGGAATAATTGAATTATTCCTTATTTGTTTGATTTTCCTCAGGGGATAATTAAGTAAATCATTTTTTAGTTAATATTATTGGTCATATTTTACCCAAAATGGGAAAATTAAGTAGATAAATTATTATTTATATTATTATTTTCTAGGAATAATTATTTAAAACATTATTTAAATAATATTCCTTGTTAACTTTGACTAAATAATTTATAAATAATTGAATAAATCACTATTCATTTAATTATTACTCAGCCAAATTCTAAAAATAATAAATAAATCATTTGTTTATTTTATTATTTCTAAATAATAAAATATTGCATGAAAGTTGGATCTAGATTTTGTTAATAATATTTTAATTATGCACCAATATCCAGAATAAATATTTTTTTTATAAAAAGAAGGGTTTTTCCATTCATTCACTACCTTTTTTTGCCTACAGATCACTCTTGATCTATACTTTTGGTCTGATTTTGATCCTCCCATCATTGTCGTATTTTTCTACTTTTTGCTTGTGAGCTCCCTTTGAGTTCCGTTATTTTTGGGATTTCTGCACCATCAAGAGAGAGAGATCTTAGATCTGAGCATTGAGGAAATACAAGAAACCATCCCATTGAGGGGGACTAGTAACATATTTCTATGTTCCCTTTCTAGGTGTCATAATACAAAAAATTCTTTAAAAAATCTTGTCTTGTTCATTGGATGTGCTGTACCTTAAGAGACAATCCCTTAGCTGTGATAAGGAATCAATGCTTAAGACATTTTATGATTATGTCACAAATTTTTATGTCTTTGTTTTATTAAACCTTAAGTATTTATAATCAAACTCTTAAATATCGAATATTATGAATGCTTCACAATGCTACCATCTGTTGATGTTGAATGAAGTGCCTAGAAGAAAATGTAAGAAGAAGTCCAAACTGATATGCTGTTTTATACAGAAAATATCATTCCAAACCCTAGAAGAAATATGTGAAAGAAATAGTTAAAAAAAAGGAGCGCCAATTAATGTTTTTTAACTCTTATACATAGAAGTAAGAAGAGACCTGCTACTCATAACCTTGTTTTATTCATAGATGGAAATACATAATGAAAACTGGGATACATTTCAACATAAACAAATTGCTAGAAAATTGCTTACTCATTCATTAATCTTTGAATCTTTGAGTACAAAAATATTTGTCTGGAGGTTCAAAAATCGGAACCTTTCTTCCTCTTGAAAATTACATTAAATACAGTAAAAAGCGGTTTGGAACTGCTGTAACCAATCCTAACTACCAAAACTACTTCAAGACTTTGAAGGTTGTCTATTACATGCCTTGAAAATGTCTTATTACAATTACATTGTCTTCAAAAAATAACATAAATTAAATATCCTAATCTATAGGAATTGCTGATGATGTGGCTTATTTTCCTTGGTCAACTAATTTGTATTTCTTTTCTGTTGATCCTTTGGGTAGGTCAATTGTCCAAGCTCTGCACTTTTTCCATATTTCTACCTTCGTCCTGGATAAATGTGTCAGATTGTGATATTCCAATCTGAATGCAGTAATTCAGTCATAAGAAGGCCTTTCAGAGAAAAGATTTTTTACCATCCACAAGAGTTGAAAATGTCTCTCAAGAAGTTGACCATTGTCTCTACTTTAAGCACCTGAGTCTTTTCATGCCTGTTATCAATCTTGCTTTTTTTCATCACCAGTAAATTCTCATAAGAGTTCCATGGAAAAACATTTCCTTCATCTCCCAAACATGATGGCAAGCGTACCCTTGTAATTTTATCAAAATATTTATCAAATTGACTTACTGCTTCTTTGATTTCCATTAGTTTCTTTTCTGCAACCTTTCTGAGATCATTCCTGATAATCATTTTATTAATTTCCACTGCATATAACATTATGTACAGCATATCATTCTCCTCTAATTCCTGATCTGATTTGGAATTGATAAAATCAATAAATCTTCTGGCCCAAATGGCTTTGTTAATCCCTTTTATCTTATCAGACATAACTGGTTCTTCACACTCCATAATAAGGCTTTTTTCTTTTGCAATTATCATCAGGAAGCACCAATTGGATTTCATTTTTGAAATGATATCACTCCAAATGATATCTTTAGCTTGTATTGGTGACAGATTACCTTTCATTCTTTCTTTGATATTCTTAATCTAAGCTTCAACATTTCGGAAATCCATTTTGTATTTATCTTCTTCATTTTCTATGACCTTCATCAATTTTGTTACAGTCTCCAGATCTGTTTGAGATTTCTTTCTATCTCTTTCAACCATCTGAAACTCAGTATATAATTGAATAATTTGTGTTTGTGGGTCTTCATCACCTGTAGGAAAAACAAAAGTACAGTTTTTGATTATCAATATCATTTTGTAATGAAATTGTAGTCTTCTTTACTTTGGAAAGTTCTTCATCCTTATGCATGAGTTGCGGCAACAAGTTTTCCTTTTCCTTCTCTACCTCCACAACTTCTGTAGCCATTGAATGTTCACCAGTAGGTAACTTCAATTTCTTCCTTAATGTAGATATCTCTACCTCAACACTTTGCATTAATTTCTGCACAGTAGTCTTGTCACTAGGGTCTACTCCAATTTTTATAATAATCTTCTTTAATTCTTCATTTTGAACTATTAAGGCTCTTGAGTTAGCCTTTTCTAACTCCAACTGTTTAATTACTTTCCCCAACATATTATGTTCCTTTATTTCTATTGCATTAGTCTTTGTGAGATCATTTACAATCAATTGACCTGTTTGCATATGCAAGTTAATTTTATCAATTAGATGAATCTTCTTTACATCCATAGTCACATTAATAGTGTTGAAATTGTTAGAAGGACCAATTGACATATCTGTAGGATGTGAGAGGGTAATTCTAAACTGATATTTTTCAAGGTCCATTACAGTTAACAAAATTGTTTTTTCAGTAGTAATTTGATGTTCAGCTTGGGCCTCCATGTTGGCCTTCATCCTCTGATTTCTTTCTTCAATTTATGAAAAAATATTTTTAATCAAGGGCACCTGTTCATGAGAAGCTTCATGATTCCTCAGTGAGGAAGGAGAATTTTCTCTTCTCCCAAATGAAAAGAAAAATCAGGAGCTTTAGATGTAGGCTCTTCAGTAACTTTTGTTCTCTTCATGGCTCCCTGCTCCTCATCATCTAGATCAATCACCATTTCCTTGGTTCTTTTAGATTTTTTCTATGCTATAATAGGAGTTTGAATGTTAGCATCTACTGAGTTGTTCACATCTTTACATGCTATCTTCTATTGTTCTGGCCTACTTTCATGAATGAATGCAGAATATCCATTCTCAATCCTTCTATTTTAAATAACACTATATGGGTCATAAGCCCAACTTTCTCCTAATAACATCTGCATGTCATCTAACATTTTTGTCACTTCATCAAATGCCTCTCTCATATTTACTATGAAAGGGCCTATAACCATGGGTAATTTGTACATGTGACCTTTCTTCATAGGCACAAAATGAACTTGATCAAAATTTAGACTCTGTCTAATGAATTCTAAAGCAAAAAGCCTCATTGGCACAAAAGTTGAGAGTCTGTAAGGCTCAACACTTGCTCCATATAGCTTTATTTCAGAATATTCCTAAAAAAAAAACTAGTCTCCATATTTACAATTGTTTCCTAAATGCAAAAACTCCTGAGCTTTAGGTAGGAAACAAGGGGGAGGACTTCCATTCAATATTTTGTATACATTTTTCATGTAATAACTAGAAAAGTAAAACAACCCAGCCTCATTTTTCTCCCTTCTAACTACATCTGTCCAGAATATCATTGATTGCCTTCTTTTATTTACATCCATAATATTTAGGCCTAAATGCATGAAATCTTCCACTTTTTGGTATAAGAACAAATATAAAATTAATGAGGGAAATCTAAAGGAACCTATTAATGAGAGGCTCATCAGCTGTGACTTGACTGCTTCCTGCCAATATGATGGAATATCCAGCACCATTCCTAGCTTCATCATCATGGCAAACATTCCTAGAACTGATTTATCAACTACATTATCATCATCCTTACCCAGAATTTTTGCAATATGACTCAATATTGGATGAGTCTCAGCATCAAAAACCCCCATATCAAAATCCTTGGAATCTGGCTGAAACTGCTTCATGTCAAGCTTCAAATGAAACATGAACTGATTGAATTATTCTCCTACAAGATTATCATAATACTGAACCAATGAATCGTAATAAAATTGAATGGATGACTCCGACTCAGGATAGCATAGGGCTTGGCAGATTAATAGGGTAGATGCCTGAAAAACATTTTCTCCTTGCGAATTCATGACAAAACACTTCCCGGGATACATAACAGATACCAACCAATGGATGAATTTAGGGAAAAAGTGGGTTTTAGGAATGCATGCAGACAAGACTCTAAACTTGATCATGGCAGAATATATAGGAGAGCCATTAGCATTCAAAATTACTTGTTGGTAAAAGGGGAAGTGAATTACTGAACATAGGGTATCTTGAATATCCCTCTCAGTATCCATGAGAGGGATATGGTTGGTTGAACCTGACAAGGATGACCTTTTAGCCATGGTTAAAAGCTTATGTGGAAAACTGTTTACAGGGTGGTCAAATTTTGCAAGTGGCAGAGAGCTCAAACGGGGTGCGGCGCAGCAATTCACAAGTAAATTTTAAAAATAGACAAAAAATTATTTAAATGGGTGGCACAGGTTTTGAATTAAATGCTGACAAGACATGCCAGCAATCCGTTAAATCTGCTTGACGTGGAAGACAATTGTTACCAACTCAGCATCCTACGTCACTGCGGGGGCTCTCGGGATATGGAAGAAAACATTGGCTGGTGCCCCTGCATTCGATCTCCGTCGTTGATCTCCACTATCCCCACAGTCAACCCGGTCAACTGCGGAGGCACTCCTCATGTTATCTGTCATGATAGTTGTGCCCGCGGGTTGGGCTTTTCGATAAATATTTTTATGATCGACGCTTTATGCCATTCAAACCAATTACTATTTAACCTTTAATACGAACCCACAGTTATAAAGTTTAAATATTTAAACTTAAACTTTAATGAACATAAATCTTTTTTCTACGCTAAAGTATAAGAATTCAATACTTTAATATACTTGTTCACATTTTATATTTTTATTTTTTCAAATATTTGAAAAATAAAAGGATACGACTATGATCCACAACATCTGGCTCGACCCGGGGATAGTGTTTTTTGCCACGAAACACTAAGAACCCACAGATCAGTGCCTTCACTTCGGGCATGGAGTCAAAAATTTCTTGATGAGAAATATACAGTGAGTGTAAAATGAATATGTACAATAGTAAACTAACTACCTTTAGTGCTAGAAATAATGTTGCGGATACTGCCCATTTACATGCAGTTCTACTGCTTGTCCATTAAGATTTTCCAGCATGAAAGTGTTGTTTGATCTGACTTCAAAGATTTTGTAAGGACCATACCATAAAGGATCAAATTTTCCATGTTTCCCTTTCTCTTCCCTCCTAGTATCCCATCTTAATACTAGATCTCGAGTCTGAAACATGATTTCTCTTGCCTTTCTGTCAAAAATAGATCTCATTTTCTCCTGATAAATGATAAAATTGTCTCTGAATTTATTTCTTCTTTCATTTAAGTCTATCATCTGGTTTAGTCTTTTGATCAAGGCATTATGTTCCTCTTCAGAGTCTTGAAGAAAAGAAATTACTGGTCATGCTAGCTGAGTAGGAAACAGAGCCTAAGCACCATATACCAATTCCTATGGAGACTTACCAGTGGATCTTTTAGTAGTCATCCTGACTACCCATAAAGAAAAAATCAACTTTGAATCCCAATCCTTTTGATTCTCATTGATTGTTTTCTTCAATATTTTCACCAATGTTTTATTAGATGATTCTACTAATCCATTTCCTTGAGGATGATATGTTGTAGATTGGGATAATATTATGTTATAAGTATGACAAAAATTTATGTACCTGACTGAATTGAAAACCTGAGCATTGTCAGTTACAATTTTTACTGGACATCCAAATCTATTAAAAATATTCTCCTCCAAAAACTTCATCACAACCAAATCATTTACCTTTCTAGTAGGAACTACCTCTACCCATTTTGTAAAATAATCAGTAGTAGTTAGAATCCACTTAAACTGCCCACTTGATGGTGGATTAATCTCTCCAATGAAATACATTCCCCATTGTCTGAAAGGTTCTTCAATAAATACAGGAAGAAGTGGTAAAGGAGCTAGTCTTTTCTTTTCTGCAAACAATTAGCATTTCTGGCAACTTCTAACAGTTCTTTATACATCAGGAAAATAAAGAGGGCCAATAAAAACCTGATTTAAGAATCTTATGAGAAGTTACCTTCCAGCTGTAGTGACCTCCACACAAGCATTCATGATATTCTTTAATCACCTCCATGGTTTCCTCTTCTGTTAAACATAACAGGAATACACCATCAGGATCTTTCCAATACAAATTAGCTTCAGTTATAACATAAGGTTGAGCTTTGAGTTTTAGAGCTCTATAATTAGCTCTGTTTATTGAAGGAGGACAAGAAAAGAAACAGATATAATGAATGATATCCTTATACCAATCTGAACAGAGAAATTTGTACTTAATTACTTACTTTCTCTTAATCTGATATGTTTATTCAGTTAATTCATCTACAGTCGCAAGTAAAATAATTCCCAAAGCTTGGAAATTAGATTCTGTCAGCAATTTGGCTAGTCCCTGTCCTTTGACTAACTTTGTTGGTTTGATATCCAGGTCATATTCCTAGATTTTGGCAATCCACTTTCCTCTATTTCCTTCCACATCACTTTGTACTAGCACATCCTTTACAGCAGAATTAGGCACATATGCTACTATTTGAGAATGAAGTATATAAGTTCTAAAAGCCTTTAATGATTTTACTAAAGCGTATACCTATTTCTCCAAGATATTATACCTCAGTTCTGCATCTCTGAGGACATTGTTGAAAAAGGCTACAAGTTTTTCACTACCTTCTTCATTTTTTTGTAATAATACAACATCAATAGTAGAAGATGATGCAAATGCGAAGACCTGAAAAGGTTTCAAGTAATCTAGATTGATTAAGACAGGAGCTTCTTGGAGAAATTATTTAATTCTACCGAATGATTCTCTTGCATCTTTATCCCCTTTTACTTCAAAATTCTTCTTTAAAATATTTGTTATTCTCCTGACAATTTCAGCATAATTTGGAACAAATATTTTCAAAAAATTGATTTTTCCCATAAACCTTTGGATGTATTTTTTACTTCTAGGCAGTGGAATTGTCTGTATAGCTTCAACCCTTGCAGGGTCAATCTTTACTCCTTGTTTTGAAACTATATGACCCAATAACTTACCTTCTTCTAAAGCAAACAAATATTTCTTGGGATTTAATGATAATCCAAATTTTCAGCATTTCAAGAAAGCTTTCTTCAAGTGTTCTAACTGTTCATCATCAGACCCTAAAAAAATAGTAACATCATCAAGATAAATAACTACAAAATTATCGTCTACAAAAGCAATATCCATTTCTCTTTGGAAAGTTTATCCTGCATTCATGAGGCCAAATAGCATCCTGGCATACATGAATTTTCCCCAAGGTGTGGTGAAAGTAATCTTCTTTTGTTCTTCCTTCTCCACAGCCACCTGATTATACTCTGAAAAACCATCAACCATAGATAACCTGAATGCTCCAGTTACTTTCTGCAGAACAAAATCCATCTTGGGTAAAGGATAGTTATCTTTTAAAGAAGCTCTGTTCAAATTTTTGAAATCCACACATAATCTTATCTCTCCATTTTTCTTCCTAACTGGTACCAAATTCGAAACCCAATATGAATATCTTAGTGGAACTATGATTTTGGCTTGCAAATTTTTTTTCACCTCTTTTTCAATTGGGGCCAACAATAGTGGGTTAATTTTTCTGAGTTTCTTCTTATGTGGTTTAACCCCATCTTTCAGTGGTATTTTATGTTGAATAATATCCAAATCATAAGTTTTCAAATCTTCATATGACCATGCAAATACATCCATGAATTGTTTAAAAAGGTTTACATACCTTTCTTTGTACTCCTTGGGAACTTCTCTAAACAATTTGACTAATTTAGGCTCATGTTGAGTCCCTAAATTGCAGTCCTCCATTTCTCGATCTTGGGATACTTTTTTCCGGTTCATTGACACATCATTAGCATCAAAAAATATTTCAAGAGGTACCAGGCCTCTAGGCAAAATATTATCTTTCAACTGAATGATCTTCTGAACACCAATTGAATGTTTCAAATTTTTTGACATATCACTTTCACCACTTTTATCAACTTCTAAATCAATTTGACTATCTTCAAAACTTCCAATCATTATTAAAAACTGCTTAATTTGTTCATCATCCTCAAAAACTTGCCAATGTTTTACATTATTAGGGATTGAATGCCTGTATCTTAATTCAATTTCATATCTCAATCTTGGATTAATTGGTGGTTTAAATGTGCTAGCTGCAACTGCCAATGAATCTGACATTCTATTCTCTTCTCTTGGAATAAACTGTAAATTAAAAGCCTCAAAATAATTCTCAACTAATTCCATGCCTCATTTCAATAAGATCTCAATCTGGGATGTTTAGTCTGGCACCAATTCTTATTTTGTCTTATGATTAATTCAGAGTCACAAAAAACAGATAAAAATTGAATTCCCATCTATTTAGTTGTCTATAGACTTAGAATCAATTTTTCATATTCAGCCACATTGTTAGTAGATTCAAATTCCAATTTGAAGGAAAAAGGTAAAAATTTACCTTCAGGAGATATAAATATGAATCCAGCTCCAGTGCCTGCCTTAGAGAATGCACCATCAAAATAAAACTTCCAAATTTTGATTTGAATGCAGCTATTTATGTACATTGGTTGAAGCGAGCTGTTTTTGTGAATCTTTAGCAAATTCTGCATCTTCATGCAACATGAAACAAGAGAGATCCTCCTTCTCTTGGCCATAAATGGGGGAATTACCTACATCTTTCTTGGTAGTAGTTTTCAAGAATATAGTTTCTCTGTATAACCTCCTTTCCTCCCCATTAAAAACAGGAATGATAGCATATGTTGAATCCAATTTCAAAACTCCTCCAAGCTTTCCCCCCCAAGATCTAGACAACAACATACCAAATCTGGCTGGGATATCTCCTAGTACCACATCCATCATAATGATCTTAGCTGGAATTTGAGCCAGGGAAACAACCATATCCTTGATAAGACCCACACACTTCACCCTTTTTGAATCAAAGGAATAAAGGTCTCTATATGGTTTAGTGATTTGTAAATTCAATTCTTCCATCACAGACAGTGGCATTAGATTATGTGATGCTCCAGAATCTAGCATACAATTATGTAAAATGAAATCATGCAATAGAACTGATATATAAAAAGGTGGAACAGAAGAATATACCTCTTCAACATGAGGTCCAAAAGTAACCACTGGTTTCTCTTCTTGTAGATTCACTATATCACCCACCTCATCAGACTGAGATAAATTGATAAACTCTAAAATTTATTTCTTATAACCAGGTGTTTTGACCAACTCAAGAAGTGGCACTTGAATCTTTACTTTCTCTAATTCTTTAGACAAGATGAAAGCTTGATTTTGTTTTGTTAAATTTTCAGGTTCTTCTTGATTTTTAATTGAATTTGCATGTTGATCAGGAATAGTAAAAAATTTCTCCAAAATATTTGGGTCATTAGATTTTATTTGAGGAGCTTCAACTTGCTGATTCTCTTTCTCTTTTTCTTCATTCATGCGTTGTTTCCCTCTATCTGATTTTTTAGTAGGATTATTTTGTAGTGGAGTCGCCATTGAAGTATGTACTGATTCTAATTCCTCTCCTTTATCATCCTGAGTTCTCAGCCTCTTTTTTGACCTCAAATCATATTTTTTATGCAACTCTGCTTGCATAAAATCAGTAAATTGTTTGTAATAATCATCCATTTCTTCCTGATCAAATGAGATATCATCTTCTTTACATTCTTTTGCATATTCTCTCTCACTTTCTTCTTCTGTCTCACCATCTTCGATATATACAATAGAAATTTGATCTTCATCTTCTTTCTGATCATTATCAACAGAATGTAATGGGGCTACCTCTATATATAAAGGTGCTTGGACTTGATCTTGATATTTTCTCTCTCTGTGTAGAATCTGTAGGGGCTTTTTTCCGAATTGGGGATTGAAAACCCCTCTGTTTTGTTGTGTAGGTTTCTTGTTATCTAATTCCAACTTTACTAATTTATTTGAAAAATTTTTAATGACCTTAGTCATATCATCTATCCTTTGATCTTGTGATGAATCTTATTCTTTAGCCTTTCCCTTGTCTTAAACCTTTCCAGCAGTAGTCATGTTTTCCTCAATTTCTAAGGCATCAGTTTGAATTTGTTCAAGAGTAGAGGCTCTTCTTTCTCTCAAGGTAAAATTGAAATCTGATGCAAATACGCCAGCAAACAAAAAGCTTGCTCCAATAGGAGGAGGTTTATTTTCCATAGGCAAACTATTGTACAACTTATTAAATATTTTGACAAAATCATTCATACTTTCATTTGATTTTTTCTTTATGGCATTAAATTCTGCTAAAGAATAACCATGGTCTCTTTTTTCACCCCATCTCTGGATGAATTGTCTTTCTAATTCATCCCAATCATTGATTGAACCATTAGGTAATCCTTTAAACCATTTTCTTGCCTCTCCACTTAGAAACTATAAAAAAAGTCTCATTACAACATCAAGATGTTCTACATTAAATTTTTCAACAAAAGTGCAAAACAAAGGCAAGTGTCATTCTGCAGTTATTTCATCTTCACCAGTAAATCTACGGAGCAACTTAAGGTACTCCTGAGGCATTGCATTAATTGGTTTAGGTAGATTTAATGGTGCATATCTATTCATCAAGAAAGCAGGGGCTTCCATGTTTATGCCTTGATTGAATGCTCCTTGAGCGGGGGTAAAATGAATACCAGTTGTAGGTGGGGAAAAAAGGGGTGGAACAACTAATATGGGAAGGGGTATATGAATGATATCAGAAGAACTGGTAACTGAATTGGGTTGAGATTCTGTGAATGGAAATGATACAGACTCAAAATATAGTTCTTCTAATGTTGGTTGTTGGAAGTGAATGGGTGATGACAAGGGTTCTTTTTCCAAGAAAATGAGTTTCCAGGAAATTTCCTTCGATGGAAAAATTTGAGAACTGCTGCCTGGTGCAAGCAGTGTGGCATCAGGTGTAGAAAATATTTTAGATTTCTGGCCCTTCTTTGAAACTAACTTCTCTGGATCTGCAGAATAGGGACTTTTTGCTGAGAGGTATCTGACCTCCTGTGAGGCCTCTTAGGAGCCAGAATTATTTAAAATAAAACACAACTTAGTATTTCCTCCTCTTTGAACAACTAGAGGAAATATGAACAAAACCTAGGGAAATCCTTCGAATCTTCATTCCCTGGCAACAACGCCAATTAATGTTGTACCTTAAGAGAGAATCCCTTAGCCGTGATAAGGAATAAGTGCTTAAGACATTTTATGATTATGTCACAAATTTTTATGTCTCTATTTTATTAAACCTCAAGTATTTATAATCAAACTCTTAAATATCAAATATTATGAATTATTCACAATGCTACCATCTGTTGATGTTGAATGAAGTGCCTAGAAGAAAATTTAAGAAGAAGTCCAAACTAGTATGCTGTTTTATACATAAAATATCATTCCAAACCCTAGAAGAAATATGTGAAAGAAATAGTTAAAACAAAGGAGTGCCAATTAAGGTTTTTTAACTCTTATACACAGAAGTAAGAAGATACCTGCTACTCATAACCTTGTTTTATTCAAAGATGGAAATACATAATGAAAACTGGGATACATTTCAACATAAAAAAAATTCCAGAAACTTGCTTACTCATTCATTAATCTTTGAATCTTTGAGTACAAAAATATTTGTCTAGAGGTCCAAAACTCAGAATCTTTCCTCCTCTTGAAAATTACATTAAATACAGTAAAAAGCAGTTTGGAACTGCTGTAACCAATCCTAACTACCAAAACTACTTCAAGACTTTGAAGGTTGTCTATTACATGCCTTGAAAATGTCTTATTACAATTACATTGTCTTCAGAAAATAACATAGAATAAATATCCTAATCTATAGGAATTGCTGATGATGTGGCTTCTTTTCCTTGGTCAACTGATTTGTCTTTCTTGCTGCTAATCCTTTGGGTAGGTCAATTGTCCAAGCTCTGCACTTTTTCCATATTTCTACCTTCATCCCGGATGAATATGTCAGATTGTGATATTCCAATCTAAATGCAGTAATTCGGTCATAAGAAGGCCTTTCAGAGAAAAGTGTTTCTACAATCCACAAGAGTTGAAAATGTCTCTATAAGAAGTTGACCATTGTCTCTCCTTTAAGCACCTGAGTCTTTTCATGCCTATTATCAATCTTGTTTTTTGTCATCACCAGTAAATTCTCATAAGAGCTCCATGGAAAAATATTTCCTTCAGCTCCCCAACATGATGGCTAGCCCACCCTTGTCATTTTATCAAAAGATTTATCAAATTGACCTAGTGCTTCTTTGATTTCCATTAGTTTCTTTTCTACAGCCTTTCTGAGATCATTCCTGATAATCATTTTATTAATTTC
This sequence comes from Pinus albicaulis, assembly GCA_034641835.2. Lineage (NCBI taxonomy): Eukaryota > Viridiplantae > Streptophyta > Pinopsida > Pinales > Pinaceae > Pinus > Pinus albicaulis. Next base: position 915,794,174 of record CM076569.1, read on the forward strand.
CACTGCATATAAAATTATTTCCAGCATATCATTCTCCTCTAACTCCCGATCTGATTTGGAATTGATAAAATCAATAAATTTTCTGGCCCAAATGGCTCTGTTAATCCCTTTTTTCTTATCAGACATAATTGGTTCTTCACACTCCACAATAAGGCTTTTTTATTTTGCAATTATCATCAGGAAGCACCAATTGGATTTCATTTCTGAAATGATATTAGTCCAAATGATATCTTTAGCTTGTATTAGGGAAAAATTACCTTTCATTATTTCTTTGAGATTCTTAATCTGAGCTTCAACATTTCGGAAATCCATTTTGTATTTATCTAGTTCATTTTCTATAACCTTCATCAATTTTGTTGCAGTATCCAGATCTATTTGAGCTTTCTTTCTATCTCTTTCAGCCATCTGCAACTCAGTATTTAATTGAATAATTTGTGTTTGTGGGTCTTCATCACCTGTAGGAAAAACAAAAGTACAGTTTTTGATTATCAATATCATTTTGTAATGAAATTGTAGTCTTCTTTACTTTGGAAAGTTCTTCATCCTTATGCATGAGTTGCGGCAACAAGTTTTCCTTTTCCTTCTCTACCTCCGCAACTTCTGTAGCCATTGAATATTCACCAGTAGGTAACTTCAATTTCTTCCTTAATGTAGATATCTCTACCTCAACACTTTGCATTAATTTCTGCACAGTAGTCTTGTCACTAGGGTCTACTCAATTTTTATAATAATCTTCTTTAATTCTTCATTTTGAACTATTAAGGCTCTCGAGTTAGCCTTTTCTAACTTCATATGTTTAATCACTTTGCCCAACATATTCTATGCCTTTATTTCCATTGCATTATTTTTTGTGAGGTCATTTACAATCAATTGACCTGTTTTCATATGCAAGTTAATTTTATCAATTAAAGGAATCTTATTTAAATCCATAGTCACATTAACAGTGTTGAAATTGCTGGAAGGACCAATTGACATATCTGTAGGATGTGAGAGGGAAATTATAAACTGATCTTTTTCAAGATCCATTACAGTTAATAACCTTGTTTGTTTAGTAGTAATTTGATGTTCATCTTGGGCCTCCATGCTGACCTTCATCCTCTGATTTCTTTCTTCAATTTATGAAAAAATCTGTTTAATCAAGGGTACCTGTTCATGAGAAGCTTCATGATTCCTGGTGAGGCAGGAGGATTTTGTTCTTCTCCCAACTGCAAAGAAAAACTAGGAGCGGTAGATGCAGGCTCTTCAGTAAATTTTGTTCTCTTCATGGCTCCCTGCTCCTTATCATCTAGATCAATCACCATTTCCTTGGTTCTTTTATTTTTTTTCTCTACTATAATAGGAGTTTTAATGTTAGCATCTACTGATTTCTTCACATCTTTACATGCTATCTTCTCTTGTTCTAGCCTACTTTCATGAATGAAAGCAGAATATCCATTCTCAATCCTTCTATTTGAAATAACACTATATCGGTCATAAGCCCAACTTTCTCCTAATAACATTTGCATGTCATCTAAATTTTTTGTCACTTCATCAAATGCCTCTCTCATATTTACTATGAAAGGGCCTACAACCATGGGCAATTTGTACATGTGACCTTTCTTCATAGGCACAAAATGAACCTGATCAACATTTATACTCTTTCTAATGAATTCTAAAGCAAAAAGCCTCATTGGCACAAAATTTGAGAGTCTGTAAGGCTCAACACTTGCTCCATATAGCCTTATTTCAGAATATTCCTAAAAAAAAACTAGTCTCCATAATTACAATTGTTTCCTAAATGCAAAAACCCCTGAGCTTTAGGTAGGAAACAGGGAGGAGGACTTCCATTCAATATTTTGTATGCATTTGGCATGTAATAACTAGCAAAATCAAACAACCTAGACTCATTTTTCTCCCTTCTAACTACTTCTATCCAAAATATCACTGATTTCCTTCTCTTATTTACACCCATAAAATTTAGGCCTAAATGCATGTACTCTTCCACATTCTAGTATAAGAACAAATGTACAATTAATGAGGGAAATTTAAAGGAACCTGTTAATGAGAGGCTCATCAGCTGTGAGTTGACTGCTTCCTACCAATATGATGGAATATCCAGCACCATTCCTGGCTTCATCATCATGGCAAACATTCCTAGAACTGATTTATTAACTGCATTATCATCATCCTTACCCAGAATTTTTGCAATATGACTCAATATTGGACGAGTCTCAACATCAAAAACCCCCATATCAAACTCCTTGCAATTTGGCTGAAACTGCTTCATGTCAGGCTTCAAATGAAACATGAACTGATTGAATTCTTCTCCTACAAGATTATCATAATACTGAACCAGTGAATCGTAAGAAAATTGAATGGATGACTCCAACTCAGAATAACACAAGGCTTGGAAGATTAATAGGGTAGACACCTGCAAAACATTTTCTCCTTGGGAATTCATGACAAAAAAATTCTCATGATACATAAAAAATACCAACTAATAGATGAATTCAGGGAAAATGTGGGTTTTAGAAATGCATGCAGACAAGACTCCAGACTTGATCATGGCAGAATATACAGGAGAGGCATTAACATTCAAAATAGCTTGTTGGTAAAAGGGGAAGTGAATTACTGAACAGAGGGTATCTTGAATATCCCTCTCAATATCCATGAGAGGGATATGACTAGTTGGACCTGATAGGGATGACCTTTTATCTATGGTTAAAAGCTTAGGTGGAAAACTGTTCATAGGGTGGTTAAATATTGCAGGTGGCAGAGAGTTCAAACGGGGTGCAGCGCAACAATTCACAAGTAAATTTTAAAAATAGACAAAAAAATTCTTTAATTAGGTGGTGCGGGTTTTGAATTAAATGCTGACAAGATGTGCCAGCAAGATGTTAACTCTGCTTGACGTGGAAGACAGCTGTGAACAACTCAGGGTTGTCATTGCGGGAGCTCTCGGGGTACGGAAGAAAACTTTGCCTGGTGCCCCCGCATTCGATCTCCGCCGTTGATCTCCGCTATCCCACAGTCAACCCGGTCAAATGTGGAGGCACTCCTCATGTTATCTGTCATGTTAGTTGTGCCTGCGAGTTGGGCTTTTCGATAAATATTTTGATGATCAATGCTTTTCGCCATTCAAAGCAATCACTTTCTAACCTTTAATATGGACCCACAGTTATAAAGTTTAAATATTTAAACTTAAAATTTAATGAACATAAATCTTTTTTCTATGCGAAAGTATAAGACTTCAATACTTTAACATATTTTTTCACATTTTATATTTTTATTTTTTCAAATATTTGAAAAACAAAAGGATACAACTATGATCCACAATAGGATGCATGGAGCAACTCTTGCTTATTATTTTTTGTTTAATGTCTTTAACTGCATAGATCTAGATTTTTGTAGCATTTATTCTGATCACTAATTGCATATCTAAGGAAATTGAGAGCCATATTTGTTGTTAGGGTTGTTTGTTATGCATAACTAAAGTGAGTTTTTTTCATACGCTTGCGATTAGAATTCACACTAATAGATTCTTTATCCTCTCTTAAATTCTGATAGATCGCATTAGTCTTAGCAGATGGTAACCATCATGATCATCAATAAATATAATAAAAACGTAATTTAAAAATTCTTAAAAATAACCAAATTATCATCAATAAAAATATATTTTAAAAATTCTTAAAAATAATCTAATTAAACTCGAGAAGAAAATAAAACTAAATAAATTTGGAACGAACTCAACCTTTCTTAAATGGATATTTCTCCAAATTTTATATAAAATTGAATTATTCAAAAAAAAATATTATATATATAGAAAAAATTCAAGTAATAATTAAAAATATATATATCACTCCATTCTTATTTCAACGTACATCCACCAATTATTTTTCCCAATTTTATATAAAGTTTAATTATTTATTTTTTTATTTATTTTTTTAAATAACTTCATGTAGTAATTAAAAACTAAATATCTGTCCATTCGGTTTTCTTACAACGTATGTCCAGGATCAACCAATAATAAAACTACCATCTGGACATTATATAAAACTCATTTCAAGTCAAAGCTCCGCGTTAATAGAATTTCTATGCAAATAAAGAAAGAGTGTCGATTCCTTTTCCTACACCATTGATATTTTTGGAGTTGCAAGGTAGTTAACTCCATCCTTACTCCATCATCAGGCAGTCTAGTCCAGTCCATAATTCTCAAGCGTGCGTGCATGGCCAGCAAGGAATCACTTTAGATATTCAACCATATTACAAATCCAAAAATAAAAAAGTAACCATATTAAAAAGTCAGTGCTGCAAAATATATAATTGGATGTTAAATGCAAGGACTTATTGTATTTAAGCACCTGAAACATCAAGAAAAAATACCATTCAATTCAGCACATGAAACATCAAGAAGAAATACCATTCAATTCAGCACCTGACCTAAAATATTAGCAGCAACAAGGGTGGTTTTTTCCCAAAGGGGGGTTTTCCACCAGAGTTATTGTGTTCCTAAGTGACGTGATGACTTTTTTTCATTTTGCATGTTTATTTCTTATGACTGTTTCTCTCATGTGATGATTCTAGTTGAAGTTGCATTTTCAAATCTAATGCATATTTGTTAAGAGATTAATTGATTAATATATTGGAGAAAAAGCTTTAATTATTGTGAAATTTTTATCACTATTAATTTAACCCCTCCTTAATATTGATCATGATTCCAATAATTGGTATCAAAGCATGATTCTTTCTAGTGCAGAGGAAGGTAAAATTGGAAACATTTATTTTAACTCTTGATGTGGATATCTTTCTCTCAATTGAATATGGTACACAAAATGAGTTTAATGAGGAAGCCAAAAAGACCATTTTGAAGGGATTTTCAAATCATGATGTATCAAAAGTGAGAAAACGCAACACTGCAAAACAAATTATGGATAAGCTACATAATTTGTATGAAAGAGAAATGGTTCAAGTTTTTGAAATTATTGAAAAACCCAATTGCATTATTGAAGAGAAATAAAATGATAAAAATGACTCCATATTCATAGTAGTAGCATATCCAATTTTATGTCAAGAGTATCGTGAGAGTAGCCATGAGAGTAATGGCATGAAAATCATTAATCTAAAAATCCAGCATGACGAATTCATCAAGGAAAATGAGAATTTGTCAAATCAGTTGCAAAACCAGGAATCCTATTGTGCAATCCTAGAAAAGGAAATAACCTCTTTAAGATGTGAGCTTGAAAAGGAAAATAATCAGCTATCTTTGTATTGAAAGTAGAAATGCACCAAAAGTTTGGATGAAATATTCATCAGTAAAATACCTCCACTTATTAAAACTGGATTGGGCTTTGAAGAAGAATTGTGCCTTATTAAAGAAAAAGAAAATGTGGAGGATATCCAAATAGCAAACAATCATAATTCCACCACCTCTAAAATGAATCAAGGTTCTAGGAAGGAGCATCATCAAAGGAAGCAAAAGAAGAAAATAAATTATCAGTAGAAGCAAAGACATTATAGTGTATTGTATAATTTGGATACCAATAAGTTTACATTATAGAATGTGACATAGCTTTTGAAAATCCATTGTAACATTCACTCCTACATATATAAGGAATCCAGTAAAGCACACATTCAGGTAGCAAGAGGATTCTAATGTTTATTTGGTATGATATTTTTGTTTCATATTTTCTTTAATGCAACCTTTTAGTTGGTTCCATTACTCCACAATTCAAGCAAGGTATGGTAGAGGATCTTGGGTACATGCTCCACTAAAGGAGATCCATTGGGTACATGCTCCACTAAAGGAGAATAATTAATGAGCAAAAGTTAAAATCTAGCAATGTGTGTGTGAACTAAAGAGCTTCTAGATTTGTTAAGATTTCCTCAATATCAAACATAAAAGGGCTGCCTATGATATAACAATATAAAATTTGGTGCTTTTATTAGTTGTCTCTTGAATATCTCAAAGCTGATATAAAATCTTTCGATTTAAATATATTGTGTTCCTATTTTAATTTATCCTTCCCAAAAATACTGCAAAATTTACAACTAATTGAGCTTCAATTCCTAAAAATATTGTTCCATTCATAATAATAATAAGTTAACTCTCGAAGTGTCTTATAACATCAATATGAATAAATTTTATTTAAAAAAAAAGGAAAACTACATTATTAAAAACTAATCATACATAATTTAATTCTTTAAAGCATAGATAGTGTGAAAAATCATTTATATAAAATTAGGCACAGTAATACACCCAATGGTAAAAATGTAAAACTACACTGAGGACATAAGTACAAATTTGAAATTTTGCAATGAATGTCATAATTGGAGTGATCCAATTTGCTTTATATTTTTTCTACTCTTTGAATAACAACATCTAATAGTTCCTTTATAGAGGTTTGTAAGGAAAATACAATCCCCCAAAACTTAAAGTTTTGGTTAGGTAAAATCTAAGTCCGTCCATGATTCGTTGTGCAGAGGTCAAGCACAACTTTTCATTTCTTATAATATTGAGTTTATCCCATTGAATCATCGAGCTCAAAATACATAGAATATTGGTAGACAATAAAAAGTGTATTCATTGAGTTATAACCTTTTAGCATTGTGAGAAAGAAGTCATCAACAAAATTCACTTTAGCCATTGAAGTCACATTCAATTTAGGATTGAGGATTTATTTGCATGCATTATTTTTAGAATTGAAAAAGTTAGCTCTTTGTTCTCGAATGTTGAAAATGGTGTAAGCTTCACCTTGGAAATGACTTACCATGTACAATCATTATTATTAGCTTAGACTAAGATTGACTTTGTCAATAAGAATTAGTTGTGTGGGACAATAAGCTTCATAAGAACTAGTTGTGTGGGACTATAATTTTTTTGGGGAAAACAACCTACTACTTGATATGGATACAAAACCTCTCCTATCTGCATTTCACGTCTTGTGATCTTTATTTATCAATTTTTTTCCCTATAAACATAATAATCTATAACGAAATTTTGGTTTTGATTTTATTTTTTCTATAGAACACTAGTTCTTAAGATTATGTTTTTCAACAATGCACAAATTCTTAATATTATGCTTCTATATAGTAAAGTGATGTTTAAGATTGATGAATTGCTTGAATATTAAAGCTTCAAAAGTAAATATACTAAAAAGGTCAATTAGCTTGACTCAAATAGAAAAATGTGATATAAACATTGAGGTATTGAATAGAAAGCTACTAAGCCACAATTTTTGACATTGTTAGATCTTACGAAGCCTTTTAGGTTAAACTCTGAAGAATTCTTAGGAAATAATGAAGCCCTTTAGTTCAAAAATACTATCATATTTATACTTTTTTTTATTATCTATTTCCTTTAATAAACATGTATTCAACAAAAATAGTTACAACTACATCGATAGGTGTGCATATTTTGGAATAGGTTTTTTTACAATTTTATTTTAATTATCAATAATTATTAGGCAGATTATAGGAATTTAACTTACACAATATTATAGAATATTTTTAGTAGTGGTCACCTATCAAAGGTTGAGATTTATATCTAAAGTAATTATGTCATTTCTACCCTTTCCATCATCATCATGTTTACAACCCTAGTCTCCATTACCTTGTATGGATCCATCATTTGTACAACCCCAATCTCTTAACCCTAACCCTTATATCGATCAATATTTGCAACCCCATTTTAAAAACCCTTACATCAATGAGTTTGTGCAACATTGTCCCTATGCTCATTTCCCTTGTATGGACCAGCCTATGCCACCCCAGGATCAGTTTGTGAAACACCATTCTCAAAACTCTTGTATAAATATTCAACCTTTTTCATCCTCAATCTCAAAACTACTATATCCATCAATATTTACAGCCCCAGTCTTCATTCCACCAATCATTGCAACCCTAGTCAGAGTCCCCTCCTTATATAAATAAATATTTGCAAACCCAACCCAAATTACCTTATGTACATCAATATGTGCAACCCAATTCTCATTTCCCTCATCTGGACCAGTCTCTGCAACCTCAATTTGGTTCTTATAGTTTGGATCAATATTTGTGTTAGGTCCCTATATTACTAGCGTAGTCCCTTATTGTTGTTAGTGTAGCCCCCTTATTTTTATTTTTGTACCCCATGTAGCCCCCATATTGTTATTATTGTGCCCTTACATTATTATTGTTAGGTTGACTAGGATTATATTGTGACCCATGGAATCCTATATATAGAAAGGAAGTTTTTCATTTGTATCATCCAAGAATTATTCATTTATTTAATGTAAAGGAGGTTTCCCCCTCAAATTTGATTATTTTTAAGGCATTGATCTCTCTTTTATTCTAATTTTGGAGCTGGTTTCATAATATTTGGTATCAGAGCTTTGGATTCTAGGGTTTTTCTTCTTCAAACAAGTCATTGGGGAATTTTCGCTATAATTTGTATTCCATGAAGGTTTAGAATCTGAAATTTTTACCACACGAATCTGAAATCCCAAGGAACTTCATGTAAAAATTTTAGATCTTGGTTCGTAATATTTGCAGAGATATGATCTGTGGAAGGTAGGGTTTTTTGAGGCTCCTGAATTTCATCTAAAAGAGGTGACCGTGGGAAAATCACCATAACTCTCTCTCTAAGCATCAGATTGGAATTCCGTAAGAATTGGCCAAAATTAAATGGACTTTAGTTTCCTGTGTATCAAATTCAGAGCCGAAGGAGGAAAGAGTGACACATGGCACATCGTACAAGTTCGCTCTACTAAACTAGTCCATAATTGTGTCATTGTGGGAGATTGGGCATAAATTTGTCTTGAAGCATCCAAATCAGGTCATACATGTGGAATTCGAAAGAATATGCAGAGGGCTACTAAAGGACCGAATTTGAGATATTTAAGATCCGAAATCATAGAGATAATTCAGTTTCAATATTGAGCTCGTCAAAGGCAAGAAAAAGGTGCATATTTTTTTCAAATTGCATAAGTCTTGTTTGAAAAACAATTTAAGTGATTGCAAAGGCATAGTGAAGCATAGATATTTGTATTGGATTCTAAAATGTCCCCTAAAAATAATTTGACACCCATTAAGCCCTTAGAATACTCTAGTATGACTCGTGAAGATGAATAATTGCAACATGATATATCAAAATTATGGTACCAAGCACAACAAATTTCGATCTTAAAAATAGCAATCAAAGATGACATAGATGGTTTAAAAGAAAAAGTGGAGGCTAATTTGGACGGTTTGTGTTGGGCCCAAATTAGGGTATGTTCTCACCCTGTAATTACTTCAAATTATGTTATAATTTTAGGGAATTCCCCTTCATCTTAACAATAAAGAGAGAAAAGATTTATGAAAACTAAAAAAACTAGGCTAACAACAAAAGGGATGTTTTTACAATAGAAAATTGACTTCTCTTATCTCTGCATGCAGGAAGGCGGAGTGGCTAGACCAGTGGAAAATGGAGGCTAACCAACGACCGCAAACGTGTGAGATCTCGATAACTCCCAGTAGCCAGCAGAAGGAAGAAAAACGAATTCGAGCCCAAGAACTCAAATGGCAGCCATGCGCAATGGGATTTCGTTTGGGAAATAATTTCTCATTTTGTGAAATCGCCTGATGAAGGACGAACGAGAAAAGGAGAGTCGGAAAAGAATAGGAAATTCATTCTGCAATCGACGCATCATAACCAACTTGTCCAACTATATATTTGTAATATCACTGGATGTAATATAGAGCTTTGAAAAAAAATCTTTTGAATTTTTTACTGCACTAGAGCTTCTGGTGGTCTGCACCCAACCCTTGGAAGTTCCTCGAAAATTCCCATACTCTGTGTAGTTGCAGAACCAATGCCTAAGTATCTGATTTAGTTGTAAAGTATATTTCCATTCAATAAAGTTACAATTTCTCTTTCTTTAGGATTGTTAGCAATTGTGTTCTTGAGTTAGGATAATCGAAATTGTATTTTCCGACTTATAATAATGCTTCATCACCAGTAGATGGTTCCAGTTTCTTCCAATATCATTGAAATTGATTTACATATCGTAGAATAAGTTTATTTCGATGTTGTCTGTCTTTATGGATTGCATTATTCTTTCAGCACAGTGAAGCATCCAATCGTCGATCAATGTCGATTAATTAGTTTATAAAGAGAATTCCATTGCAAAATTATATAAGTAATTGTTGTACAAATTCATTTAGATTGCTTCAATTAGACTACTGTTCAATTCGATTCAATTGCTGTTCAATTATCTAGATTGTTGTTCAGTTATTTAGACTGTTGTTCAATTCAATTCCATTTCTGTTCTATTCATCTATATTGTTGTTCAGTTTAGTTAGAATTCTGTTCAATTCAATTCAATTGTTGTTCGATTCATCTAGTTTTTTGTTTAGTTCATTTAGACTGTTGTTTAATTCAATTAGATATTTGTTCAATCCTGTTGTTCGATCTTAGGTTAAACCCAAGCCACCCCTCATTAGGTTTATTGAATTTAGGAGGCTAACTAATTCTTCCTCATAAGCAGCATAGAGTAACTATTAAACAATCTCACTAGCATATATTGTGCCAACACTCTTGAAATAAGAAGACTTACCTCGGGTTGATAATTAAATGAGGAGCACTAGATTTGTCTATAATAAGCCATATTTGCGAGACCAACATTTTGGCGCTGTTTCCGAGGAGAGTGTTAAGAGTGATCTCCTTCATTCATCTTTCTCCATTGTTGTGAAGAATTGGGTATTGAAAACGAGAGGTAAGAACCTGCATGCCGGCAAGCAACATGCTTGCCCTCTAGCCCGCTTCCCAGCAAGTTGTGCAAAGACCTGTAAAATAGATGCTCTTGTTTTATCTCTAGGAAGAAAAAGACAGAAAAATATGAAATCATTCGCAAACATCCTCAAAATCCAAAGGAATGGTGATCCTTGGAAGAACAACATATATAGAAGAAATCATTAAAAAAGTTGAATCTCAGGCATCTATAGGACCTAGAACTGTTTCCATTCAAAGTCCTAACAAACTCCCTCAGGCGGCAACCTCACCATTTGTAGCCTACGCCAAGATTCACTGCAAGACAGAGGGGTCTGAGTGAAGCCTGTAGACTATTGATCATATAGGCACTGGCCCTTCAAAAGAGGGAGGTTATTGCAACCTATAGGAGGTGGGGGGGGGGGGGGGGAGAAAATATTGGAGCAATTCACATAGAAATATCAGAACCTAAGTCCCTTGAAGAAGAGATCAAAATAGAAGAACTCATGATCCCAGATTAGGGAAGTGTTGTAAAACCCCCACCGCATTCTCCTCCCAAGCCCATTATATTTACTCCTCCAGATCAAGAAATTCCCGAATATTTCTGGCACCTCTTCGACCAAATGGAAAATAATCAAAATCCAAATCAGAGGTAGACATCCACATTGGAATACTCCATTGTTGATCATGCTGCAAACGCCCCTATGAAATCCATTCCCTTACACAGCATTCCCACCTTCCATGGTTTGACCATGGAATATCCTAATGCATTCCTATTTGAATTTGATGTCTTATGTAGGGGGTATGACTACACCACTGATCCTCAGAAGCTAAACCTATTTCCCTCTACCTTAAAAGGAACAACACTACGCTGGTTCATGGGACTAGGTGGGGAAACCATCAATAATTGGGACGAAATGAAGAACATGTTTCTTAACAAATATCAAGACTATTGACAGACCTGAGACCTAAAAGATGAAATATTTAATATTCCTGCAAAAGAAAATGAAACATTAGAAGAATATGAAGAAATATTTCAATACAATTTACAAAGATCCCCATATACCATGCTATCCAAGGATATTTTAAAAGCCACAATGCTTAAAGGAATGAAGGAAGAATGGGTTGAGATGCTTAACATTGGGGAAGCGAGATATTTACTAGGAAGAATATGACAAGATTATTTCCCTATGTATAAGATGCTCTTGGGGTAGCACACACAATAGGCAAGTTGGGCGTGATTCTATGAAAAAATATCTTAAGCAGACCAATGGAAATGTAACCAGAGCAGAATTTGGAAATCTATTAGAAAATTTCAAAACTGACATCCTGGGTACCTTGACAACACAACTTGACATTTTACAAGCCAAACGGAAACAACCTATAACAAAACAAAACCTAGCTATATTTTGCCCAAGATGTCGAAAGAAGCACAAACAGAGGGAATGCCCTTTAGACATGGTTCAGACTTGTGCTATCTGCACTAAGGATCATACCACAGACAAATGTCCTTCACTTCCTGGGCGGAAAGCAGTCTAAAAGGAAGCAGAGGAAGAGATAGAATGAGTCTATTTAATGAATTAGCGTTGTCAGTGGCAAGCACAACTAGGTATTCCACAAGACCTGTCTCAATTATTTTCTTTGCCACAGTTTAGCCAGAAAAACCCTGCAACAAATTTGCAGACTCAAAACCCCTTCTCTACTTGGCCAAACCATTCGTTTCCTATGACACCCTGGCATATAAAACCTTCATCAGAGAATAATTGGCCAAAATTTCCTTGTTCTCCCCCTTATTGGCAAAATGTCCCATATCAAACCCAGTGGCAAAACCCCCCTCCTCAAAACACCAATTGGAATTGGCAGCGACCCATGGGAATGACCAATCTACCAATAAGAGTAGGGACCCAAAATAAACCTATGCTACCAGCGCCATACCCGATCCAGCACAACTAGCAGCCTTTCATATGCCCTTAATTTCCAGCTCAACCCAATCCTAATCCCAACAACAGACCGATTCAACTAATTCAGATCATAGAAAATCCAAATTTTGATGTTGAACAGAAACAGTGCAACGAACTAAGGCTAAGGTCAAGACGTACCATCTTACCTATAGAAGCCACGACTCCACCTTAGTCCTGAATTGAAAACTTAAAATAACCTAGTCTAACGAACATAATAGAGACAAAAACAAGTAAATATAAGGAAAAAGTTGATCAACAAAGACCTGAAGAACTTAGGGTGACTCCACCTCCATTTCCTGAAAAATTAACTCTGCCCAGGCCTATAATCGTTCCATATTTTGACATCCTGGGGGAATTAAGAAACCTTTGTATCAAAATTCCTCTTCTCCAAGCCATCCAAGACATTTGTATCTATGCAAATACAATTAAAGAATTATGTGGAAAAAAACAAGTTAAGAAAACAAAAGTTGAACCCACCATTCATGTGGTAGGAATGCTATTTGAATTGTTGCTAGGTAGGGAATCAACCATGAAAGATGAAGACTCGGGAAACCCCATTGTAACAGTACAAATATCTGGCCACGCATTTCCAAACACATTAGTCAACCTGGGGACAACCATTAACATAATAACTACTAGGGCTTGCGAAAAGCTGGGCATATTGGCTTTAGAACCTATGGCCACACTTCTGGAACTGGCTGGCAAGTTTTTTATCAGACCAGAAGGAATAGTGCAGGACATCATGGTCTCTGTGGACTCATGGGAATACCCAGCTAATTTTTTAGTGACTAATCCCAAAAAAAAAATGGAAGGGCACCCATTGATTCTTGGGCGACCTTGGCTGGCCACAACAAATGCTTACATAGGCCGCCAAGCAGGTATCATGACTATCACTAGAGGAGATTCCATGAAAAATATAATTATCTATCCACCTGCCAAACCAAGCTTACCCACGGTAAAAATTCACAAAAATCCATATAAATATTGGGAGAAAAACATCCGTCAACCTCTGACACTAGTAGAAGCTCTCAAATTCAAGGATCAAACTGAAGATGATGTAATCAATAATTTTATGAATCAGTCACCCACGCCTAGAAATATAAAATGCCAGATGTTGAAAACAGTCCTCGAAAACAAAGATCAAGAGGATCCTGTGACAAACTTCGATAATCAACATATCTCCACAACTGTTGTTCCTAACAACATACCTATTGAGATCGAGTCAGGAAAGGTTCTGAATATTAATGTAAATTTCAATGATGACCAAAAACAAAAGCTCATAAAAGTCCTCCGGAAGCACCAAGGGGAATTTGTGTGGGACTACCAAGACATGAAGGGTTTAGACCCACAATTAGGCACACACCACATCTATACCGATAAGGAAGCACACCTCGTTAGACAACCTCAATGAAGAATAAACCTGCAATTAAAGGATATTGTAAAAGAGGAGCTGCAAAAGCCGTTGGATGTAAATTTCATTTATCCTATTTCAGACAGAAAATGGGTCTCCCCTCTAGTAGTTGTCCCTAAAAATAATGGGAAATGGAGAATATGTGTATATTACAGAGAATTAAATAAGGCAGCACATAAATACCATTTCCCCCTCCCCTTCATTGACCAAGTCCTTGATACATTGGTTGGGAAACGGTTTTTCTCCTTTCTTAACGGATTTAACAGCTACAATCAAATCAAAATAGCTCCTGAAGACCAAGATAAGATAACCTTTACCTGCCCGTGGGGCACCTTTTATTATAGAGTTTTACCGTTTATATTATGTAATGCTCCAGCAACATTTTAGAGAGCCATAGTTAGCATTTTTTCTTACTTAATAAACGAAGGGCTTGAAATCTATATGGATGAATTCACACTGTATGGGGAGGACTTCGATCAAGCCTTAGAAACACTAGAAAAGGTGCTAGAATGATGTATTGCTACTAGGCTATGTCTAAGCGATGTGAAATGTCACATGATGATGATAGAGGGAGTCATCCTAGGCTTCTATATTTCTACAGCTGCGATACAGGTAGATCTGGCTAAGATATAAGTGATCCTTCTATTGGCTACACCCCGCACACAGACAAAAGTACACAGTTTTTTGGGATATGCAGGGTATTACCATAGATTTATAAAGAAATTTTCAAAAATAGCTACACCTTTGTATGCATTAACTGGAAATGTTGAATTCCATTGGACTGACAAATGTGACACTTCTTTTACAGATTTGAAGAGACTGGTCTCAACAACACCAATCCTGTGAGGTCCTAATTGGAAATTTCCCTTTCATATCTCTTCGGATGCATCTGATACATCAATAGGTGTAGTCCTTGGCCAAGAACAAGACATAAAACCTTATGCTATTTATTATATCAGAAAAAACCTCACTCCTGCCGAATTAAATTATACCATGACCGAAAAGGAGTTCTTGGTTGTCATTTATGCCATTAATAAATTTAGGCACTACATAACTGGTTATCAAGTACTCCTATATACTGATCACTCTGCTATTAGATATTTAGCTAATAAACCAATCATGAATGGGAGAATAACTTGTTGGTTACTATTGTTGCAGGAATTCGATATAACAATCAAAGATAGCCGAGGGAAGGAAAACATGGTTGCGGACTTCCTGTCCAAGGTTACCAAGACAGATGACACGCTAGTAGTTGATGATCAATTCCTTGATGAACATCTATTTGTTGTAACGATAAAAACACCATAGTATGTAGATGTGGAAAATTATCTGGCAGTAGAGAGGCTACCTAGACATTTAACACAAAAAGAATGGAAACTGATTGTACAACGCAGCGCAAGGTTCTCCTGGATTGGTGGTTAGCTCTTCCACACAGGGGCCGATATGCACATACACAGATGCATCAGAGAGGAGGAAATATATGACATCTTATGAGCTTGTCACGTTGAACCTTGTGGCGGCCATTTCGCAAAATGCAAGACAGGGCATAAAGTGTTGCAATTAGGCTATTATTGGTCTGTGATTTTCAAAGACGCAAAGAAATATGTCCAGGCCTACGATAGTTGCAAAAGAATGGGCTGCCCAGCCCAAGATGATGAAATGCCACTACAACCACAATTGGTGGTAGAACCATTCAAACGATGGGCATTGGACTTGTTGGGCCATTCAACCCACCATCAAACCAGAAAGCCCACATATTAGTTTCCACAGATTATGTAACCAAATGGGTAGAAGCAGTGGCCTTGTCAAGAGCCACAACATAATCAG
This sequence comes from Pinus albicaulis, assembly GCA_034641835.2. Taxonomy (NCBI): domain Eukaryota; kingdom Viridiplantae; phylum Streptophyta; class Pinopsida; order Pinales; family Pinaceae; genus Pinus; species Pinus albicaulis. Next base: position 915,810,078 of record CM076569.1, read on the forward strand.
TAATTAAGTTTCTTTTGAACTGTTTGTATGATACAGCTTTCCACGGGAAGTGATAACTGATGGAGGGGAACAATTCACGAGCAATAACATCACAACCACCTTAAGAAATCACCATATCATCCATAGAGTTACGTCTCCTTACCACTCACAAGCCAATGGGAAAGTCGAAAGCACCAAGAAATTCTTGGAGGCAATCCTTACCAAAATGGTAGCAGCACATCGCCGAGACTGGGACACTAGACTACTAGAAGCCTTATGGGCTTATCGTACAGCCTAGCGAAACACCACTGGATATTCACCATATCAGCTAGTATTTGGGAGAGAACCTATCTTCCCTATTGAATTCGAAATCAAAACTCTGAGAACATCCCAGGAAGTGGGGTTGGACTTAACAGAAGCTCAAGCTAGAAGACTCCAACAAATAAATGACCTAGACGAAATACGACTGCTAGCCCTGCAACGCACAATGATCATCCAACAACAGCAAGCTAAGTGGCACGACAACCTGATAAAGAAGAAGGTATTTCAAAAAGGATATTGGGCACTCCTTTATGAATCCAAATTCTAAGATTTTCCAGGAAAACTACAAACAAGGTGGTTCAGTCCATATGAGATTCATGAAGTACATAGCAATGGCACACTCACCTTGACCACCATAGATGGGTCTGGTTCAACATTTCAATTTAACGGACACAGAGTATGCCTCTATCACAAACCTCTCACGAAAGAATATTTTTGTCAACAAGTACGAAATGATCCCACCATCCAAGTTGTGGGTCAAGGGGGTGACAACCCCACAGACTCAAGTACATGAGAGGTTTGCTAGCATCACTTGTAAATAATGTATATAAATTTCATGTCTTGTTATACATTCTTCACACTTACAATTTCTTTTCCTTGTAAGTTGCGTTTTTATTTTGTTGTTCAATTCATGGATAGCTATTGTTTAGTCGAATTGAATAGCCATTCATTGGCGTTTTTATTTTTTTTGTTCAATTCATGGAAAACTGTTGTTCAATATTTGAGCGGCTTCTATTCAGTCTAATTGAACAACCATTTTCTGCATTTTTATTCTTGCTGTTCAATTCATGGATAGATGTTGTTCAATATTTTAATGGTTTCTGTTCAACCAAATTGAACAACCATTTTTTTGCATTTTTATTTTTTGTTGTTTAATTCATGGACAACCATTGTTCAATCTTTGAACAGCTGATGTTCAGTCGAATTGAAAAGTCATTTGTTGGTGATTTTTTGTTTTTCAATTCACAGACAGCGGTTGTTCAATCTTTGAATGGATGTTGTTTAGTTGAATGGAACAATCGTTTGTGTGTTTTATTTTTGTTGTTCAATTTGTGAACAACTCCTGTTCAATATTTGAACGGCTGCGGTTCAATCGAATTGAACAGTCTTTTGCTATGTTTTTATTTTTTTTGTTCAATTTAGGGACATTTGCTGTTCGATCTTTGAATGACTGCTGATCAGTTGAATTGAAAAACCATTTTTTGGGGCATTTTTAATTGTGCTGAGAAATCTGTGAATAGTTGTTGTTCAATCTCTGAAAATAAGATTTTCAACCAAATTAAATAGCCATCTTTTTGTATTTTTTGTTGTTCAAATTGAATAACCTTGAGTAGGGAATGGAAGTTGAAAAAGAGAGGGAAAATGGTAAAATTACCAATATGATGACTCTTTGGCACTATAATCCTGAAATAGGAAGCTGACATTATGCACAGATGAAATGAAAGGCTAAGTCACCCCCATTTTAAATATGTTATCATACAATACATGACCTTATGATGATATATCTTTCTGCACTATTCGAGTAATATGTCCCTCCAGAATGAAGGAATGGGAACAACGGGTATTAATGATATTGGCATTTTTTTTTCGCTTCTTTCACCATCCCTAACTCTTAAGGAGTTAATGAGCCTCCCTTTATGTATAAAAAGTAATTATTATGTGTTCATGCAAATCTTTAAGAGGATAGGGGGTCTCATTACGAGCCAGCCTACCATGATCATAGGCATTTAACAAGTGACATGCCCATAACGGCTACCACACTAGGGTAATGACCTTCTCATCTACTTGAAAGACAAGAGGTCTCATCATGAGATGACTTGATCACTCTGTTACAATCCTAGTGAATTGAATTGTGACTATTTGGCTATTTTTGGTCACTTTAATTGCTTATTAATTTAAACAATTCAAGTGCTACATAAATTGTCAACCCAGGGAATTTTGTTTATTTCAAAGAAAATCACACACTGTATGTGCTCAATCTCAAAAGCAATGAAAATTTGTAGTAAAAATTACACTAATCACACCTTGCTTCAAACAAACTAAAGTTCTACTTGAGTTACAACAAAGGCAATCTTTCTATTGCAGACAATCACCAAAAGAATCCTGGATTACATTAAAAAGACAACAATCTAGGAAAGGAAACCAATCTGCAGAAGAAAAGACCAATTATGCTACAACAAAGAACAAGACCGTATTCCCCAAGTAGGAATCTTTAGCACCTGTTTCTGATTACCACGCCTTCACAACTCATTTTGTAAACAATATTACCAATTAAAATAATCCACAATTACCTAGGAATGAATTATATGAAAACAATGCAACAAGCAATGGAAACAAAGTTTCAGCAATAGATAACAGAGTTCCAATAATGCATAAATAATTTCAGCAAACAGAGTTTAACAAGGCGTAAATGAAAAGAACAATTAAGACACTACATAAATAAATGGGTGAATCTTGTGAATAAGGTGGGCCCTTTCCTTCTCACAAGATTCCCTAGAAGAAGGAATTAAAACAAGATGCTCAGAACAAGCTTTTATTCATTTGTCAAAAGTAACATATGACAAAGGATTCACGTTCCTTCTTTGTAAGTCTCTTTCCAAATAAACCTTCCGTCGTCCCCCTCTAATGCCAATGTCTCCTCTTTTTAAAGAGGATACATCTATTACACAATTGATTACATCATAAAAATCCTATTCTTAACCCGATCTGATATTCTATACTGAAATAGGATATTATGTTATTCCATAGAAAAATGCTGTTAAAATGGTTATGATGGTACTAGCTTCGAGGTACAGTTGTTACGTCCAGTGTAATAGCTCCTTTACTTATATTTTCTTGTTGATGTTGTGCTTGAAATACTGCTTCAGAATCACAAATCACGGGTTGTTTCAGCAATGGCATTTGTGTACTATTTTGACTGTTTCAGCAACGTGGTCTTCAGATAGCCATGATAAATTAACTATAGTCTTTAAAATGTTTCAGAAACTATATATTTCTAATTAATGGTTAAATATGAAAGTAATGTAAAATTACATGTAAAACAAGTTAGACATATATTAAAGAGAAGAATGTTATATACCTTTGGAAGAATGGATAAAAGTGATAATATAGGCTTTAAATATGGACTGGAAAAGAGTGGAATGATAGCTAAATGTATGGCCAAAAAGCTACATTATAGGATCCTAACATACCCCCCAACTAAAAAGGTTGCATGTCCTCAGGCAACTTTAATATGAATCAAAGTCTGGATACTGGCTTTTGGCATGCAAGTTACTTAGGCAGTAGCTATAGAAGATATTGTCTATTAAAGCTCTGTATCCTTGTGCATTTTTCAATCTTTGCCAGGTTGCCGCTTCATCCTTCTTGGCCAACCTATGATGAGCATGATATTCCTTTGCTGGCATCCAAAAAATAGGAAAATGGAAGTGGTACCCTCTCCACTTTTCAATGCATTGCTAGACACATTTGATGTAATTGGTACTCTAGAGAATGCAGTTTCAAGATTAGTAGGACTGAAAGGATTTTACTCCTGCTTTTCCTTAGAATATTTTTTCCAAAACATATTATTTTCTCTTAAAGCAGCAGTTTCTTTGGCCTTAATAAAATGTTGATAGTCCTAGAGTATTGAAGCCTGTAATTGCCATATGTGTTCAGTCATCCCTGGTTTCTTCAAAAGTTGATAATACTCTGCCACAAAGATGCAGGGTTCTGTGGTTCTGGCCATATCCAAAGAAAACGGTTATCTTTGTTATGCCTAGCTTCAAGAAAAGCAGTCTGCCATGTAATCTGATTAGCAAGGAAAGAGGCAAATGCCCTGATCTGAATGTCGCCAACAAGAGGGTTAAGATTAAACCTTCTGTTTTCAAGGATGGCTTCATTGTGAAGATACACTTCACACAGTAAGTGCTGATCACTGGTAGAGGCTTCTGCAAACGTTTTCACAAACTATTCAGATGTAAGCACCTCATGGGGTCTTCCATCTTTCATTTCTTTCATCTGAAAGAAAGCAAGGCGTTCTGTGAGGAATAGAGAGTAATTTAGAGATGGTTTCCTAGCAGCCAATAATTTTTGTGCCAATTCAAATATCAAAAGCAGTTTTCCTTTTAGCTCTTTATTCTGCTTCTTATGAGCCCTAGATTGCTGGAGTGTTTGCTCCAAGATCTCCCAGTTTGAATATATATGATTCTGCCAAACTGATTTGTGTTGTTGCAAGATTTTATCTTGTGAAATGGCATACTCTTTATTCCATTTGTTCATTATTTGCTACTCATTCCATGGTTCAGTTTGTGTTTCAGCATTGTAAGTGGTAGGCTGAGGTATAGTCAGAGTAGAAATAACAACAGGAACTTCAGATTTAACAGTTACAGTAGGCTGGGGTACTTGTAAATTAACTTCTTTTTCAGAAATTTTTGAAGGCCCTACTGGTTCTTCTGTAACAGTACGGTGTTGCTCTTTGACTGCAGAAGATATAGATGCTTCCGGCATTGGGAATTGAACTATTTTATTTCCCGCTTGCTGATAAATATTTCCACATTGGCTGCACATATATTCCTTATATTGATCATTTTCTGTGTGCTTGTCTGCCATGGATGTTGCATGAGCTAGGGTATACAAATTGATCTCCTTGTCATAGGCTTCCTTTTCTGTCACCAATTCTTGCTTTTAGGTTTCCAATTCTGATATTAGAAACTCATTCTCTTGTAAAAGGGAAGCCAAAGTGACTGGGCCTTGTGTATCAATCACAGTCTCGGTAACGGGTTCTTGTGTTTTAGCTGTAGCTGGTTCTTGTGTGGCAGCTAGAGATGGTTCCTTTGTGGCAGCTACTGAATGAGTAGCATCCTGGGCATCTAGTTCTTGTACATCGACAATTGGTTCTTGTGTTGCCGCTACTGACTGAGTAGCTGGTTCTTTTGTAACAGCTACTTTTTCCATAGAAAATGATGTCGCAGTACCCTGGGCATCTGGTTCTTGTGTTTCAGTGCCACTGGGTGAGACAGGTAAATATTCTAGGGTTTGGGAGGGTGGTGGTGTATGGGGTTTTAACAAAATGGTTTTAGGGTCAGGGGTAGTAGCAATGGTTTCTGCTTCAGTAGACGTCCTCATTTGTCTCCTAGGTAAAAAGGCAGAAAAAATAGTAGTTTGTTTTTTCCTTTTATGTGAGGTTTTTTCTTTAGAAGAAGGGCTATCAGAGGAGGTGGCTGCTTTAGTTGTGGCCCTTTTTTGTATTTTTGGTAGAAAGGAAGTTGTGATTCGCCTTTTCCTTTTACGAATAGAGGAGGGTGGTGGTGTATCAGCTTGAGAGTCATCACTGGGAATATGGATAGTAGGGTCAAATGATTCTGCTAAGTTGTGGGATGGACTTGAAGAAGGGTTAATTGGATCAGTTGGTTTTGTGGATGGTATTGTTGGAGGGTCAGGGATGTTCTCTGGTTGCTGCTCATGGGGATTTTTAGGAATTTCTTGAGGATTGTCACAACTTCTCGAGGAATCTTAGCAGCTTACTGAGGGTCTATGGGTGGGTTTTTTAGGGGAGGGTTTTGTTGAGAAAAACCCTTCTGAATTAGTAACTTAACAAGACGATGATGGGTGAGGGAAAGGAGTGGGAATTTTACCTATCTGCAATAATGTGACATATTTCTAAGACACCCAAGTAAATAATAAGGAATATTTAGCAATCGACCATGTCATAAATGACTTAACAAGACAAAATCATGCTAGTAGACTACCTGATAGCGACCTTCACAAGTGAGGTAATGTTTGACAAATTCAACAACTTTCGGCCAAGGAGGTGGCAATGAATTAAGTCAGACACCCCGGCCTTTAGGCTCCACTTGTTCTCTTAGCAGGAGAAAATCCTGTTGTGCATTAAGAATAATATGATTTTGGCTAAACCATCGAGTGACAGTGACCAGAAGACCTGAAACTTGTGCTATGTCACCCTCTAAGACTGGAATTCGAACTCCCTGGATAGTAGAATGATATTCTTGAATATTTCATGCAAATTCAAGAACCTGTTGTGGATCAAATTCCTGAAGCCTCTAAAAATATCCTACCCAGCCTACTTGCTGAAAAATATGATACACTTCTGGGTATAACTCGAGCAGAGATATCGTGCTGGGCTCATGTCGAATAGCAGGTCCTCCCATAGTTAACCATCTTTGGTAAAATGCACAGTCAAAGAGCCAAGTTACCGCACTTCTAACAGAGTAAGTTTTGTGAACGAGAACATGGAATAATGGTGAAGAGGCGAGGTAATGGGTAAGAAAAATGAAGGTAATTGGCATGTTGTGAAATGATGGCATATAATTTCAATATTCCCCCCCAACTACGGCTGAAATAATGACTTTAAATGTATGGGGATTTGTGAAATCTTCTCATTTAACCATAGTTTAATTGTACTTACATATAAAATTTACATACCTCATGTTTACCTTTAATTTGTACTTTGAAAAATATAGTGCTTGCTTATAATAACTCGACAATAGTCATGGAAGAAATTTAGAAGCTTTTTGAAACATGAGGGAGATTGTATTAGAGGTCTTTTTAATCATAGGAGAAGGCAGTGAAAGGATAGTATTAGCATAAGAAATAAGAGAAGTGAGGCTGAAAGAACTGAAGAAGATGGTTTCATGAAAGAAAATGCTGCATAGTCATGTCTTTGGAGAAAGAAATGATGTTTCAGCAATGGGAAAAATGGATGAAATGCTGCTGAAGAGTGGTGTTTCAACAATGGGAAAATAGGGGAAGTGTTGTTGAGGAGTGGTATTTTAGCAGTGGGAAAATGGGGAAAATGTTTCCTGAAGAATGGTGTTTCAACAACGTGAAAAATGAGAAAAGTATTTGCTGAAGAATGGTGTTTTAGTAATGTGAAAAATAGGGAAAATGACATGAAAAAGGAATGAAGGGAATTAATGATGAAATGTTACTGGAAGATGAGGAAATGAACTATGAATGGGTTGAAGTGAGAGGAGAAATGCTTCTCAAAATGAAGCTTGAATATGATTGTGGTGAAATTGTCCTTTCTTGGTAAGCCTTTCCTAAATCAAGAATCTGCAAAATAATAAATTGTAACATGCCAGCCCTTGATAGGGATTATTATTTTAAGAAATCTAATCTAATGCTAAAAATACAATTTAGAAAAATTAAATGCAATGAGGAGCAGAAGGCTCCCCTAAAAAGAGATAATGTGCATCTGCCATGCAAGTAGCCTTAAAATCTTCTTTGGAAATAGGGCGCTAGTACAGACGAAGCTGATTACCATTTACTAATAGTGGTGTTTTAGAGTCATCAATTGTTAGGAGCCTTATTTTTCTATTAGGAAAAAAAGTATCTATTTCGTAAGGTCCCAACAATCTTGTACGTAGTTTCCCTTGAAAATTTTCAAACCAATAATCATACAATAAACCCCAATTACCTTTTTGGAACTGTTTATGCTTGATGATTTTATCGTGCCACTTTGTTCTTTGTTTTTGGATCATAGTTTTCTGATGAATGGCATCTATTCTTTTTTTATCCAATTCATGAAGCTGCTACAACCTAGCTGTCTGTGCATCAGTCAAATCAAGGTTAAAAGCTAAAGCAGTCCTCAAGGTTTTAATTTCAAATTCCATATGAAAAACAACACTTTTACCATAAGCCAATTCATAGGGAGAAAATCCTATAGTATCTCTCCAGGTAGTTCTATAAGCCCATAGCGCTTTAGGGAGCCTTTGAGACCAATCCTTCTAGTTTTCCTTCACCGTTTTTGTTAGAATGGCCTCTATTATTTTGTTTGTACTCTCCACCTGTCCATTGGCTTGGGGGTGGTATGGTGTAGTCATTCTATGATGAATATGATATTTCTGAAGGGTGGCTTTGAAACCATGAGAAGTGAAAGGAGGTCCTCCATCTGTAACTAGCTCTCTAGGGACTCCAAATCTAGCAAAGATTTCTTCAAATAGGAAAGCTAGGACAACTTCTTCATTAGTTCTAAGGAGTGCTTTAGCCTCTACCCATTTAGTCATGTAATCTGTGCAGACTAATATATAAACTCTTTGGTTGGATGGAGGATTAATGGGTCCTATAAAGTATAAGTCCCATCTTTCAAATGGTTCAAGTATTACCTGGGGGTTTAATGGCATTTCATCTCTATGATTAGGTTGACCCATTCTCTGATAGCTATCACAAGCCTGGACATATTTCTTTGCATCTTTAAAGAGTGAGGGCCAATAATAACCCATCGTAAGAATTTTATGTGTCGTTCTCTTATCAGCAAAATTCCCTCCACAAGGGACATCATGACAAGCTTTTAGTATATCATAAACCTCATCTTCTCTAATGCATCTTCAGATTTCATGATCAAGTCCTGTGTAGAAAAGACACCCACTTATCCAGCTATACCGAGCACTTTGTTGAATGATTTTTCTTTTCTCTCGATGTGATAGGTGTGATGGTAACTTCCATGCAACCAGATAATTGTCAATGCCTGCATACCATGTTGAGTCAGTAGAAACTGCAAATAAATATTCATCAGGAAAGGAATCATCTATTGGAGTATTATCATCAACTTTTAACCGAGAAAGGAAATCAACAACAACATTTTCATTACCTGTTCGATCTACAATTGTAATATCAAAATCTTGTAATAACAATGACCATTTGGTGACTCAAGCATTTGTGACATATTTGTTCATTAAAAACTTGATAGCTGAGTGATCAGTTTGGACAAAAGCAGAGTAACCAGTAATGTAATGTCGAAATTTATTAATTGCATAAATGACTACTAAAAATTCCTTTTCGGTAACTATGTAATTAAGCTCAGCAGAAGTCATATTCTTACTAATGAAGTAGATAGCATAAGGAAGATGGTTTTCCTATTGTCCGAAGACAACTCTAATTGCAGTATCCGAAGCATAAAAAGATATATGAAAGGGAAGTGCCCAATCAGGTCCTCTCAAAATAGGAGATGTAGATAACTGATGCTTGAGTTCTACAAAGGCCTCTTGGAAAATATTAGTCCACTTGAATTCAACACTTTTCATAAGTAACAGAAACAAAGGAGAAGCTCTTTTGGAATTTTTTTTAATAAATCTCCTGTAATATCCTGCATGTCCTAAGAAAATTCTCACATCTGTTTATGTTTTAGGAATAGGAATATTCAGAATGACTTGTATTTTGGATGGATCTACCTGAATTCCTTGAGATGAAATAAAATTTCCAAGCACTACTCCTTCAATCATCATCATATGAAATTTTTCGGTGCTTAAGGAGAGGTGAGCTTGTATACATTGTTTAAGTACTTTCTCAATATTCTGTAATGCATCTTCAAAAGACACACCATAAGGGGTAAAGTCATCCATAAATATTTCCATAGAGTCATTAAGCATATCAAAAAAGATTCCGATAACTGCTCTTTGAAAGGTTGTTGGTGCATTACATAGTCCAAATGGGAGAACTCTATAGGAAAAATTTCCCCAAGGACTAGTAAAAGTGGTGTTATCTTGGTCTTGGGGTGAAATTCTGATTTGATTATACCCACTAAACCCATCTAAAAAGGAGAAGAATTTCTTCCCTGACAAACTATCTAATACCTGATCAATGAATGGTAAAGGAAAGTGATCTTTTTGAGTGGCTTTATTTAAGGCTCTATAATCTACACACACTCTCCATTTCCCGTTTTTCTTAGGAAATATTATCAATGGGGAAACCCATTCACTATCAGATATAGGATATATAAACCCTGCACTAAGCAATTTTTGAAGTTCCTCTTTGACAATTTGTCTTATATTAGGGTTCATTCATCGTTGGGGTTGACAGACTGGTCGACAACCTTCCTTGATATAGATCTTGTGAGTACATAATTAAGGAGAGATTCCCTTCATAATTGTATAGTCCCATGTGAATGCTTCCTTATTTTCAAGCAATAACTTCATTAATTGTTGTGTTTCAGCAACTCTCAAGTCGGGGTTTATGTTCAGTGTTTTTCCAGGTTTGATTTCTACTTGTTATACTTTTAGAAGAGATGGTGGTTGATTTTTGAGGTAGATCTTCAGATTTAAGCTTTTCCTGGGTATCTTATTTCAAAAGTGTAGCCAGCTGATTATGTGTTTCAGCAATCACGGAGGAGGGTTCACAAATGAAATTATTAATTACCTCATCCTCAGTGGTATCTTTAAGGCTTCAAACTTGTCCGATAGTCAAAATAGGTTGAATAGCATGATCATCATAGTCCATCCATACAGACTTATCATTATTAATCATGGGTGTAGCGTGAGGGTAGAGAGTAAGCTGCTTAGTTTCATATCCATTGGAAATTGTCATTGAACCAGATCTGTAGCTGATAAAGGCATCGGCTGTGGCTAACCAGGGCCTTCCCAAAATTAGAGGATGTCCCCCCAACTTTGTTTTAGTCTGTAACACCACAAAGTTAGTTGGGTAATTCCAGGATTCAACTGAGATGACTAAGTCTTCAATAACTCCTTCCGATTTGATTGTAGAACGGTCAGCTAACTCTATAATGGTTGGTGTATCTCTGATTACGTTTTTCAGCTGTAACAGTTGTGAAGTTTCAAGAGTCATAATATTTATAGCAGCACCTAAATCTACCAGAACTTGAGGGATTATTGTTTTTCCAATTTTCACTGTGACAATAGGATGGCCGGGATCACCATATTTAACTGGGGGAGTTTTACCGGTCATTAATGCAGATCGATCACCCATAACATGAACTGTAAGGGGATCTTTAGCTTTCCTACAGGGTTTCTTAACACAAATATCTCTCATAGTTATGGCATAAATTGTTACCTCTCTTACTGCTTGTAAAAGTGGAATTTTAACATACAGATTCTGCAATTCCCCTAGAAGATTAAAAGCAGGTGGCTCAGGCATTCTAGTTAAAACTAAACGCTCAGGGAATGGTGGTTCTGCTGTTTCAACACCCTTATTAGAGGGTGGTTGTACCTATTTATGTGAATCACATTTTTCAGTCTCTTTTTTATTAGAATCAGAAGAGGTAACATCATCGATAATGGGTTCAACTATTTTCCCAGATCGTAAATGAATGTCATTACATTGTGCAGGGAAAACAGGAAGTATAGGTTGGTTCTAAATATCAATAACTTGCACAGCTTTATTATTGGGGTTAGGATTTGGTTGTACAGGTAGCTGAGGTCTCATCATTTTATTATTTGGTGGAGCACCTGATGGTAGAGGAAGTGGTTGTTGAAATTGAGGAAATTGATTTGGAAATGGGAGTTGTTGACCCCTCCAATTTGGATTCCATTGGTTAAAGTAAGATTGTTGTTGTTGAGGCCAAGGAGTCCACATTGCAAGATCTATAAAGGGAGGGTTTGTTTGTTGCATGGGTGGGTAATTCATTGGATTGAAGGGAGTAGAAGAGAAAGAGGAACTTTTTTATAAATCTTTCACCCCCAGTAGTTATGGTCACACTAACGTCTTACCCGACCAAGAGTAACCACAAGATGATGAGGCTTTGTCCCCTCTTGATAATTATTAGGTGTATAGTGATGGGCAGACAGAGGAGAGAATGGAATCAGAAGATCATTCAGGTGACACTGTCCTTGTGGAGCAAAGCACACACGTGGAGACAACCCCTTTGACACCAGGAGGTAACATTGATCCTCCTAGTTAGGACCCTCACATTGAAGTAAATTATGAGGATGTAATCAAAAACACCATTCTAGGCAACCCTGAGGATGGAAAAACCATTCTTGAAAAGGGGAATTCCACTCCCCCCCCCCCACCTGTTGAAATCAGAACAGGTGAAAATTCAGATGAAAAGAGAAGTAAGAAACTAAGAAAGACCTGCAAGAGATTAAAGAAATTGGTAAAATATCTGGGAAAATGACTGAAGGAGGAAAGAAGGGCCCAGAAGCCAAAGAAATAAACCTCCATTGCAAGAACTCAAATAGAACTAGTAAATATTGTCGAAGGCGAGATGCAAAGTGATTTAGTCGACATCGTTGAGACTAGAATGAAAACCAACTTGGTAACTACTACAGAAGCTGAGGTACAGACCAAATTAGCAGACACTACTGAGGCTGAAATTCAGATAGAACTAGCAAACACCATCGAAGCCTCTACTCAAACTAGGTAGAAAGTAACAGAATAAAAGGGGACCCAAATAGAGGAAGCCCCTGCCTATGCCCATCTAGTAGAGAAAGTTGTCAACCAGAAATTTATGCAATGAACTGGTGCAAACACAACATGAGCTAACATAGTGTAGGAAGGAGGTGGTGCCATTACAAGAATACCAAGCACTACTAAAAAATTTCACTGACCTCTCCTCCACAGAAGATGAAACATTTGCCTAGCTCAGAGGAGAACAGACAAAGGTAAAAATGGCACAAGAGCAGGTGGAGAAATCTAAGAAACAAATCTCTACAATTTTCTCTCTATATAATGATGCGCTATCATGCAGAGCTCCGGTGACCAACTATGCCTTGTTCCTAATAGAACAATATTTACTCCTGAAAGTTAAAGTTGTCATGGTAGGAAAATCCACTACTTTTAGGACTATAGAATAATTTGTCCACTGTTGTAATGATCAATATGAGTAGGTCCAACGCCTCCTATGTGAAATTTACACACATAAATTCTTTTTAGAAGAATACATGGACATGAACCATACTCCCTTTATAGGGGATGTTCAGCTACAAGCCTTCCTTTCATTTTCTAAGAACCAAATCAGGTGGGCCAAAACCTACGACATCTTCCAAAAAAGAGAGCATGGACTAGATTTATGTGTCAAAGGGAAACCTACCAAACCCCTGCAATTGTTCATCCAACACAAAAAATTCATGAGAAGGTGAGGTGTGAGGACTAGGTTGGGGCCCATCCATAAGGACATCATAGAAAATGGACGAGAATACTTTAGGGACATTCGTGAAGCAGCCTTAGCAGCAGCTAAGCAAATATTGATGGCCTCCACGAAAAACGTGAAGAATATGGAGCCATTCAGTTATAGGAATTTCAAGGCTGTTGCCTCCAGATTCCTCTCATACAGTAGCCTGGTCTACAACATGGGGCCTGCCTGGTTAGGATGTAGATACAAAATCCCTCTCCTCTGGTATCCTCGCGAGAATTATAATCACAATTACGAATTACCAGAAGGATCCATGGGTGTTGCCTTTGCAATCATGAAACAAAAACAAGGCTTCAGAGCATACAAAGAAAAGGTCTACCCTGCCTACTCCTTAACACAGTTACATCTCAACCATATGTTTGCATGAGGACATGCAATTAGTTAAGCAGGGGAGTATGTTGGGCCCAGATTAAGGTATGTTCTCACCCTGTAATTACTTCAAATTATGTTACAATTTTGGGGAATTCCCCTTCATCTTAACAATAAAGAGAGAAAATATTTTTGAAAACTAGAACAACTAGGCTAATGACAAAAGGGATGTTTTTACAATAGAAAAATGACTTCTCTTATCTCCACATGTAGGAAGGCAGAGTGGCTGGACTAGTAGAAAACGAAAGCTAACCAACAAGCGCAAACGTGTGAGATCTCGGTAACTCCCAGTGGCTGGGAGAAGGCAGACAAACGAATTCGAACCAAAGAACTCAAATGACAACCACACGCAGTGGGTTTTCATTTGGGAAATACTTTATCATTTTGTGAAATCGCCTTTAAAAGGATGAAGGACGAATGAGAAAAGAAGATTTGGAAAAGAATAGGAAATTCATTTTTCAATCGACGCATCAGAACCAACTTGTCTAATTTTATTTTTATAATATCCCTCAATGTAATATATAGCTTTGAAAAACAATCTTTTGAAGTTTTTACTGCGCTAGAGCTTCTGGTGGTCTATGCCCAACCCCTGGAATTTCCTCACAAATTTCCATACTCTGTGTAGTCGTAGAACCAATGCTTAATTATCTGATGCAGTTGTCAAGTATATTTCCATTCAATAAAGTTACAGTTTCTCTTTCTTCAGGATTGTTAGCAATTTTTTTCTTGAGTTAGGATAATCGCAATCATATTTTCCGGCTTATAATAATGCTTCATCACCAATAGATCGTTCCAGTTTCTTCCAATATCATTGCAATTGATTTATAGATCATAGAATAAGTTGCTTTCGATGTTATCTGTCTTTATGGATTGCATTATTCTTTCAGCACAGTGAAGCGTCCAATCGTCGATCAGTGTCGTTTAATTATTTTTGCAAAGGAAATTCCATTGAAAAATTATATAAGTAATTGCTTTAAAAATTCATTTAGATTGCTTCAATTAGACTATTGTTCAATTCGATTCAAATTATGTTCGATTATCTAAATTGTTCAGTTATTTAGATTGTTGTTCAATTCAATTCCATTTATGTTTGATTCATCTAGATTGCTATTCAGTTTAGTTAGACTACTGTTCAATTCAATTCAATTGTTGTTCGATTCATCTAGATTGTTGTTTAGTTCATTTAGAATGTTGTTTAATTGAATTAGATAGTTGTTCAATCTTGCTGTTAGATCTTAGGTTAAACCTAAGCCACCCCTCATTAGGTTAATTGAATTTAGGAGGCTAACTAATTCTTCCTCATAAGCAACATGGAGTAACTATTAGACAATCTCACTCGCATATATTGTGCCAACACTCTTGAAATAATAAGACTTACCTCAGGTTGATAATTAAATGAGGAGCACTAGAGTTGTCTATAATAAGCCATCTCTGTGATACCAACAGTTTGAAGGATCAAATGAAAGCTAATATGGATGATAAAGTAGTGGAATATCACATCGAGCATCAACAACAAGTTGTTTAACTCTAAAAGGATAACCTAACTTTGGGGTAGAATCGAATGAAACAAGAGAAAGATCAACATCGGAGCAAAAGAAGTTCTGAAGTAGTCACAGAAACAAGGACACGAAAACTACGAAATTGATCAATTTCAGAGTATCTCAGCAAGTGGAAGAACTTACCCATTGAAAATTCAACATAAGAGGATGAAAATTTTATACAGAATCATCAATAAATAATCAACCATTGAGGACAACACGTGTTTGAAGGAGAGGGGCATGCACATGGACTTCACTCAATGAACCTCTGACCTATCATGTGTGTTAGTGGCATATTAGAAAATACCTTTTGTTTGACACATATTGAAAAATACTTGTAAAATTCACATTATTTAACCCCCTACGAATATGAACCCAATATACCTTCCTAATTTAAAAAACCCCTACTTCCACTAAATATTGTAGGTATCCATTTTTTCCTTAACATTATTTATACCCCTTTATATTTTTTCATTAACTTTGAGATCCATTTTGTATACGTGCCAATATAAAAACCCTTTACCCCCTATATATCCCCCAATATATTATGTAATTTTTTCCTCAATATATATCCCCCAATATGAACTCACATGGTATTGTATTTCTCCCCCAGTGAAGCCCCTATGGGGGCATGTTAGGTCCCTATATACTAGTGTAGTCTCTTATTGTTGTTAGTGTAGCCCCATTATTGTTATTGTTGTACCCCTGTAGCCCCCATATTGTTATTATTGTGCCCTTACATTATTATTGTTAGGTCGCCTAGGATTATATTGTGACCCCATGGACTCCTATATATAGAAAGGAGGTTTTTTCATTTGTATCATCCAAGAATTGTTCATTTATGTAATGAAATGGAGGTTTCCTGCTTGAAGTGGCTTATTTCTAAGGAATTGATCTCTTTTCTTCTATTTTTGGAGCTGGTTTCATAACACTTTGCAACCTTAAACTATGTCTCCTTATATTGATATATCATTTCCTTCCAACTGGAATGTAGATTCTGGACATCAAATATTTTAGCATCAACAAAGTCAACGGTGGGGGGTTGGCCCTTCCATGACCCAAATGTGCAATTCTCGTCATCAAAATTTTTAGCAACAAATTCAATTGTATGGGGTGGGCCCTTAAATGACCAAAATGTGCACTCTCATTCATAAAAAAATTCAATCATAGGGGAAAAGCCCTTTAATGACCTAAATGTGCAGTCTTTTTCACCAACAAAATCAATCATGGGGGGTGTGCCCTTCCATGACAAAAAATTTCAATCCTCACCATCAAATGGTTCAACAACAAATTCAAGCATGTGGGGTGGGCCCTTCCATGACCCAAATGTGCAATCTTGTTTCGCAACAAAATAAATGAGGGGGGGTGGTCCCTTCCATGACCTAAATGTTGAATCCTCATCATCAAATGGTTCAACAACAAATTCAATCGCATAGAGAGGGCCCTTCCATGGCCCAAATGTGCAATCTCATTCACCTCAGCTCAATGAAGAAGCATCCAAGGCATAGATGAAATCAATGACAAGAGATATTAATGAATATGCGAGTGACAAAACCAATTCCATTAATCAAATTAATTAATCGCAATAGTAGACATGGTACAAATCCATAGAGTAGCTTCCACAAAAATATTGTATCTAAGAGAGAAACACCTACTAGAATGTATGCTATTGTATGGAAGAGAGCAACATCTAGTAGATTGTATGTTACATTTTCTTCGTGTAACTATTACATTTCATATGCTTTGCAATAATATTTGAATGTTATTTTATGGAAGAGATCAAAATCTAGTAGACTGTATGTTAAATTTTCTTGGTATAACCATTACATTGAATATGCTTTACAATAATATTTGAAGGATAAGGTTCTATAATCTCTAATTTGTAGCTTATTTCTTTCTGAAACTTTCAATTACTTTAAAATGCTACATTTAATTTTTGTTATTTTTAAATATTTTTTTATCATATATATAAATAATTCCATATAATTCTATTGCAAAGATTATGTCTATAAATTCTACATTTGAACATTCTCATATTTTGATGATATTATATGCTCAAGATTGAACTATCATATTAATGAACAATAAAATTATATTTCTAGAAAGATCAATAATACCTAGGTTGGCCTTTCCCAAACTCTACAATGGGAGTTTGTTGATAGCATGATTATGTTGGCCTTTACCAATCATAGTTGCGAGATATTGTGGCACTTGATTCTGTTTCTCATTGATATTGGTGAGTAATAAAATTGTATTTCTAGAAAGATCAATAATTCTAAGGTCAGTATTTCCCAAACTCTACCTTGGGAGTTTTTGGATAGCGTGCTTATGTTGTCCTTTCCCTATCATACTTGCAAGAGATTGTGGCACTTGATTCTCTTTGTTGGTGAATTGACATATTGGTGAATAATAAGCATTCATTTCTAGAAATATCAATAATGCTTAGGTTGGCCTTTCCCAAACTCTACCTTGGGAGTTTGTGGATAACATGTTTATGTTTCCCTTTCCCAATCATACTTGCAAGAGCTTGTGACACTTGATTTTGTTTCTTGGTGATATTAGATGCACAAGGTAGAACTAACATATTGGTGAATAATAAAATTGTATTTCTAGAAATACCAATAATTATTAGGTTGGACTTTCCCAAACTCTACCTTGGGAGTTTTTGGATAACATGCTTATGTTGGCCTTTCCCAATCATACTTGCAGGAGCTTATGACACTTGATTTTGTTTCTTGGTGCTATTAGATGTGAAAAATATAACTAACATATTTTTGAATACTAATTGCATTTATATAAAGATCAATAATGCTTAGGTTGGCCTTTCAAAACTCTACCTTAGGATTTTTTGAACAGCATGACTATTTTTGCCTTTCCCAATCATACTTGAAAGAGCTTGTGGAACTTGATTTCGTTAATCATTGATATTAGATGTGGAAGATAGAACTGACTTATTGGGGAATAATAAAATTTCATTTCTAGAAATATAAATAATGCTTAGGTTTTCCTTTCCAAAATTCTACCTTGGGAGTTTGTGGATAGCATGCTTCTATTGGACTTTCCAAATCATACTTGAAAGAGTTTGAGGCACTTGATTATGTTGTTTGATGAATTAACATATTGGTGAATAATAAAATTGTATTTCTAGAATGACCAATAATGCTTAGGTTCTCCTTTCCCAAATTCTACCTTGGGAGTTTGTGGCTAGCATGCTTATGTTGGTCTTTCCCAATCATACTCACAAGAGCTTGTGGTACTTGAGTCTATTTCTTGGTGATATTAGATGTGAAATATAGAACTAACATATTGATGAATAATAAAAATGTATTTATAAAAATACCAATAATGCTTAGGTTGGAATTTCCCAAATTCTACCTTGGGTGTTGGTGGATAGTAGTCTTATGTTATTCTTTCCTAATCATACTTGCAAGAGCTTGTGGCACTTTATTTTGTTGCTTGGTGGTGCCTCTATTCCCTAGGTCCAAATCACCATGTGTCCTTCACAGTTGAGGTAAAAAAATGTATAGGTGGAGTATGGGAAGACAATGCTATATAGAATTTCACAATTCATTGTGTTCATTGTTAATTTCCCTAAACCACCAAGAATAGATATACATAATCATGCTCCTTTTTGAGAAACTTCACTTCAATTAAAAAAACTCATAAAGAAAAATATCCTCTTGTTTTTAACTCTCTTAACTTTCCCCGTAAGATAAAATTGATTCAATTAAATACCCTAATATGTATAACACTAGTTTAGTTTTGAAAACTTGCTCAACCCTATTGTATTTAAGCACCTCATTCTTCTGAAAAAAATAAAAATAAAAATAAAAATAAAATACATAAAACTAGGATTCTTCAGCATTCTTCATTCAATTCAGGTCGTGTTGATATTAATATCTATTTAACAATAAAGTGTTGTTTTTTAATATTTTCGAATTTAGAGAGTAGTATTATTATTATATCTATTAATGTTGAACTTATTTAATTGTAGAATCCAGAAATTTTTTTAGTATTATATTTGTTAATTGAGATATTAATAATATTATTAATCTATTCATATATTAATGTTGAATTTTACTATTTATTTATTAACATTAAACTTATTTTAATCAAGAAATGTTTAGAAATTTGACGAACAACTTAGGATAATATTTTATGATTATGGTAAGTGGAAATATTTTGAAACACTTATTTATAATAAAATACTTGTTTATATCTATTTAAATTTTTGAGAATCTTGGTTTCCATCAAATTAGTAATTCAAATAGAGTCGATGATGAAACCATTTATAAAAAATAAAAACTATTTAAACTAGCAATTTCCGCAAAAAGTGTAAACGGACACTGATAGGTTTTTGAAGTTGAACAAGTTGTAGTACTTTGGTTTTAATTGATGGGTTTGTAGGGTGCTTTCTCCACAAAATAAAACATTGGTTATCAGAAAATTTGTACCAAATATCAATGGATCCATGTTCTTGCAAAATAAATGATGTGGATAACAAGAAGTTGACATTATAGAATGTGGCATAGCTTTTGAAAATCCATTGTAAGAGGCATTCACTCTTACAAATCCAAGGAATCCAATAAAACACACATTTAGGTAGAAATATGATTATAATATTTATTGGGTATGATAGTGTCTAGTATAATTTGGATAGAAAGAAAAATGATAAATGACTTGTTTTTTAGTCAAAATTACTTGAAAAATGACAATGTTGCAACTCATTAACCCTACAAAAATGTCAGTCCAGTGGAACCCCTTGCAATTGAGCATTTGGCTCCTTTCAAGGGTGAAAATCAAGGCCGATATGTGATCCTTGTTGGAAATTTTACTATTAGTGTTGTCAAAGTTGGGACCCCTGACTGCACAGAGGCTGAAACCACAGTGAGAGAAGGAAATGAAACCAATGCTGGGGTTTTAATCATGAATGGGAGCGTTTTTTTATAATGGAGAAGTTGTGGTAGCTGAGCAAGGGCCATGTAACGATGAAGGTGTGGTTGTTGAACAAGAATCCTATCGCGGAGAAGCTGCAATTGTTGAGCAAGAGCCCTCACCTAAAACCTTGCAAGAAGCAAGACCTTGCCTTGAGGGTTTACTAGGGTTTTTGAAGAAGATCAATGTTGCAGAAGTCATTGGTCAGAAGGTTAAACCTGGCACCATTTTGGGGCCTTTTCAAATCTCCATGTAATTGCTTTATGGGAATTCGATGTTTTTTTGGGTTAAATCTACGAATATGGTAAAATACCTCAAGCTATCGCTGGAACTCAAAACATGGATACCCTGTGGATTAAAACACCTTATTTTAAAAGGTAAGAAAATGGAAGATATATTTCCTCTCTATATTTATAATATATACAAATATGTCACAGTTTCCTCGACTGCGAGGGAAGCTTTGGGAAAAATTTCCTCTTCCTAGACCTTCTCTTACAAAGACGTGGTTTGGAACTAGGTTCTTCAAAGTGCAGGGTCACCTGAGACATGTCCCATGCCCTCAATCAAGGTGACTCAAACCTAAGTTGCTCTGGGTCCTTTTATAGTATAAAAAGTTGAGAAAGTCCTTTCAATAGAAATCACTCATCCAAATCTGGATGAAGTCCCTTACAATATTGTGTCAAACAAATAACATTGTTGAATTTATTGTTTTCATTTAATTCAACTTTGGTCATGCATTTAGAATATTTCTACTTCGCATCAAAAGTAATAAATGTGATGGATTTGAAACCAACAACAAACATACATTTATGGGTTATTTTGCCATGATGTCAAATAAATGAGTTTGAAAATTCCTCAAGATATCATATATTTACTATATTTATCTTGCATGGAAATAAACAATGTCTAAATGGATGGTAGCCATTATCAATGATTTGATCATGGACTATTGATTTGGTTTATTGAAATTGGAAAGTTTTTAATTTTATTTTAAATTACAGATTTTATGGTTTAATTTATAAGGTGTAAACTGTAAAAAATTTAGTGAGTATTGAGGATTGGTTTGATTTGTTTTAAATTATATGATGGTAATTTATTTGTTACAGTAAACCCTACTGGTATGGAAACAAATTTCAATTATTTATATAATTCATTAATTTTCTCCATCAATAATGATATGTATAGTGTCCCAATTGACTTATGTTTATTTTCCTCTGTTTTGGCCTACTTTGCCATAACACAGACCAATTAATTTTAGTCATACCATACTATCCATAATGTTTGGAAACAATAATTAATTCAAGTTATGTAATAAGGTCTTTAAATTTATTACAGTTTGAATTAAAAGTACCATTTATGTATACATAGATATGTGTTTCTAATGACTCTGTATTTAATTACATAATTATATTTTATCTAGATAATTACATTTATGGCTTATATCTATTACTTATTCAACAATTAAATTGATAATAGATTTTTAAGTTATTCTCTTAGGAAGTACTTATTGTTTTATTAATTTCCGTCAATTAATAAAATGATTTATTGTACAGGAACTCTTCCTCCTCTTTCGAGATCATTGCAAGTTTCCAGTATATACCTCGTCTACTAGAATACATATAAGATTATTTTGATGTTTTCAACATTGTCACTACAGTAT
Organism: Pinus albicaulis; assembly: GCA_034641835.2. Classification (NCBI taxonomy): domain Eukaryota; kingdom Viridiplantae; phylum Streptophyta; class Pinopsida; order Pinales; family Pinaceae; genus Pinus; species Pinus albicaulis. Next base: position 915,831,742 of record CM076569.1, read on the forward strand.
CTTCCTCTGTACATTTACCCTCATGAACTCATTACTTTTCTTTTTGTGAACATAATTGATTTCACTACTTAAATTTTACTAACAAGGTAATATTTCTGTTTCACCATTGTAAATTTCTTATATGTTATTCACTTAATTAATTTCTCATATTCAGATGCTAATCCTCTGTATATGGTGTTTTTGTACAGGTATGGCACCTATCACAATTTACCACTCGTCAAATTGAGCATTCATTCCGCCAACTTTGAAAATTTATTTTATTTATTCTATTTATAGGTTGGTCAATGTCATGTATAGAATTCAATCCTCTGAATTCAAGGATATATATATATATATTCATGTATAATTTATGTACTTATTAGACAAAAAATTGGACATCAACCAATGAAATCATGACAGTTTATAAGGATATGTTCTATCATTGTTAATACAATTTTTTGTTCTTATTATGATGATAAACATTCATCTTTATAAGTATTTTGTATAGGTGTTTGTCCACTTATTTGGAATATTTAAATTAATTATTATGGTTAAACAATGGATTCTAGTTCATGTTATGTATACCATTGTACTATCCTCTAGTACTTCAACATGTAACTGATATTTAATTTTTTATTGCAACATAAGAATGAATAGCTACATGCAACTTTTATGTTGATATACAGTATAGGTATTTAGCTTTAATTTGTACAACAATTTTTTCTTCTAGATTGAAATTATCTCTTACCGTGTATAGATTTCTCTTTCATTATTGTTTACAGAATAATTATATTAAATATTTTCTCTTAACATCCTTTCCACCTTTACTGATGTATTTTCTGCATTTAATAATTGGATTCTTAAAACCTAACAACAGATTTAAACCCTCCTACTTGGGTTTAGACATTATTTTTGTTGTTTTACTAATGTAATTAGTCTATGTAACTATACATAACTAAGCCATATATGTTATAGTATGTTATGTTAAATACATCAGACTCTGTAACTTACAACTAACAAAATTACTTTTTACTATTTAATAATTCAGAAAATATAGTTTCCCACATATCTATCTACATAAACCATCATTACTCTAACTCTCATCATAACAACAGAATCACAAGACAAAGTTAATTTTGCATACTGGTAATACTATTTTCCACCCAACCTTGAGCTTTTTCACCATAGCTCCCCTCGAGCAGAGACCAATTCCTCCAAAGTGTAGACAACCTCTTGTCTATCCTGGAATGGATTATTTAATCTTTTTTTCCCCTCAACATGTTTCCATAATTGTGTCCAGTTAAATCATGATGTTGTTTTCCTTTAGCCTCAGCTTTAATTTTGTTTCTTCCACACAATCTCTTTAAAACTAGATTTTTCCTCTTTTTAGTTTTATTTCACCTCTTCTTTGTAACTTTCCACTTTACTAAGGTATCTTTTAGATTATTATCTCCAATATAATATTTTTAATTTGGAAAATTATTAGGATTTAATTCCATCCTCATGGACTTGAAATCTTGGTCTCCAATATACTCTAGTCTTTGCACAACAATTAAAATTCCATATTTTTAATTTAAAAAATATAATATGTCCACACATATAGTTCTCCTTTAGGTCCACTTAACCTTTCAGATTTTCAATTGTCTAATTAAAGTGGTAAATTAGGGATATTACAAAGAAGCTTACAATGACTCACATAAAAAGCATGTAACTATCCTTTATGGTCTTTCATGATTTCTCTGTCGAAAAATAAACCACATAAACATGGAAAATATAGGTGAATAGAAAACTTATTGTAAGTAGCAAGGAGATTTATATCCATTAACCATAAGATAGTTGATTATCTTAAGATTTTAGTATATATCAAATAAATACAAATAAATAAATAATCTCAATGCCAACTTTTTATAGGTAGTGAACTAATAAAGAACAATAGTGGAAATAAATATTTGACAATAATATTTGAATAGAGTAAATGGAAAACATGCGAACACACCTTCTAGTGTTACTATCATTACAATATTTATCAACAAGAAAAAATATAAAACAAGCATCACATTCAAATATATATCAACAAAATAGGGAATCAATATCTCTACAACTATGACATAAAAAAATGCAAGAACCAAATTGAAGCATTATGTAAGTCAACCATTATCATGAAAAATTTGTAAAAATAGAAATATATATATATATATATATATATATATATATATATCAAAGCCAAAAGTATTCAAATAAAGAAAAAGTTGATTAAAGGGATTACTCTCCTCAAATTTTATCTTCCATAACAATCCTCCATTCAAGAAAGTACTAGTTTTGAAAAATATAAGACAAGTGGATCCTCTGATTGACAAGATGAATATAATTTTCAAATACTTCTTTCAAGTTGTCCATGGAAGAAAATAAGATACACTAAAAATCTCATTCTAATGACATAGAAATGCATCCATTCCTTATATAACAAAAATAACTCTACAACATAGGCATGGATAATTCTAAGGACAAATGAAAGTTACATGTAGACTTCAAAATTGTCATAGGTAATATTGTCTCGTCCAATATTCCCCTCTTACATCAATGCTCATAGAAAAATCACATATGAAGACAAATATGGAATCAAAAATAAATTTCATAGTCACATTCAACAAAATATTATAATGTGAGATTTGAATCCCATGAGACAAGGTACACATGCAACTATAGTTACATGATAAAGATCCTAATAATTGACTCAAATAAGAATATCATGATTCATTTCACCTATCCTAAGCTCAATTATAGGTCATGAGCTCAAACATCAATGCACACATAAATCATTTTCATGGTCAGGGGATGGGAATGGGGAAGAGGGATAGGATATTTTTTCATAACAACATTGTTATTCATTTCATAATTTGATGTAGGGTTTATTGTATCAATTTACCCCAAATTTTGGATTCATCCACAGAGATACAATTTCGTTTTTCTTTCCAAGAATGGAATATGATTTTGGACTTCTCTGTTTGGAAGTTAAAACCAATATGAATTTCCCTTCCCTATCGAATTAGTATTTTTATTCTTGGCTTTCTTGTGAAATTCCCGAGAACGCATACATTTTAATTGTGGAATTGGTTTAATTCTCTGTGTATGATATTTTCATTATTTTTGTACCATATTTTCTATAGATTTCAAATTTGGACTTCATACTCATTTTTCCTCCACTATGAGCATTTATTTATGATATTAACATTTTGTTTGGTATTTTACACACCCCTTTAAATAGTCATTTATCCTCAATACTATACTAATCATTTTATCTACCACGATGATGGTAATTTATTTGTTACAGTAAACCCTACTGGTAAGGACACAAATTTCAATTATTTATATAATTCATTTATTTTCTTTGTCAATAATGATGTGTACACTATCCCAATTGACTTGCGTTTCTTTTCCTTTGTTTTGGCTTACTTCGCCATAACAGAGACCAATTAATTTTATTCATACTATAATATCCACAATGTATGGAAACAATAGTTAATTCAAGTTATGTAATAAGGTCTTTAAATTTATTACAGTTTGAATTAAAAGTACCATTTATGTATACAAATATATGTGTTTGTAATGACTCTGTATTTAATTACAGAAGTCTATTTTATCTAGATAATTACATTTATGGCTTATATATGTTACTTATTTAACAATTAAATTGATAAGAGATTTTTAATTTATTATATTAGGAAGTACTTATCGTTTTATTAATTTCCCTCAATTAATAAAATGATTTATTATACATGAACTCTTCCTCCTCTCTCCAGATCATTCCAAGTTTCCAGTACATACCTTGTCTACCAGAATTAAAGTAAGATTATTTTGATGTTTTCAATACTATCACTACAATATCTTCCTCTGTACATTTACCTTCATGAACTCGTTACTTTTCTTCTTTGTGAACATAATTGATTTCACTGCTTAGATTTTACTAACAAGGTAATCTTTTTGTTTCAATTACCATTGTAAATTTCTTATATGTTATTTACTTATTTAATTTTTCATATTCAGATGATAATCCTTTGTATATGGCGTTTTTGTACAGGTATTGCACCTCTCACAATTTACCACTCATCAAATTGAACATTCATTATGCCAAATTTGACAATTTATTTTATTTCTTGTATTTGCATGTTGGTCAATATCATGTACAGAATTCAATCCACTGAATTCAAGGATATATATATTCATGTATAATTTTTGTACTTATTAGACAGAAAATTTTACTTCAGTCAATGAAATCATGATAGTTTATAAGGATATGTTCTATCATTGTTAATACAATTTTATGTTCTTATTATGATGATAAACATTCATGTTTATAAGTATTGTGTATAGGTGTTTGCCCACTTATTTGTAATATTTCAATTACATATTATGGTTAAACAATGAGTTCTAATTCATGTTATGTATACCATTGTACTATCCTCTAGTACTTCAACATGTAACTGATATTAATTTCTTATTGCAACATAAGAATGAATAACTATATGAAACTTTTATGTTGATATACAGTATATGTATTTATATTTAATTTGTACAATCGTGTTTTCTTCTAGATTGAAAATTATCTCATACTGTGTCTATATTTCTCTTTCATTATTGTTTACAAAATAATTATATTAAATATTGCTCTTAACATCTTTTCCAGCTTTACTAATGTATTTTCTGCATTTAATAATTAGATTCCTACAACCTAACAGCAAATTTAAACCCTCCTACTTGGGTTTAGACATTTTTTTTGTTGGTTTACTAATGTAATTAGTCTATGTAACTATAGAGAACTAAAATATATCTGTTATAGTATGTTCTATTAAATACATCAGACTTTGTAACTTACAACTAATGGAATTCCATTACTATTTAATAATTCAGAAAATATAATTTCCCACATATATTTCTACATAAACCATCATTACACTAACTCTCATCATAAAAACAGAATCATAAGATGGAATTAATTGTGCATACCAATTCTGGTAAGACTATTCGCCACTGAACCTTAAGCTTCTTCTCCACAGCTCCCCCCGAGGAGAGACCAATTCCTCCAAAGTGTAGACAACCTCTTGTCTACCCTGGAATGGCTTATTTAAGCTTGCTTTCCCCTCAACATATATCCATAACTACGTCCAGTTAAATAAGGATGTTGTTTTCCTTTAGCCTAGGTTTTAATTTTGTTTTTCCCACAAAATCTCTTTAAAATTATCCTTTTCCTCTTTCTAGTTTTATTTCACCTCTTCTTCTTAACTTTCCACTTTACTAAGGTGTATTTTAGATTTTTATCTCCAATCTAATATTTTCAATTTATTTTATTTTGTCCATGGATTTTTGGAGAATTTGGCAAAGTCTTTGGATTTAATTCCATCCTCATGGACTTGAAATCCTGGTCTCCAATATACTATAGTCTTTGCACATTAATTAAAATTCCATATTTATTAATTTTAAAAATTTAATATGTGCACACATACAATTTTACTTTAGGTTCACTTAACCTTTAGGATTTTCAATTGTCTAATAAAATGAGTAAAATAGGGATATTACAGAGAAGCTTACAATTTCTCACATGAAAAGTGTGTAACTATTATTTATGGTATTTCATGATTTCACTATCAAAAAATAAATCACATAAACACGGAAAATATTAGTGAATAGAAAACTTATTGTAAGTAGCAAGGATATTTATATCCATTAACCAGAAGAGTGTTTATTATCTTAAGATTTTATTATATATCAAATAAATACAAATAAATAAATAATATCAATGCCAACATTTTATAGGTAGTGAACTAATAAAGAACAATTGGGAAAATAAATATTTGACAATAGGATTTGTATAGTGTAAATGAAAAACATGTGAACACACTTTCTAGTGTTACTATCATAACAATATTTATCAATAAGAAGAAATATAAAACAAGCATCATATTCAAATATCTATCAACAAAATAGGAAACCAATAACTCTACAACTATGGAATAAACAATGCAAGAACCAAATTGACGCATTATGCAAGTCAACCATTATCATGAAAAATTTGTAAAAAGGAAAATAATATTGAAGCCAAAAAGTATTCAAATGAGGCAGAAGTTGATTAAAGGGGTTACTCTCCTCAAATTTTATCTTCCAAAACAATCCTCCATTAAGGAAAGTACTAGTTTTGAAAAATATAAGACAAGTGGATGCTTCGATTGACAAGATGAATATAATTTTTCAAATACCTCTTTCAAGTTATCCATGGAAGAAAAATAAGACACAGTAAAAATATCTTCTAATGACATAGAAAGGCAACCATTCTTTATGAAACAAAAGTTACATGTAGACTTCAAAATTGTCATAGGTATTATTGTCTCCATGTCCAATATTCCCCTCTCACATCAATGCTCATAGAAAAATCACATATGAAGTAAAATATGGAATCAAAAAGGAATTTCATAGTCACATTCAACAAAATCTTATAATGTGGGATTTGAATCCCATGAGATAAGGTACATGTGCAATGATAGTTACATGATAAAAATCATAATAATTGACTCATAAGAATTTCATGATTCATTTCACCTATCCTAAACTGAATTATAGGTCATGAGCTCAAACATCAATGCACACATAAATCATTTTAATGGTCAAGGGATGGGAATTAGGAGGAGGGATAGAATATTTTTTCATAACAACATTGTTATTCGTGACATTGTAAAGTCAATCTTCTTTGTTCTATATTTCTGAAAAAATAATCTCAAGGAAAATAAATATCAATGAAAAAACAAATGAAAATGGTATAAATGAAGGCCATGGAAACCCATTTGCATCCCTTGAGAAGGTTTGATGGTTATGGATGTCTTTACTCCAAATATTGCATCCATGTTGTTGAGTTTATAACCATTAGTACAATAGTAGGAGCAACAAAGGTTATGTGAATAATTTTTGTCAAGCCTAGATAGGCTACACTTTTTAGATGTTAATGATTCTTGTTGTAGATTCTCTCTATTAATGAAATTTAAGAGTTGATAAGAACACATAATTTAGTTAATTAATTGAAAAATATACATCATTCTAAAGGACATCCTTTATAAAAGATGAATAGAACAATATTTTGAATGCACGGTTTTAGTTATGTTAATATAAAATGCTAAAGCTACATACTTGATTCAATAATAAACCTAAAATAAAAAGAACCTTGGACTAATAGAATTAATGATAATAATAATAAAAAACATTAAAAAATCATTATACACATGTCCAAGATCATGTATTGATCTGGATTTCCTAAGGAATGAGACAAAATATCAACAACATAATATGTTAGGAGTGTACATACATCAAAAGCACATAGAAATGATGTAGAGGAAATAATATTATGAAAATAATTTAATTGTTTCTATTAGATGATACAAATGTATAAGGTTAAAACCTATGTTTTGTATCAAATCACTTTTGGTTTCAATGGGAAAATTTTATGGCTTTGATATATTTCTCTAGAAATGTGATGCACCCCATTAAAATGGGAGATATATTGAAATAATTCCTATGGTGTAATAAAATATAGATGCATAAATTCAATGAGCATAGTTTTGAGATATAAAAGTCCAAAATGGAAGAGTTGTTTGTGAACAAATATCAATTCCACTATGGATATCGATCTGCTTCATTAAAAGGGATTTTTCTAGAAGGATGTCCACTAAGTTGGAAATAAGGGAAAATATCACAATTATATGTTAATGCATGTGTTTTACATTGAATATTTTTCATTTTATTAAAAATATATTTGAAACATTAAACTATATATAAGGTTAAAACCTAGATGCTTTGTATCAAATTACTTTTGGTTTTAATGGAAAATTTTTATGGCTAATGTGTTTTTCTCGAAATGTGATACACCCCATTAAAATGGGAGATATATCAAAATGAATCCTATGGTGTAATAAATAGTTTCAAGTAGTTTAAAAATATAGATGCATTTAAATTCAATGAGCATGCTTTTGAGATATAAAATTCCAAAATGGAAGAGTTGTTTGTGAACAAATATCGATGCCACTATGGATACTGATCTGCTTCATTAAAAGAGATTTTTCTAGAAGGATGTCAATTAAGTTGGAAAGAAGGGAAAATATCACAATTATATGTTAATTCATGTGTTTTACATTTAATATTTTTCATTTTAAATTTAGAATCTATTTGAAACAATTACCTATATAAGGTTAAAACCTATGTTTTGTATCAAATCACTTTTGGTTTCAATGGAAAACTTTTATGGCTAATGTGTTTTTCTCAAAATGTGATACACCACATTAAAATGGGAGATATATCAAAATAAATCCTATGGTGTAATAAAATAGTTTCAAGTAGTTTAAAAATATAGATGCATAAATTCAATGAGAATATTTTTGAGATATAAAATTCCAAACTGGAATAGGTGTTTGTGAACATATATTAGTGGATCACTATGCATATCACTATGGATATATCTGATTCATTAAAAAAGGTTTTTCTAAAAGGATGTCCACTAAGTTTGGAAGAAGGGAAAGTTTCACAAAATTATATATATGTTAATGCGTGTGTTTTACATTGAATATTTTTCATTTTAAATTTATAATCTATTTGAAACAATTACCTATATAAGGTTAAAACATATGTTTTGTAGAAAATTGAACTTTTAGTTTCAATGGGAAACTTTTATGGATTTAATATGTTTTTCTCGAAACGTGATGCACCCCATTAAAATGGGAGATATATTGAATTGATTCCTATGGTGTAATAAAATATAGATGCATTTAAATTCAATGAGAATAGTTTTGAGATATAAAAGTCCAAAATGGAAGAGTTGTTTGTGAACAAATATCAATGCCACCATGGATATAGATTTGCTTCATTAAAAGGGATTTTTCTAGAAGGATTTCCACTACGTTGGAAAGAAGGGAAAATATCAAAATTATATGTCAATGAATGTGTTTTACATTGAATATTTTTCATTTTATTAAAATTCCATTTGAAACATTAAACTATATATAAGATTAAAACCTAGATGTTTTGTATCAAATTACTTTTGGTTTCAATGGAAAACTTTTATGGCTAATGTGTTTTTCTCGAAATGTGATACACCCTATTAAAATGGGAGATATATCAAAATGAATCCTATGGCGTAATAAAATAGTTTCAAGTAATTTAAAAATATAGATGCATAAATTCAATGAGCATAGTCTTGAGATGTAAAAGTCCAAAATGGAATAGTTGCTTGTGAACATATATCAGTGGATCACTATGCATATCACTATGGATATATCTGCTTCATTAAAAGATACTTTTCTAAAAGGATGTCAACTAAGTTTGGAAGAAGGGAAAGTGTCACAAAATTATATATATGTTAATGCATGTGTTTTACATTAAATATTTTTCATTTTAAATTTAGAATCTATTTGAAACAATTGCCTATATTTAAGGTTAAAACATATGTTTTGTCGAAAATTGAACTTTTGGTTTCAATGGGAAAATTTTATGGCTAATGTGTTCTTTCTCAAAATGTAATGCACCCCATTAAAATGGGAGACATATTGAAATGATTCCTATGGTGAAATAAAATAGTTTCAAGTAGTTTAAAGATATAGATGCATAAATTCAATGAGCATAGTTTTGAGATATGTAAGTCCAAAATGGAATAGTTGTTGGTGAACAAATAACAGTGGATCACTATGGATATATTTGCTTCATTAAAAGGGATATTTCTAGAAGGATGAACTTAAGTTGGAAAGAAGGGAAAATATCACAATTATATATTACTGTGCATGTGTTTTACATTGAATATTTTTCATTTTTTTAAGAATCTATTTTCAAAATATTTAAAACTATATACTTGGTTAAAACCTATGTTTTGTATCAAATTACATTTTTTTTCAAAATACTATACATGATTTAGATTGAATATTTTTAATAAATTTTTCATTTTATTAAAAATCTGTTTGAAACAATTAAACTATATAAGGTTAAAACCTATGTTTTGTAGCAAATCATTTTTAGTTTCAATGGGAAACTTTTATGGCTAATTTGTGTTTTTCTCGAAATTTGATACACCCATTAAAATGGGAGATATATATGGGAATGATTCTTATGGTGTAAAAAAATATTTCCAAGTAATTTAAAGATATATAGATGCATAAATTAAATGAGCATAGTTTTGAGATATAAAAGTCCAAAATGGAATAGTTGTTGATGAACAAATATCAGCGGATCATTATGGATATATCTGCCTCATTAAAAGGGATTTTTCTAGAAGGATGGACTAAGTTGGAAAGGAAAAATATCACAATTATATGTTAATTTTCATGTGTGTTTTACATTGAATATAAAAGGAATTTTCTCTCTCATTGTTTAAGACCATGGATATGAAAATGAAAAACTTGAATTTAGATCTATTCCAGAGATTGGCTGTAGGGGCATTTACTAGATATGTCACCTTTCATAAAAGATGAGATCCAGAGGCTACCTGGCCCTTTACAGACTCTACCTATGGAACTTGTAGAAGTTAACACTACATGTCCCAATTATACCCATGGAGAGTGTAGAGGACCCGTGGAATCACTCAAACTACTTTACGTAGACATAAGAGTGTATAAGAATGCACATGTGTTTTACATTGAATATTTTTCATTTTAAATTAAAAGAATCTATTTGAAACAAAATTTACCTATATAAGGTTAAAACCTATGTTTTGTATCAAAACACTTTTGGTTTCAATGGGAAACTTTTATGGCTAATTTGTGTTTTTTTCTCGAAATGTAATACACCCATTAAAATGGGAGATATATCAAAATAATTCTTATGATGTAATAAAATTGTTTCAAGTAGTTTAAAGATATAGATCTGCATAAATTCAATGAGCATAGATTTGAGATATAAAAGTTCAAAATGGAATAGTTGCTGGTGAACAAATATCAGTGGATCACTATGGATATATTTGCTTCATTAAAAGGGATATTTCTAGAAGGATGGACTAAGTTGGAAAGCAGGGAAAACATTGCAATTATATGTTAATACGCATGTGTTTTACATTGAATAATTTTCATTTTATTAGGAATCTATTTTCAAAACAATTAACATAGTATACGATTAAAACCTATGTTTTGTATCAAATTGATTTTTGTTTCTAAATACTATGTGTTTTACATTGAATATTTTTCATTTTATTAAAAATCTATTTGAAACAATTAAACTACATAGGGTTATAACCTACGTTTTGTATCAAAACACTTTTCTGTATCAAATCACTTTTGGTTTCAATGGAAAACTTTTATGGCTAATGTTTTTTTCTCGAAATGTGATACACCCAATTAAAATGGGAGATATATCGAAATGATTCCTTTGGTGTAATAAAATAGTTTAAATTAGTTTAAAAATAAAGATTCATAAATTCAATAAGTATAGTTTTGAGATATAAAAGTCCAAAATGGAAGAGTTGTTTGTGAACAAATATCAGTGGATCACTATGGATATATCTGCTTCATTAAAAGGGATTTTTCTAGAATGATGTCCACTAAGTTGGAAAGAAGGGAAAAAAATCACAATTATATGTTAATGTGTGCATGTGTTTTACATTGAATTTTTTTTAATTTATTAAAAATCTATTTGAAACAATTAACTATATAAGGTTAAAACCTATGTTTTGTATCAAATCACTTTTGGTTTCAATGGGAAACTTTTATGGCTAATGTGTTTTTCTCGAAATGATTCCTATGGTGTAGTAAAATAGTTTCAAGTAGTTTAAAGATATGGATGCATAAATTCAATGAGCATAGTTTTGAGATATAAAAGTCCAAAATAGAATAGTTGTCGGTGAACAAATATTAGTGGATCAATATGGATATATCTCCTTCATTAAAAGGGAATTTTCTAGAAGGATAGACTAACTTGGAAAGAAGGGAAAATATTACAATTGTTTGAGTCTTGATCTTATAAAAGGTTTCCACTAAATCCATCCCTATTACTTTTCATGTGATCCACATTCCCAAACCCACACATCTATGTACCTATGATCCAATCCAAGTGTAAAAAGGGCTTATTTCATATTCTACCTTAACACATATATGTGATTAACTATCGTTAGAATTTATATGGTAGAAATACATATAAAGAGTAATCCTTAGTATAGGTCTAGTTTGACTTTAAGGAATAAAGGTAAGTTTTTTAGAAATTTTATCTTAGGAGGTAGAACTAAACCTTCTATAACCCACAAAAGAAACCATGGCCTCTGAGCATCACATGCAAACACAAGTTACTCCCATTTTTGAAACACCACCTCACATCATCATAAGGAATCGAAACCACTAAGAAACCCATACTAAGTTTCCTAGAAGGGATGACTATCATATTTAATGATTGGGTTTATCTCCAAGGTCAAAAGGAAAATCAAAGTTAGGAAAGGGAATTAGAACAGAAATTAAGGTACGACCATGACCTTTTACCCAATATTGAACGAAGGTGAGAAACCATAGATATCATGAAGGAATTGCAAGAAATATTATGATATAAGAAATATTAAATGAAAATCAAATTTAGGAAGTTAGGAAAGGGAATTAGAATATAAATTAAGGTAATACCATGACCTTTTACCCAATATTGAAGAAAGGTGAGTAACCATACATATCATGAAGGAAGTTCAAGAAATATTATGATAAGAAATATTAAATGAAAATCAAAGTTAGGAAGTTAGGAAAGGGAATTAGAATAGAAATTTTAAGTTAAGACCATGAACTTTTACCCAATATAATGATTTGGTTTATCTCCAAGTTCAAAAGGAAAATCAAATTTAGGAAGGGAATTAGAATAGAAATTAAGGTAAGACCATGAAATTTTACCTGGAATATTGAAAAAAGATGAGCAACCATATATATCATGAAGGAAGTTCAAGAAATATTATGATAAGAAATATTAAATGAAAATCAAAGTTAGGAAGTTAGGAAAGGGAATTAGAATATAAATGAAGGTAAGACCATGAAATTTTACCCAATATTGAACGAAGGTGAGCAACCACATATATCATGAAGGAAGTTCAAGAAATATTATGATAAGAAATATTAAATGAAAATCAAAGTTGGGAAGTTAGGAAAGGGAATTAGAATAGAAATTAAGGCAAGACCATGACCTTTAAACCAATATTGAACGAAGGTGAGCAACCATAGATATCATGAAGGAAGTTCAAGAAATATTATGATAAGAAATATTAAATGAAAAACAAAGTTAGGAAAGGGAATTAGAATAGAAATTAAGGTAAGACCATGACCTTTAAACCAATATTGAATGTAGGTGAGCAACCATAGATATCATGAAGGAAGTTTAAGAAATATTATGATAAGAAATATTAAATATTTTTTGCAAATTCTGAGTAAATTTAATTTAACTACTTTTAATATGAGATATGAATAGTCAAATCTTAGCAGAAGCAATGAGCCTTAATGAGGTCTACAGGTCTAATAACACCAATAATAGCATGTTGAAAGGCCATTGATCCCAGTATTGTGATTACTGTAACTAACATAAGCTGTTATCTATTCTAACAAAGGTCGTACATATTCCATAAGGCTGAATACACTGTAACCACTTGCATGATACTAGAAGCTCTCATTATACTAGTTAACATAGGGAATATAACACATATACTAGTGTAGATTACATAAATAGTATTGGTTATTCTCTAAGCTATCAAGAAATAAATTGGTTGTTCTTTAATATTGAACGAAGGTGAGCAACCATAGATATCATGAACGAATTTCAAGAAATATTAAATCTTTTTTTCAGAGGCTTAAATTCTGAGTAAATTTAATTTAACTACTTTAAATATGAGATATGAACATTCAATTCTTTGAATTCAATGCTTTTCTAGTGTCTAGTTTTCCAGATGGTCATTAAATTTGGTGTTGCTGATTTTCCTGTCGAATTCCATTTTTAATTATGGTAAAAACAAAAATCTACCCACTTCATAGTAATGATTATATATTTCCTTTTGCAAGTAGTTGAATTGATAGTGTTGCTAGACAAAGTCGAAGTTTCGATTCTCATTAGGGAATGCCAGAGTGGACTATGACATCCATCAATGCCACGTAACAGGATATCTATTGCATACTAGAGTATTATACACATAGGTAACTCTATAATTCTACGTTAATCACAAAAACCAAAGCTTCAACTCATGGACGTACAGGGCAAGCATTGGATTCCAACATTTACACTGTTGTGGAAATGCGTATTAGGGGTATAAAAGCAGACCAAACAGAGTCTAGTATAGTTTGAAAGTAGAGAGTATCCTGTCCTATATCTATGAAAGTAATGGAGTACCCGCATAAACTGCATAGAATTTTTCAACTTAGATATGCAATATCTTATATATACAAGTTTTTTGTATACTTTCATCGATATGGCATCTTTCTTGTCATATCAAAACTGACTAAAATGGATTATTTTATTAAAAGATAATTTCTTTTCACTGGAACATACGTACCTAGAAATTCACAGCAGAAGACGTTGAAGAGGCTGAGGACGATCCCTAAAAATGATGAAGAAGCTGAAGACATTGTGGAAGAACTCTACAAAAAAAAAATCAAATTAAAATCAAATTAAAAATAAAAAATAAATTTTTTTTATAGAAAATAACAATTTTACCAAAACTTACCTCCTTAGCGTGGTGCAAATCAACAAAACTCCCATGGCACAACAAAAAATCAACTAACATATATGAGCACACGGGACAGATATGATCGCGGGAAAGATAAACAGAGCTCGGGAAAGATATGAGCGCGCGAGACAAATGTGAACAAAAACCCGGAACATTTTGTGGGCGATATATTTATAAAATCATAGTTCGGCCGAACTTTTTTTGCCGATTTTCCAAACTCTGGCGAAAAATTTGTTTTCCATTGCCGTCAGTATGCCGTCAATGTAAATGGAAAACAAAGTTCGGCCGAACTAAATTCAATAGTTCGGCCGAACTTTGACAAAAGTTTGGCTGAAATATGGAGGAAAAAAGTTTTCCACCTCGAATCTCACAAAAGTGTTACCCATCTTCACATTTTAACCCATACATAATATTCCAGCATGAGAAAACCTTGTGGATTTTACAAAGGTGAAGGCCCATATTTATATTACTTAAAAAATCCTTTTCACTTAAGAGACACACACATATGATTTTTTATTATTATTAAATACCATGGGTGGATAGCATGGATAAATATCATGATAAATTCCATGGGTGAATACTATGGGGAGTTACTATATTGAATAACATGGTTTGTCAAAAGCAGCCTTGTAACCATGAATGGAAACTATCAAGATTAACCATATTGGTTCAATGGAAAAGGTGGATTTCCACCAATTTCCACTCAAATCATATTACACGAGTTAAACATTAAATTGGGAATATCATAGTTATGAGATACACTAAAAAGTATATATTCATTTTCCAAGATTCTCTTATGGAGGATATTCATATTTGACTGTTGATTTATTCCTCTACTTCAATTTCTTCTCAATTTTTTCAGCATATTGATAAGAAACGTCCAGTGAGGAGATTTCCAAGAAATATATATTTATTTGGATGTACCTATGTAGGAAACTATGTTATTTTAGAACCAGGTGTCACTTAGAGTCTCATATTCCCAAATTTTAGTACAAGGTATGGAAAATATTAGTGTAGTATAACACTATCTAGTCTTTCTCCTATCATAGAGTGGCCTATCTTATGTAATGGACATTATGGTACCACCACGAGGTATAATTTCACCTCAAGGGCATCAAAATATGTTTTCCCGAGTGGGTTATTTCTTAAATGACACAAATTCATCGAATATGTATCCATCCAAGTAACCTTCCCACCAAGCTTTGACATGGGGAAGGGTTTTAAGAGTGAAAAACTGATATTTTCACTATCATAATTTTTTGGATAGAGTAATAACCCTCAAGCATGTTAAAAAAATTCTCTAGGACATCTGCATCTATATATCCTTCAAATAAGGGGGTATGAAAGTTAAACTTTTATCTTGAAGGGTGTCAAAACATCAAAATTTATTCTTGTTCAACATTCCTTGACCACCGTAGGTAGTCATCAAAGGATCTAAGAAATATTTTCCGTTATCTCATTATTATGTTATGTGAGTGCTTCCTCAAAAAATAACTTGATTATATATCCTCCTTTGTCACTCCTTTTTTCTTTCGTCATGGGAATTTTCTTGGGTTATTGAGAGTGGTTTTATTCAAGTGAAACTACCTTGAGATTCAACTCTCTATATCGTGACCTCATCGAGGGCATAAAATAGAAAACGAAAATGAGAAAAATTCTCTAGTACCACTAATTTGAACCTCTAGAGGAATGAAATAAAATATCGACAACCGAATTTGTCAGAATTGTATAGAAAAATAATGTAGAGAAAATATCAACTATTGAACATATCACAATTGCATAGACAATAATGTGGAGAAATAATTATATGAAAAGAGATTTATTTTTTATTAGATTCTAAAAATTTCATAAGAATACATTGTTAGTATGAATCCTTTGTCGAAGTGTACGAAAAAGGACCACTTTAGCTACGCATAACTAATATCCCTAACAACAAAAGTGGCTGCCAATATCTTTAGATCTGTGGTTAGTTGAACATAAAAGAGCTGCAAAAACCAGATCTATGCATGGAAAGACATTAAGCAGAAAAAACAAGGGTTTGCTCCATATACCAATAGACAAGACAAGAACAATTTTTGAAAGAATTTTTATATTAATTGGGCACCTGGGAGGAAAACAAGAAGGCGTATCCAATTCTCCTTAGTGGGATGGGTTCTTGGAAGTCCTCAGCACTTCAGATCTAAGATTTCTCTCTCTTGTTGGTGTAGAAAACCCACACATAGAATGGAACTCAAAGGGAGCTCACACAGCAAATGGTAGAAAAATGGGACCAAGTGTATAGATCCAGAGTGATCTAATAGGCAACAAAAGGTGAAGAATGGTAGGAAAAACCCTCCTATTTATAACAAAATATTGGATCATTCTAGATCTTGGTGCATGGGTTAACCAGATCTAGATCCACTTTTTATGAAATATTTTATTATATTTGTTGGAGGGAAAAGGTATTTGACTTGGGTCAAATCCCTTGATTTGTCAAAAATAAATAAATAAATGATTTATTTATCTTCTTAAGGAAGTGGTTAGAAGATAATCAAATAAATAATGATTTATTTAATTATTTAAGGAAGTGGTTGAAAGATAATTAAATAAATAATGATTTATTTAATTACTTGTGGGTGATTTGGTCATATTTAACAAGGAATGTTATCTAAATAGGATTTAAATAATTATTCCTAGAAAATAATAAGATAAATAAAGGTTTATCTAATTAATTTCTTTTTTTTGGGTTAAACATGACTGGGAATAATAATTAAATTATGGTTTAATTAATTATTCCATGAGGAAAATCAAACAAATATAGGTTTGTTTAATATTTCCTTTTGGGGTTTCCTGTTTAGACCATAAAACAACCTAATAAATGTGGTTTATTAAGTTATTTAGCATAGTGAAGGCAATTTTAGTTAGGGTAAAATTGGTCTTACATAGTGTACTTGGGTCCATCTAATGATAATAGGTTAGATGACCAAAAAATGGTGTAACAGATTGCCCCCCAGCGTGCGAGTGTCAGGAGCAAATCGTATGACCGAAGTACGTTGTAAGAACTCAATCACTAGACAACAAAAGGGAAGTCAGAGGGAGAAATGCAAGGTAGATAGTGTGCTGAAGAACTAGACCCTGAGGAGACGAGACTCGCAGGTGCAACAAGTCTCTTTTTATGAGAGGGTACCTGTGCTGAAGGCGGCGGGGGAGGCATACCTATGCCCGCCGAGACAAAGTACAAAAGAATAGTGTGTCCAGTAAACAAGGGACCGAACCATAAAGTATAGCTAGCAT
Source organism: Pinus albicaulis (assembly GCA_034641835.2). Lineage (NCBI taxonomy): Eukaryota > Viridiplantae > Streptophyta > Pinopsida > Pinales > Pinaceae > Pinus > Pinus albicaulis. Next base: position 915,849,683 of record CM076569.1, read on the forward strand.
AATCATGAGCCAGATAAAAATACAATGAGGAATCCCATATACATGTTGTGCCTGGGATAACAGCCAGGACTTGTACAATAATATCTGAGTACATGAGATAAAAATACAACCCAAATGCCCCCTGTAAATGGGGAAGGGCTCACAAAATCTGACTGATACATGCAAATCAAAGAGGCGCTGCAAGTGGCTAAGGCCAACATCATCAAATATCTGGAGCTGCATCGAAGGCTACAAGGAAGAGGTCATCCGGGCATGTGGGGGGCTACCTGCAGGGCCACCCCCTCATGAGGGTTGAGACATCTCACACACACCCGGGAATCATCAAGAGCTGCTGCTGGATCACTCGACCATCAAGTATACGAATCTCGATCATGCTGAAAGGAGCTGGAGAAAAAATCAAGTCAAAGGGAAATGAGAGGTCCCTTTGCCTGATCCGAGGCACCGAACAAGAGTGGAAGCTGGAACCAAGGTACACTGCCCTCTAGACCTGGCTTCTGGAAGGAGTGAGATGATGTCGACAGAAGGAGGTCCTCCATAGGTGAGGCAATGAGACATCCTCAACTAAGGCACGAGAGAAAATAGTGGAGCGACGGACAGACTGACACTAATGATGATAGGGAAATGGAAAGGACTGAGTAGCGAATGGACGACTTCCCTTGTTAGAGCATAAAGGGCATGAATGACATGGCAGCGACTGACACAAGATCATAAGGGATAGGGGACAGTGGGACTGAAGGTCATAAAGTGCGACGCAAGAGAGAGACCAAGCAATGAAGGATGGAGGGCTATAGCGGGGCACAAAGGGACTCGGGATAGACTCCATGGATGCGATGATGACTCAACTTGGATGCTCTAAACAAGGGCGACTCGATGGTGCTGCCACACAGTAAAGGCCCAGTGGGGGGCCATCAAAACATGAGTACAAGATGGGAACTCATGACAAAAATCGACACGAACAAAGACAAGTAAGGAGGCGAAGTGGTGCCCCGAGTACAAGTGTCGTAAGTGAGGAAGTTCGATTTTAATGAGGGGGGAAGTGACCCTTCTTGGACAAAATGTGTCCTGGTGAAGTATCAGATCATAAAAATCTAACAGATACCCATTTGAGGGCTCGGTGAGAGCTTTCCAACGGTGCAGACGGTTTATCAAACGGGGCTACGGTGTGGTCGCAGCAGTCGAAAGAAGAAACAGGGGTTCTCTTTTAATAAGGCAGTTTTCCCTCCAAATTCACTCATTTGCTATTGTTGTTGTGGTGAATGTAGAGAGGAGAGAAGGCCCTAAATCTTGCGGCGAGCGTAGCGGACAAACCGACCGTTGGAATCGAGATCCGTCAGTTGCAGGTAAGAGGCCTAACCTTACTCTTTCATTTTGATGGATTGAAAGTTCAGTTTAGGGCCCAAAATCCCAGAAACAGACCCTCCTTCATCTCTACGGCCGGGTCACACTTTTTGGGCCAAAAAGTGCGACCTGGGACGCGGGTTTTAGGGCAAAAACTGCGACCTGGTCCTGAACTGGGAAGAAAACTGTGACCTGGGAGATGAGGGGGTTTTGGTGCTGTTTTATGGCTGGGAGTTGGGTTTTTGTGTTTGGTTATGGTATTCCCGATCTGTATGCTGACAAAGATGATGTTTTTTTACATGTATGGTAGATTTACGGGTTAACTGGAGAGAGAGAGACCTGGGTGCATTACGGGCAGAGATCCAGGCGGATCAGGGTGTCCGTCATGTGTTGGCCAGGTTTGGGGTTCTAAAGTTTTTGGAGAACCCGTTGATGAGAGTAGGAGAGCCCTTGTTGGCCCGGATTATCTATTATTGGGATCCAAAGCATGAGGTCTTTGTAGTGCAGGGGCACAGGATCGAACTGACAGTCCAGGATGTATATTTCCTGACGGGTCTCCCACCACTGGGGATGGTGGGAAACACGCAGCCAGTATTACCGTGGGGGCAGCATATCATGGAGTTTGTGGAATGACATTGTCGACCGGGTCTCCAAGTCAAGGGGACTCGGATATCGATCGGGGATATAGAGAGGCTAGAAACCTGTGCAGTGGCCGTAGCTGTGCTGCGTATCCTGGGCAACCAGGCGTTCCATCACATCATCGAGGGGCAGATGATGCTGGTAGAGAGTGTATTGAGTGGGACCTACTATGGGTGGGCCCAAAAGATGCTGGTGTCGTTAAAACGACAGTTGTCTATCTGCAAGCGACAAGTGAACCACGATTGCTCGTATGGGACTTTATTGTGCGCCTTCTTCTTTGAGAAGATCCCGACCTTACGGCCTCGTGTACAGCTTCCAGATGGGGGCCCGAGAGAGCCCAAGATGCGCCGGTGGGGGCGGCTACTGTGCAGAGGAGGAGCAGGGGCGGTCGGGCGAGTGTTTCGACCTGAGTTCTTTGCCCATTGGGATCATATGCCATTATACATAGACGACTATCCCTATAGTGGGATGAGTTATTGTGGAGATCCAGACCTGCCACTTCCGCCTGGTCGAGTCTGGGGGCCCGATGGTAAGTGACAGATTGCTATTCTTGTATGGGCATGTTATAGTTTTTTGAATAGTAGATAGGGTACTGATTCATGTACTGTTGGTATGCAGATTAGCGCCGGTAAAACTGGCCGGATATATGGGACGACCGGCAGCAGCTGGAGCTGCAGGTCCGAGTGGGTCGAGAGCAACGCAAAATGAGGATGCAGCCGCCCTTCTGGAGGACATCCGCCGTAGATGCGAAAGGTTGCTGACCGGAGTATCAGAGCGTGGGTGGCAGGACTTAGACGGCCAGTACATAGAGCCATGTATTGGTCTACCCTCGGAATGGCGAGGGGTCATGCGGTGCATGGCGATGGCCGGTCAGGGGATACGTGATCTACAGGCTGCAAGGGCAGAGCCATTGGCTCGGGATCCGCCAGATAGTGATTAGGTGTGGGGCATGTGGTGCCCCCTAGTGTGTATGTAGGGGCAAATGGTGCCCCCAGTTTTGAGTTTTTTGTAACATGTTATGGGCATGTCATATGTATCAGAGTAAATGGACTCTAAACACATGTTTTTGCAACACATACTATGGATATGCATCGTTTGTAATGATTATGAATGCTATTGTATTGAATGAAATGCGTGTGATAAATGACAATCCAGAACATGGTTTGCAATACTATCTACATAGTGATTCTGTTCTCGAGGTACATGGTTGAAAGTGATGGTTTCAAATGCACGTATCAAGAGTTTCACTCGTAAATAGCGTCTAAATAGCACAGGGTTATGCACATGATAAACACCATTTAGTTGCATTACAAGAAGTAGGGAATCCAAATGAATGTGCAGATGGAGGATGCGATGAAAGAGGGCATCGGCTAAGAGACCACACACTGCATCATATTCGGCCTGATTGTTGGTGGCAGAACCAATGCAGACCCCGTTGGAGATAACAAGGGCATGCAAGGGGGTGAAGATGGCCCAACCTGCCGAGGCTAGATTCTGGGAGTAACGACTTGCACCATCGGCGTAACCAATAAGGGGTGTGGACGGGGGGTCCTGCGGAATGGTGTTACAAGACAACAAATGAGGGGAGGAGAGGCAATGACGGTAGCGTGAGTGCACAAAAGACATCGGGCGGCAATTGCGGGAGGGAGTGCAAGGAGCAGGATGACTATGACTCATATACAAACTAGAGGGTGGTATATGAGGGCTATCGGAAGTATGGAGAGGACTCGGGCTGCGGAGGTCAACAGAGACACGGGTGGAGTGATCTCGTGTATGGGTAGAAAAGGGGTGGTATGGTGACACAACAGGGGATGATGTAGGGGGGCTAGGCTCCGAGTGTCTCGCAGAGGAGGATAGGTAAAGAATGGTTATAGTAGACTCCGTCATCTGAACATCAGGGGGGGAATGTCGATGGGAGCGGTGGGATCCTCAGGCTGACCTGAAGCATACTGCGCGAGGATGGGAGAGGTGGATTGATTTTGTTCAACCTCATACTCTCGGACCACCTCTAACGAGGCGCGGTAATGCGTCAGGTGAGGACAATGGTGGAGTAATGGCCATGAACGCCGCACAAAGCACAGGGTTTGTTGGTGCGAAGAGTCTTGGGGTTCTTGGTTACAGACGAAGAAGGGATGGAGGCTTGAGGGACCGTAGACTCGGGTAATGCGACTTTAACCATGGGCTGAATACGGGGTAACTCGGGACAGGCATGGGTGGCATGACCGGCAACATCACACAAGGCACAAGGTTTTGCAGGCAGAGGAGGGGCCGGGTCAGTCGTGGTGGGCTTGTCTTTGGGTACCCCCTTGCGAGCTTTGCCTTTCTTCCCGGGGGCTGTCATGACAGGAGAGGGGTCCTGTAGAGGTGCTGGGGGCACAGGGGCAATGGAGGATGCAAGGGGGACCGGTTGAACTGGTGTCAAAGCCATGTAGGTTTTGGGGTGACCAGGAGGGGTAGCTGCTGGAGGATTAAGGTACCAGACCGGTATGCCCAAGGTCAGGTTAGGGAGAGAGAGGGTGGCCATGACGGGGACAGAATATACTCCGGGAGGGGGAGCCAGGAAAGGGATCTGCCTAGCAGGGAAATGACCAGGAGGGATGGCTCCGAGATGGTTAAGGCCTGGGGGAACCGATCCAGGAGGATAAAGGGGTTCAGGGATACCAGCTGTAGGGGGAGGGCCAGAAGGAGGAGATCTAGCTGGCTGAGATGAATGGCTAGGAGCGGGTTGCGGAGGGCAGGGGGGAGGTTGCTGACTAGCCGAGGCAGGCCGCTTACGGGCAGCCTGAGATGATTGCATCATGCAAAAATTCGATAAGATGGGATCAGTGATGGGGGGAGGGGGGAGATTAGGAAAAATTCCAAGCAGGGAGGAATCTTTGTAAACGCCGGGGGAGACACTGGTCAAGGAATCGACGGTTTTCTTGTTGGCTACAGAAGAGATGGTCGTCTCAGGTGAGATCTGAGATTTAGGCTCATGATATGTCAACTAGTCGATGGTGACTATCTTTCCATTATGGGGGAAAGACATCTTGCGAAAGACCGCGGATGGGACAGCAGACATAACATAGGTGTAGCTTCGCCCCAATAGAATGTTGTAGTCTAGCGGGGCGTCGATGACTTCGACGTCAATGCAAACAGTCTTACCGGTGAGGGTGATAGGACAATTACGGAAAAGGCCAATGGGCTGGGAGGCGTGGCTGTCCCACGCTCGAAGGGTGATCGTGGAAGGGGCCAGCTCAGGGGATCCGAGTTGCTTCCAAACTGAGGCGGACATCACACAGGTGGATGCCCCCTCATCAATTATACACCGTGAAACGTTGGCGTTCCGGATTTTGACTGGGATTTGGAAGGCGACGGAAGCAGGAAGAGGGGGATGGTCCGATTGAGTGGCGTCCAAAACAATCATTTGGTCGTCAGCAGGATCTACAGCACCCACGGCAGATAGTAGAGCCTTCTTTTGGGAAGGGCACGACTGGAGGAGTTCCAGTGTGGAAATGGCAGCAGGAGATTGCACCAAATCATCTACTATACTATACGAATGAGCAGCTCAACCGGAAGCAGCGTTTCGACGTAGGGGTCCCTTAGGAATCTTGGTATGGACCTCACCTTTGGGTTGAGGGATATGTACGGGGCCACTGGATGTCGAAAGAGGCTCTGTAGAACCTGAAGAAGGAGGCTCGGGGGCAGACTGAGAAGGAGGCTTGGGGTACTGGCAGGACCGAGTTTGAAGGTGAAGGTCGACAGTCGGGGAAGGTTTGGAGTGCATCATAAGGATCTGGTAATCAGAGGAACCAGAAAGGGAAGGGGGAGTGGTGACCTGGCTGTTAGGCGGTTGGGTAGCCACGAATCCTTGCTGAGGGAAAGGATCAGTAAACATAGCCGGTTGGGTAGAGGCCACATTAGGAGGAGCATGAGGTGTGGCGTGTTGTCTGCACAATGTGGCTTGAGACTCCCACATCTACCGCATCTGGGGTAAGAGGGGACAATCGTTGGTGTAATGACCATAAACACCGCAACACGAACAAGGCTTATTTGTGCGAAGAGGCCTGTCTGGCTTGGGCTGAGTGCCCTCTTGCTGGTTGGCAGTGTTAGGGTCCACACCAGGATTGGGTCCACGGGTACTAGGGGAAGATTGGTTTTGATTGCCTCTCCGCCTCCTTTGAGAAGAAGGGGGATTAGTCGCGCCCTGCTGTGCAAATACTTGCCCTGGAGGGGGCTGTAAGTGCTGTTGCGGGTTTTGAGGAGGCAAGGGAGATGGAAGTGCGTATGCTGGAGGAGCTGGCGCACCAGGCTGCGGATAAGGGTAATGGTTAGGTTGGGAAACATTGAGGTAAGAAGGAGGTTGGGCAAAAGGAGGAGGCATGCCGTATCTTGGATACATGCTACCGGGAGGGGGAAGAGTGCTAGAGGTGCTGGCCCCTCCCTGAGGGAGACCATAGCCCATAGGAGGTTGAGCGTACGGATGGGAAAGGGCTCCAACGATACCGTCAGCGGAATGAGATGCCCCTGGGGCGTTAGCGCCGCCGGGCCTGGGGAGGTCAGGAAGAACGGTATAAACATAACTAGATTGAGCGTAGGTCAGGTCATATTTCAAGGCTATTTGGAGGATGGCTTCTTCAGTTTGAGGAAAATGAGAGGCGACATCTTTGCCGATAGGAGCTAAGAGGGTGCGAAGGAACCAGTCCATGTAAACCCAATATTCGAAGGGGGGGGCTCGACATAAGCTTCGTCTTCGTCGCCATTCCTGAACATGGGCAGAAAGGCGGGTTGAAGAGGTTTGCTTGAATGAAGTCAAGAGCTCTGTGCCAGTATCGTATCGGAGAGGGAGCTGGAAATAAGATAAAAAGGCTTGGGCAAGGGTCGCAAAGGTGGTATGGGAAGAAGTGGCTTGTTCAACATACCATTTAGAAGCTTCGCCGGTAAGCGTGCGTTGGAACAAACGAAGACGGATGGAGTCATCGGTAATGGAATTGGAGGAACACCACATGTGGAAAGATCGGTTTTGATTGGTTGGATCTTCTCCAGTAAGGCCTTCGAACTTAGGGAAGTCGGAGGGGAGCTTGGTTGGCATAGCAGGCCAACCAACATCGTGGCGGATAGGGTCGTTGATCAACTGATTGAAATCGGGGAGGCTGAGGCCTGCAATGTACGGCAGCAAGGGTGTGGCCGAGGTAGTTCCTGTGGCGGTTCCATTAGTGGCAGGTCCGGCATTAGGGCCTGGAGCACCACCAGCGATAGGCCCTGGACCAGACATAGTGAAGGTGACAGGGGGAGAACCAGGAGGAGAAGGAGAACCCAATGAATTAGGAGAGGAGTTGGAGTGCGGACTCGGAGGAGGACTGGCTCGACGACGGCGGGACGGAGCAGGTCGATCGACCGAAAACTGAGGGTGAAGGCCAAGAAGTCTTCGGGAAAGGCGCCTTGGGGGCACAATGATGACGGGAAGAAGGAAACCGACAATGGCAGAAAGGGACAGAATCAAGTGAGGTCAAGGGCAGAAAAGGTGCAGTGACGATTGATTTTAGAGTCTTTGCCAAGCGGTGTTAACCAGGCGCTTCTTCACTTAGGTTCAGTGTGTGGCGTGCGTTAATTTTAATTTTTAAACCCTTTCCATTTTGAGAAAGAAAAAAGTGTGCTGCGTAACTGAAAATAAACCTGCAGAGAACAGTATATAATGCTGAAATAACAGAAAATTAACAGCTACTTGTGCATCTATCTAACCCAAGAAGGCGGGTCTCTCAAAACTAATCTAAAAAGAAAGGGAAAAATCTATGGGAAACACATGGGAAAGAGGCTGATAGATCTAAGGTCAAAAGGGATAGGGATCTAAAGGATAAAGCTGCTGAAAAGAGGTGCAGATCATAGCCAAGAGACAGAGGCAAGGTGGCTGGAAAAAAGGGAGGAAATCAGCAAAAAGAGGCAAGGACAGGGAGGAGGTCCTAAAGAGAGGTCCAAACAAAACGACAAGAGGGGATTTGAAAGGAAGAAAGGATGATTTAAAGGGATCTGAAAAGGAGGTATCAGATCTGGACAAGGGGGAGCTGAAACTCAGAAAAACAGAGGCTGAAACAGCTAAAAACTCTTCCACAAAAAGTGGAGGGTACTGAAGCCCTAGGGGGCTAGGTTCCCACTTAGATGAGCTAAAAAATATCAAAACCAGGTCAAAGCGGGCTGAAACAGAGGCTGGAAAACCCTGACAGAAGCTTCAGCATAACCCAGAAAAATTGCAGAAAAATCACTGAAAATTTGGCAGGTCGCAGGTTCTGACCTGTTTTCAGTGTAGGTCGCAGAAAAGGGGCAGAAAAGTGCGACCTGGAGGTCCAGGTCGCAGGTTATGGGCCAAAAAGTGTGACCCCCCGTTCCAGTTGTCTCAGCGGCAGATTTTCAGAAAAGTTGCCGTCTCAGTTGCGGCTCGTGTCGCTTACCTGCGCAATAGGGCCAGAAACACACGGAAGTTAGAAATTTTAATGTTTTAGGGTTTTATGTGAGAAAAACAACATAAAATAGGAAAAATAAACATCTGAAAAGAAACCCTAGGGTCTGAAGTAGCTGGATATGCAGGAATATGAAAAACGACAGCGGTCGTAAATTAAAACCCGTGTGGAGTCGCCATTTGTTAGTATGAATCCTTTGTCGAAGTGTACGAAAAAGGACCACTTTAGCTATGCATAACTAATAGCCCTAACAACAAAAGTGGCTGCCAATATCTTCAGATCTGTGGTTAGTTGAACATAAAAGAGCTACAAAAACCAGATCTATGCATGGAAAGACATTAAGCAGAAAAAACAAGGGTTTGCTTCATATACCAATAGACAAGACAAGAACAATTTTTGAAAGAATTTTTATATTAATTGGGCACCTGGGAGGAAAACAAGAAGGCGTATCCAATTCTCCTCAGTGGGATGGGTTCTTGGAAGTCCTCAGCACTTCAGATCTAAGATTTCTCTCTCTTGTTGGTGTAGAAAACCCACACATAGAATGGAACTCAAAGGGAGCTCACACAGCAAATGGTAGAAAAATGGGACCAAGTGTATAGATCCAGAGTGATCTAATAGGCTACAAAAGGTGAAGAATGGTAGGAAAACCCCTCCTATTTATAACAAAATATTGGATCATTCTAGATCTTGGTGCATGGGTTAACCAGATCTAGATCCACTTTTTATGAAATATTTTATTATATTTGTTTAAGGGAAAAGGTATTTGACTTGGGTCAAATCCCTTGATTTGTCAAAAATAAATAAATAAATGATTTATTTATCTTTTTAAGGAAGCGGTTAGAAGATAATCAAATAAATAATGATTTATTTAATTATTTAAGGAAGTGGTTGAAAGATAATTAAATAAATAATGGTTTATTTAATTACTTGTGGGTGATTTGGTCATATTTAACAAGGAATGTTATCTAAATAGGATTTAAATAATTATTCCTAGAAAATAATAAGATAAATAAAGGTTTATCCAGTTAATTTCTTTGTTTTTGGGTTAAACATGACTGGGAATAATAATTAAATTATGGTTTAATTAATTATTCCATGAGGAAAATCAAACAAAATAGGTTTGTTTAATATTTCATTTTGGGGTTTCCTGTTTAGACCATAAACAACCTAATAAATGTGGTTTATTAAGTTATTTTACATAGTGAAAGAAATTTTACTTAGGGTAAAATTGGTCTTACATGGTGTACTTGGGTCCATATAATGATAATAGGTTAGATGACCAAAAAATGGTGTAACATACATCATGAGAAAACTTCATGGTTTTTAAAAAGGTGAAGGCACGTATTTATATTATTTACAAGGGCCTTTTCACTTAGGATCCATGCACTTGCATTATTTGTTTTTTTTGGCATTATGGCCCGGTTGTTCTAGTTGGAATTGATGACAACCTAGTAGCATTTTTGTTGGAGGTTGTATTGATGTTGTTTGGCATTGATTTCAACCTAGTACTATGTGATTAATTATGCACATGGTTGATTGGCACAAGGTTTACTGGTTGATTGGTTAGGTCTCTAGTGCGTGTGTGTGTGGATGAGCTACTACATGGTTGATTGGCACAGGACTGGACCTATGCTAGTGAGATGGTTTTTAGCTTGTACGATTATTTGTAGGGCCTACCATTGATGTTTATAGATGTTTGAGTAGTTGTGGTAAATTTTGATGGCTTGAGTATTGGAGCAGTTGATGGATGGTATTTAAATCAACCTAGTTTGACTTATGGTGATTATGGATATGCTACAATATATTATTGGAGCCTTGTAGAGGTTGCAATGGCTTCCTGAGTACTTACTGATGATGATCAAATAGTGGAGAAATTTTGATAAGGTTTTGAGTAGAGGAAATATGATTTTGAGCATCCTCTGCCATAATCACTTGCATGATAGTGTTTTTCATGAGGATTTCTCTACATACCCCATGCTTATTTTTTTTTCTGACGTATCTTTTTCGGGACATGTAAAGGTCAAAAAATTTAATTTGATTCTAAATGATGTTTAAAAGAGAATATTCCTTAGTCAATGAATTTAGTGGCTATATTGAGTCAAGACGAATTGAACCAAACCACTTTCAACATATGTCCAAAGCTCCACTACGGGATTGGAATTAATCAATTTAATCATATTCATGAACTACAGATATGTGGAGAAATGTTTGCTCATTTTGTTGGTTCTCTTATGTGAAAAAATTATCATAGTGTTTTGGAGAGCCATTGGTAAGGAGTGTGAATTTGTTGTAGCAAAGTGTGCATGGAGGTTTAGTTGTAGAAGATACAATATTATGCATGGTTGAACACTGAATTTTTATAATTGATTTGTGATTACAGTGGCATAATTTTCATTTGGTTTTATACATGTTTCCAAAATGATTGTGATAGATTGGTTGCAGTAGTGTTTCATTTTTTATATGGATGTTATTGCATCATTGAGTTTCTACATCTATTCTATTTGTAGAAAATATATTGAGGCCATTTGAGTTGATGAATGTGAGAGAGGGGTGTGATTTTAGTTTGATTCAGTGATTGATGTTTTGCATTGAGAGTTTTGATTTATATTATGAAGATATTGTTGTTGTGATGTTCATTTTGAGAAGCTCAAGGGTTCCAGTTTGAAAATGCATGAAAGGTTAACCGCATAGAGAAGTGTGGTGGGTGCTCCGGAAAGACAAGGATTGAGAACAAATTTCTTCATAAGTACAATGGGTGTTGGGAAAGGCTTGTTGATTAGATAGTTTTATATAGAGTTGTGAGATCGAGATCATATCTCCTTTTAGATATTTTCCATATTGTACTTTCTATGTAATGATTTTCTTGACAGACTATAAAATATATTGAGTAGCGTAATAGCAACAAGGGTGTTTGTTTCCCTGAAGGGGGGTTTTTCACTAGAGATATTGTGTTCCTAAGTTATGTGATGATTTTGTTTCATTGAACATGTTTATTTCTTATGATTATGGTTCTCATGTGTTTATTATAGTTGAATTTTCATGCTCATATCTAATGCATATTTGTTAAGAGATGAATTGATTAATATATTTGAAAAAAAAAATTAATTATTGTGAAATTGTTATCACTATTGATTTTACGCCCCTGGCCCACCCGCCCCCCCCCCCCTCCTCAATAGTGATCATGGTTCCAACAATTGGTATCAGAGCATTGTTCCTTCTAGTGCAGAGGAAGGTAAAATTTGAATCATTTCTTTTAACTCTTGATGTGGATATTTTTCTCTCAATTGAATATGTTTAATATTCCAAAAATGTAGCCTTAAGCTAAATGGAATATTATAGTTTGTTTTATCACTAGGTAGGTGAATAAATGGGTAGGAAGGCCCATAAGTCTCCTAAGTAGCAATAAAAACACTTCAAGTGTGAAATGATACCTTTTTAACGGCTAAATAAAGCACCTCCAAGTGTGAACAGGGGTTGGACCACGTTGATTCAATCAAATTTGACCAAGTCAACATCACTGTCATGGACGAGTGGAGATTAATTGAGGAATAATGCAGTTTTGGAGGGAGATGGATCTCATGAAGGAAATTACCTAATTGAGTGGGGCCAAGGGAAATGAAACTCATATTCTATTTAAGGAATAGGATGGAAACCATATGGGGTCATGTTTGAGATTATTATTTTGATATTGGTCTGCTTAAATTTTGCTTCCTCTTGCTTTTTAGAAGGGTTGCAGCGTTGTTTAGTGTTGGGTGTTCTCGAGTGGGAATCCCACCTCTTTCCTTAAGAGGCCTCTTGGAAGAGTATTGTATTCATTTCCACATTCGAGTTTTTAGGCCAAGCTACAACATCCTTCATCAACGTAGGTTCTGCAGGTTATTTTGCTGTGTTGCAGGGTGTTGCAGTGGAGGGGTTAGAAACCCACTTTCTGAGATATTTTCTCATAGGAGGAAGGTTTCCTTCTCTTGGGATATCATTTTGGAGAGATTTTGGGCATATTTCATATCTTTGGCATCAAGCCAACTATTTCCTATCATTTCCAATGTTGTTCCAGCTGGGAATTGTGTTATTTTGGAAGGCAACTTCAGTGACAGATCTTGTGGCTCCTTTGGAGTGTTTTCTTGTGATTGGAGGGTTCAACCTTCCATGGGAGGAGACCTTTGAGAGGATATACATAAGATCTGCTATATTTCAGCCTTATACACTCTTGTGCTTTATTTTTTACTGAATCTTCAGCCATTGGGCTTTACATCCCATCTTGTATAGGGTGTATTTTCTAAAAACCCTTTCCGGGTTCTTGTAGGAGTTTTGTATTGAGCCTAGATCTGTATTGGGCATGTCTTTCGAGGCATATAAAAACCATAAATATTTTGTATATTGTTTTTATGTAGCAGTCTCTGGCACTTTTGTATTGTGACAACAACTCATTTGTGGAGTGATTATTTATGGGAGGCTAGTTCCTTCATTGTACATGACTTATGCCTCATTATTTATGTTGATTTTCTGATCTAATACATGATTTATGTCTCCATATTGGTCTCAAATGTTCATGAGTTGATTTGCACTGCTATTTCTAATTTTTTTTTCATCTATTTCTACATCCACATTTTGGGATATTACAATATGGTACACATAATGAGTTTAATGAGGAAGCCAAGAAGATCATTTTGAAGGGATTTCCAAATCATTTTGTATCAACATTGAGATAGTGCAAGACTGGAAAAGAAATTAAGGATAAGCTACATATTTTGTGTGGAAGAGAAATGATTCAAGTTTTTGAAATTATAGAAAAACCCCATTGCATTCTTGAAGAGAAAGAAAATGATAAAAATGACTCCACATTCGTAGTAGTAGCATATCCAATTTTCTGTCAAGAATATAGTGAGAGTAGCCATGAGAGTAATGACATGCAAATCATTGATTTAAAAATCTAGCATGAGGAAGTCATCAAGGAAAATAATAATTTCTCAAATCAACTACAAAACTAGGAACCCTATTGTGCAATCCTAGAAAAGGAAACAACCTATTTTACATGTGAGCTTGAAAAGGAAATAATCATCTATCCTAGTATTGAAAGTTGATAAAAGCACCAAAAGTTTTGATGAAATATTCATCAGTCAAATATCCACTTTTTAAAACTGGATTGGGCTTTGAAGAAGAATCATGCATTGTGAAAGAAAAAGAAAAAGTGGAGGATATCCAAATAGAAAACAATCATAATTCCACCATCTCTAAAATGAATCAAGGTTCTATGAAGCAACATCATCAAAGGAAGCAAAAGAAGAAAATAAATTATCAGCATAAGCAAAGAAAACAAGATCACAATCACAAGATGCAATAGTTCAACAAGGTCAGAAAGTGGCCAAGCATTTATGGTCCAACAAATAAAAACACAAGGCATCCAATTTTATTTTATGGGTATTTTTTTCTTGCAATCATTATGGTCACCGTGCTAGAGAATGTAATGTTTTTGCAAGAAAACAAATTTTGTTGGATAACCGTTGTTTGAAGTGTGGAAAATGTGACCACAAATCATTAGCTTGCAGATATAACTAGATCAATAAAAAAAAATAGCAAGCCCACCATTGAATACTAAGAAGGTATGGAGGAAAAATATGAACTGCAAAGAACTAGCTCTTCAAGGACATCAAGGAATAATGCTTTTTTTTGCAAAGGGATATTCTACTGAAGGGGAGTAGATCTTTGTCTTGTTCATAATATGAGATGTCATCAAGAGAAGCCAAACTTGATAAGTGCATGTGATTAAAAGGAGGAAAATTACACCTCATGCATCTATTCATTTCAGGTCCACATTATTTTTTGTGGCATAGAAGGAGAACACATGATTCCAAAAGGAGTTATACAACACTGCTGCATTACATATCATTTTATCCTTTTGTCTCATGATTGTTGATAGTTGCATCCATGATGTGAGAATATTAATTTTGTATTTTATGCACACTAACATAATTTCATGCAGCAAGCAATAGTTGTTGATGGAAATATTACATAGTCTTAGGGGGGTTTGATATGGCTTTATGATTTTCTTGTATAACATTTATGCCATGCAGAATACTATGTCTTCCATGGGAAGTTTGGTGATAGTTCGAGAGAATGATGTTACTCTCATTGAAACCCTCACTCTTGTACTTCATTAGGGAGTTATTTTTAACATGAGGAAGGGTCACTGATACATGTATATGTATTAGGAAGTTATTGGTCGATTTTACTGAGTTGTTTGAATAAAATTGCTACATCATTCAGTACATTACTAAGTTCTTTTTTATAGTTGTATCATGGTCAAGAGTTAATTGCATGTGTATTCACATGAGTCATGTATCTAACATTGCATTAGCATGAATCCATGCATCCTATTTTCATGTCATATTGGCATGATGATCTCACCTTGAATACTATGACATATATTTTTTAATGATGATGAGGATTTTGCTTGGTGGTGCACATATGATATCTAGAGAATGTGGATTGTTGGGTATGTTTTATATTCTTTCCACGAATAGTCACGCGGGGGGGGGGGGGTAATGGGGGGCTGATAGTCACCTGTATACGTTGCATTGGGCACAACAAGAGGGTCACCGGGGGGGCGGCAGCCCCCCGGGAAAAAAAATATTGTCCTTATTTTCGGTGGGCGGACCCGCCCATGGTTTTGTGCATGGGTTTGCACATTGTTTTGGGGCATGATGTTTTTCGACCCCTAGTATTTTGTAGATCCGGTCAAGGGAACTGCTAGTCATCCATAATTTTTACTATCTGAATATGACTAAGTAGTGGTCCTAGATTTCTAGAAACAAAATTCATAAACATTGTGAGTTCTAGAAATCTCACTGCCTTCATTATCCTGAGATAAAACTTTCACTATTTTCCTCTTCCTATCTAGCCAAACTATCCCACTACTCCTGGAAGACCCATCATGGGCTCAAGTCATTTATTTTAACCCTAAACTGTCACCCATTTTTCACCATGTCTTGCCTTTTGGCCCAAATTCTCTGTCTTTGCTTACCTACAGGATTTCCCTACTACTATTCAAACCTACCAATCAAATAGCCTTGCTATATTTTCCATGATATTCCCAGACACTGATTGTCTCTACAGGCCCTTTGGATAGTCAAGTATGCTAGATCCTAGGTCTTCAAAAAACACTCAGCTTATCATAGGTCCTATCTTGTACTTAGTGATCCATAAGTCTAAATTTCTGTCCAAAATATAAATCCAAAGGTCCCCATTAGGTCACCTAAGGTTTCACCGAGTCATAGGATGGATTTGGTGCCCAAAAAAGTTATGCCTTCCTGCATGAAGAGGCTGCATTCAAAGGGGAATAAAATCAAGCATTTTGATCGAAAGTCATTCAAGAAAAGCCTCCTTGGCTTAGAGCACAAACACTGCAAGGGATAGCTGCCCTTGTTCACATTTTTCAAATAATAGCCAAGGTGGCCACCATCAATAAGAAGAGGCAAGGTAATAGGATGTGATCATCACCAGGAGGTAGACACAAACAAGGAAAAAACAACAAACCTATAGGTAAAAGTGTATCAAGGTTTGTTTTGGTTGATTAACAAAACAGTGGTGACAAGCAAAATCATCTCAGAGATTTCAAGGACAGAAGCCTCCTCCTTAGGGTTATTGCCAAAATAGAATTTCTTCACCTGCACTAAGAGAAGAAAGACAAAGAGTATCAGTTTAAAGGGGATCATTTTACCAAAGGGTAGAAAAACAGAGTTTTTGAAATATAAAGTTGGGCATAATTTATTATTAAAGCAACCTAAAAAATCAAGTATAACCTTGATGTGCATCTCAGAAATAGACCCCCAACAAAGGCTTACATGTCAAAAAGATGGTTCTGCAAAAGGTGACAGAGGCATAAATAAACTTTTTTTCCAAAAAGTTTCAAAGTGTGTTAAAAGCAAATATTAGTCAAAAGCACACTAAAAGATAGGAGACATTAACTTTACAAAAGTGGTTTTGATATTTTTAAATTTCTTTTCAAATCAAATATAAAGGTCACTTGAACCTTCTCCATGCATCATTTGCCATTTTTCAAAGAGAAGAAAGTTGTTGAGGAGAATTTTTTTCGGTTTTCAGGCCAAATTGTGAAACATTTCGTGCGCTACACACCTGGCCTTTGGCGCTACACACAGGAGGGAGGTGTGCCATGTAAAAAGACATAATGCTATGTGCTCAGAGCCTGGTGTTGCACACCTGTTCCGGGGCTACGCACTGGCCCAACAAAGACTAAAAGCACCCGAGACACCACCCAAACTGCCCGGCGCTGCGCACAGGTGCTACGCTCTGGCCAAATTTCTAAAATTTCCTCAAAGAGCTCCAAAAATCTGAAATTCGCCTTCAAAATTTCTGCAAGCAACGTTTAAAGGTTGGTGAAACATTTTCTCCTCCCAAGCTCTCATTTTTCTATAAAAAAAGAAAGCTATCCATAGTCAAAATTAGACCAAATCCTAGACTATGTAAATATTAATTACTTAGTTTTTGAGTTAGGGTTTGCAAGTGAATTTGGTTTTACAAAAGAAGATTGGGTGACTGTAGGTTAACCTCTAAACCCTAATTGAAAGCTCTAAAAAAATAATTTTCACCTTAGTTTTCGTTTTACAAAGAGTTGACCTAAATCCACTAAAAGCACTTAGTTTGCCCAAAAACCCTCAAGAAAAGTCCAAAGGCCCTACTACTATTTTTAGACCAGTCATCATGTTAGAGGGAGATAGTCATACCAGTGGTGACGAGAGTCATAATCCCACCAAGACAAAACATCATGGAGGAAAAGAAAAAATATTTGAGCCCCTAGACACCACTCCACTCACTTCATCTCCTATGATCCTTTCATGCTTCCAAGATGTAGGGTACTACAGATTTTGTGAGAAGGTCAAGCAAGTCAGCAACCATTCAGATTTAACTAGATTATTCATCTATAGTTTGAAAAACCATCAATTCAATTTGGCAGGAGTACAATTTGAGCTCTCATCTGAGATCATTTCCAAAGAAATAGGTATACCAGACATTATTGAGGTATGGTTCAAAAAAAATAAGCTGGAGTTAAGTTACTATGGGCCCTATTTGAAACCAAGCTATCAACAAAAGTGTAAGGTTTTTTTCCCTTTTTCTCATTTTCTAGAGAGGTATGCTACATTGATGAGGCAGATTATCAGTTATTTCACATGTGAGGGGAGATACTCTCGGATCTACTCATATCATATAAGGTTGCTGATGCATTTTACCAGGGTCAAGATGATGAACCTACCTTACTACCTTTTCTGAAGCATTGATAAAATGGCCTCAGTTTTCAAGAATAAAAGCTATGACCACCAAATGCCAAGGCTTTTTCATCACTCCCTGATCAAAATGATTGTCCTATACCATCTAGAGCAGCAAGGAATATCTTGGGAAACCTTCATCTCACATGATGTGTTTGCAGACCCCTGAGCCTTCATCCAGCAGAACTTTCCTTCCACTTCACAACCATCTACCTCCACACATCCATCATCTCCCTGTGTGCCTTCTCCACAAAGAATTTCACCTCTTACCTCCTCCCCTAAATTTCCAAGTGAAGGGGCTGAAAGTAGCCCTAGTGAAGAAAAAATAGGAGGCAACAGTCAGGAGGAAACTGAGACAGATAATGATGGACAAGGAGGGAGCAGTGAAGAAGAAGATGATGAAAATGAAGAAAACAGTGAAGAGGAGGGAAGTAGCCAAGAGGAAAAAAGAGATGAAAGAAGTGGGAAAAATGATGAAGAGGAACAACCAAGTGATGAAGAAGAGAAACCAGATGATGAGTATGGGCAAGATGATGAGGAGGACAACCATCAAAGTACACCAGATAGTCAAGGAAAGAGTCATGAAATTCATGACAACAGTCATGACTGTCTTGACAAAAATCAGTCCATACATGACAAAGAAAATCAGAGTGAGGCAAGTGCAGAAAATATCAAGAAAACTAAAGGCCAAAATGATGATCACACTACCTTTAAAACTCCCATTTTTACCCCTCTCACATTCACATATCACAGAGGGAGAAGAAATGTGTTTGCTGCCTCTAAAAGGCAAAGGGCCATCACTTCTCAAATAGCCAAAATATTGAACAAAGGAAAATAAAAAGTGGAAAAGGTTGAATAGAAGGTATAGGTAAGAAGGAAAAAAATGAGCAAAATGACTTCTCAAGACCCTCTTTTTGTTGATCTAGACAGTGATAATGAGGACCAAGGGATGAGTACAAAATTGCTCCTCTTAGAAAAGGATGCCCAGCTTCAAGAATGGGAAAAGGAATTTGAAAGGGCACAAAGGGTCATCTACTATTATAAACAGGAGCATAAAAATTTCAAAGAGGTGAAGAGGGGCCTTTCCTTGTAGAAGAAAATGGTCAAACACTATGCAAGGAAGAGCATGTTTGCCAATGCCAAACTCAAGCAAACCCTCATGGAGCTAGAAGAGTTAAAAAAGACCAAAGTGCATGAAAGCCTCAGAATCTTGGCTGATTCTTCTCATTGGATGTCTAAAACCCCTTGAGGGGTCTACACGCCAATTTTGAGGTAAATCTGGAAACTTTTGGTTTTTTCCAAATTTTGACCCCTAGGAGCGCAGCACCCTAGGTGTTACGCACAAAATTGGAGCATCCTCAGCTGCTAGAGTTTACATTTTTCGATTTTCCATGTCACCAATATTATACACATAAAATTTCAGGTCAATTGGAGCATTCTTTCCCCCTCAAAAGGTCAAAAAACACCTCAAAAATGACCTTTCTGCCTCCTTTTTAGGCCTGGCGCTGCGCACAGAGAAGTCATGGGAGATTTGGTTTTTGAGCCGGTAAATGGCATAAATTAAGCACAAATAAACTATTTTTTTAAATTAGACTCATCAATATTTCCAACAAGACATCACGGGGCCAAATCCAATGCCGAGAAATGGTCCAAAACTCAGCTGCAACAGACCCTATTTTTTGCTGAAATGGCGCTACGCACAGAGACAAATTTTTTCCAAAAAGTCAACAAACGGCACTGATTAATGAAAAATTGGTTTTTTAATGTTTATTTTGGACAAATTACTCCTGCTTTGATTTGGGAGTTATGTTTTTATGTTTTTCATTTATTATCTTATCTCTTATGTGTCTTGGGCCTTACATGGTCATTAAGCACATTTATGACATTTATGGCTAAATTAGGGTTTCTGGAAGCCTCTTAGGGTTTCCACTTCCTCATTTGATCCATAAATATAGCCTGAGGCTCTTATGTATTAGTTGGATTTTGATGACTTATGCTGAAGCAAATACATAGTCTCTTGGAGTTTTTCATAACAATTTGATGTCTTGGAGCTCATGCATGCCCTGGTTTGCTTGCTGATGGAGAGAGACTGTTTGTAGGATCCATAAGCTTGGTTGATGGTGAAGTGTTTCTTATGTTCATGTTTTCTATTTTTCCAATATGTTTTCTATCTTGCTTCTTTTGCAGTAGGACAAAAAATTTAGATTAAGAAATTTTTTCTAATGGCACCTTAAATCTATTTTTTCTTCACTACCTCAATGTTTTCTTCTGTTAAGATATGTTAGGGAATCCATCTCTTGCTCCCTAATAAGTTCTTAGCTTTTCCATTTCTCGAATGGCTTAGATCAGTTAGTGTCAAGCATGATTTATGGCTAGCCCTGCATATTGTTTCCACTGAAATACTCTGTTCTTGGAATGATCTCTTTAAAAGCATCTTTGCCTAGGTTTATCAAAGAAGTCTGTTTCAATCATGCTCTTTGCCTTTACTTAACTAAATTTGTTTCAAGGAACCTTCATAGTTGTAACTTTAGATGTTCACGGTTTTCTCTCCTTCTATGGTTATAACTACTTGTGCATCTTAAAGTTTTTTCTGCTCTTAATGATTAAATCTATGAAAGTTAAATAAGTTTCTTGCCTTTCTATGTTTCATCTAAGTGTTTGTCTTGGTTGATTATCTACTTTCAGTCTGAAATCAAATGGATTAGGTTTTGCTTATGCCTTTGATTCTCTTGCTAATGCTCATAAATCTTCTAACTCTCTCAGTTTACAAGTACATAAAGGATTTAGTTTTTTCCCTTTATTAGTTTATTGTTCTCAAGATTAATGTTCACCTCATGACCCTTCATAACCTTAAAAGATCCACCAACCTAGTTCAAATTTTCCTAAAAATGCTCTTGAAACCATTAATGAACTTATCATGACCTTTCTAGATTCCATTTCCCAATGACTTAACAATCTCCCTTGTTTTCTATTTAAATCTATCTGAGCATCATACCCAACCAAAAACAATCAAAATACCCTGCACTTAACATCTAGCCTAAAATCAACCGTAATCAGCAAACAAGTTAACATCTTTGCATCTACTAGATAGATCCCTCTTTGAATCTAGGAAGGCTAGATCCTTGGATTCCAAAGCTTGGTTTGATGTTACCCCTGTCTGTTTGTATCTCAATCAATATAGAAAATTACAGGGAGCTAACAGGAACTATGGTTATGTTCTAATCCAGGGTTAATGGATTGGGGTTTATGTATGAATCGTCATGTATATATATGTGTTGTAACACTAAAAGGAATATAATGAAAAATCAAGTTGGTCGTCCCGATTTGGGTTCCAAGGGAAAAATCTTTGTGTTTATCTATTTTATGTTTTATGCTCTTGCTATAGTTTATTTTTGGTTTAAAGATTCATTTGTATATAATTTTTGTTTAGGGTTAAAACCTACATTTGGTATCAGAGCTATTTGGGCTTCAACGGGACGCCTTTGCTGCCGAGGGTTTTTTTCTTAGTCCTATGGTAGACCCTATTCAGTACGAGATCTGCATGATCGATTCTTGTGGTGAAAGAAGATGGCAAGAAGTGGAAAGATAGAGATTGAGAAATTTAATGGTTAGAGTTTTGAGTTTTGGAAGCTCAAGATGGAGGATCTGCTGGTGGATAAATACCAGTGGATCATGGTAGATCTAGGTACTAAACCAACAACAATATCAGATGAAGACTAGAATAATTTGGATCGGAAGGTGAAAAGCACATTACAGTTGTGTGTCTCAGATTCAATATTTTTGAATGTATTTGGGGAAGCTACGGCAAAGAATTTGTGGGACAAACTTGGGACTTTGTACCAATCTAAGTCTCTGGTGAATAAATTGTTCCTACAGAAAAAGCTATATAACCTGAGGATGAAGGATGGAGAATCGGTGACAGAGCATCTGAACGCCTTCAATACTATGGTAAGTTAGCTGTCATTTGTTGATATTAAAATCTCAGATGAAGATAAGTGCATCAGTTTTTTGTGTTCTCTACCAGACTCCTGGGACAGTCTGGTTATTGCAATAGGTAGCAATACAACTACCTTGAATTTTGATGACATTGTCTCAGCCTTGTTGTCGGAGGAAATGAGATGGAGAAATATGAAGGGTAAGAATGGAGATGCCTTATTTGTATGAGGAAGGTCCTAGAACAGAAACAAGAATAATGTTTCGAGTGGGAGATCTAAATCTAGAGGGAGATCTAAATCTCCTAGAAAGTGTGTAAAGGTGTGCTGGAAATGCAAAAAGGAAGGGCACTGCCAAAAGGACTGCAGATCTAAAGCTCTTGAGAAAGGAAAGGGATTTGATGATGCTCCTTCTGTAGAGGCAAAAACCACCTCGGATGAAGGTGGGGATGTGTATTTGGCTTCTTCTTCAAATACACATGTAGATCATGAGTCATGGTTGATTTACTCGAGTACATCCTTTCACTTCACTCCCCATAGAGAGTGGTTCTGCGAGTATGAGAAATACGATGGCGGTGATGTCTTCTTAGGTGATGATAGGAAGGCCAGAATCATCGAAAGTGGAAAATTCAAGCTGAAGCTACAAGGCGTAAGGATTAGAACACTTCCTGGTGTTCTGCACATTCCTGCATTGGCCATAAACCTAATTTTTGTAAGAAATATGGATGATGCAGGTATAAAAACAGTGTTCAAGAAATATGCCTGTAAAATGGTTCAGGGAGCACTGGTATTAATGTGGCGAGTTTAGATTGGAACTATATACAAGCTTCACGGTAGCACTGTTATTGATGGGTGCAACAGTTCTATGGTTCCCGAAAGTGGAGCCAAAAGCCTAGCGGTCTCTAGAGAAAAGACCATGCTATGGCATCAAATGCTTGGACATATCAGAGAGAAGGGCCTTCAGATACTGAATGGAAATGGTATGGTAGAAGGTATGTCTAATAGCTCTATGGATTTTGATTTC
This sequence comes from Pinus albicaulis, assembly GCA_034641835.2. NCBI lineage: Eukaryota > Viridiplantae > Streptophyta > Pinopsida > Pinales > Pinaceae > Pinus > Pinus albicaulis. Next base: position 915,872,334 of record CM076569.1, read on the forward strand.
TCTTAAAATTGTGTATATGGGAAGCATAATTGGGTGAGTTTTCCTTCTGGTGCTAAGAGGGCCATAAAGATATTAGAGATTGTGCACAATGATGTGTTTGGATCTGTGTCGGTTCCATCACTGGGTAATTCTATGTACTATTTTCATTCATAGATGACTTCTCAAGGAATACATGGATATATTTCTTGAGGAAGAAATCTGAAGTCTTTGACAGATTTAAAGAATTTAAGCATGGAAAATTTCAAGGGCTAATATTTGTAGGTGGGCTAATTTTCTATGCTTTTTCTAAAAAAAAGATTAGCTAATTTCCATTTTTTTCTAAAAAAGATTCACCCAAATTTTAAAGTGTGAAATTATTTTACCCTAAAAATCGCCAAAAATATAAATAGAGCCTATATAAAATTCTTATAAATTTGAATATTTTTACAAAAATATCTTCAAACATTTACAGATTTCATATTATGGACTAGTAGGATTCACCAAGGTTTCTAAACTTTAAGATAAATTTCCATCCTTAAAATTTTCCTTGAATTTAACGCTCTGGGGACAAATAATGGTGGGGAGTTCTGGAAGAAGGAATTTGAAGAGTTCTGTAACAAGTGTGGTATAGCACGGTAGAAGACTACTGCATACACACCTCAGAAAAATGGAGTTGTAGAAAGAATGAACAGAATGCTGATGGAAAAGGAAAGAAGCATGCTCAGTGGTACTAGGTTAGGACAATAATTTTGGGCAGAGGCATTAGAGACTACATGTTACTTGGTTAACAGATCACCTTCATCAGCGTTGGAGGATAATACTCCACATAAGGTATGGACTGGTAAGAAACCCTCTCTTTCACATCTGAGGGTATTTGGATGTGATGCATATGTACATGTTCCAAAGGAGAAAAGGAGCAAGTTGGATAATAAATCTGAAAGGTGCATTTTTATTGGGTATAAGGATGGTTTAAAGGGTTACAAGATTTGGAACCTGGAAACAAGGAAGGTTGTGTATAGCCGAGATGTGGTCTTTAGAGAGGTAAAATATGTTGTTAAACATGAAGTCCTACCAAAGGAACATGAAAATATAGAGTTTGAGCTAAAGGAGGATGAATATGACTCTACAACAAAAGAAGACTCATAAGAGGAAGAGCCACAAACTCCAGTTGTGAGAAGATTAGTTAGAGAAATAAGACAACCAGAAACATATAGTCCATCTGCTTTCTGTTCAAATTTTTCTTTAATTATAACTGATGGTGATCCAAGAACCGTTAGGGAGGCCATAGATTCAGAGGATGGAAAACTCTGGAAGGAGGCCATGGTTGATGAAATGACATCCTTGCATAAAAATGAGGCATGGGATTGGTGGAGTTTCTAGCTAGAAGGAAGCCCATAGGGAGAAAATGGGTGTTAAGAAGAATATGAATGTAGAAGGCAAGGTGGGGAAATACAAAGCTAGGTTGGTAGCAAAAAATTATTCCCAGGTGTCGGGAATTGATTTTGATGATATTTTTTCTCCTATTGCCAAAGTTATTTCTATTAGATTACTTTTATCTATTTCTACTGCATTTGATTTTGAGGTAGAACAGATGGATGTGAAGACAACATTTCTTCACGGGGATCTGGAAGAGGAGATCTACATGAAACAACCTGAAGGTTTTATGGTGAAAGGGAGGAAAGAATTGGTATGCAGGTTAAAGATGTCTCTGTATGGGTTAAAACATTCACCAAGGATGTGGTTTCAGAAATTTGATACCTATATACAAGGACTTGGCTTCACCAAAAGCAAGGAGGATCACTGTGTTTATTTTAAATTAATTAGTGACCGTGTTATTTATTTGGTCTTGTATGTGGATGATATGTTGTTGATTGGAAATGAAAAAGAAATTATCCAAGATTTGAAGACCCAACTGTTCTCCAAATTCAACATGAAGGATCTTGGTGCCGAAAACTATATTTTGGGCACAGAAATTAAGAGATATAAGGCAAAGAGGAAGCTCTGGTTAAACCAAAGGAAGTATGTTGAGACTATATTATTGCAGAGGTTCAATATGCAGGATAGTAAATTGGTGAATGTTCTGATTCTTGTAGGTACAAATTTTTTTGTTGAACGGTGTCCCAAGATACAAGAAGAAGAGGAGGATATATCCCATGTTCCATATGCAAGTGCAGTGGGTAGCCTGATGTATGCAATGGTCTGTACTACGCCAGACATTACACATGCAGTGGGAGTATTGAGCAAGTTTATGTCAAACCCAGGGAAGAAGCATTGGACAGTAGATAAGTGGGTTTTCAGATATTTGTGTGGCACTAGTGATTATGGCTTGTGCTACCAGGGAATACCAGGATTGGAAAGAGTGTTGGACATTCATGGTTTTGTTGATGTAGACTAGGTTGGAGATCTGGACCAAAGAAGATCTACAAGTGGGTATGTGTTTAGCCTATTTGGAGGTGCAGTCAGTTGGATGAGTAAAATACAGTTTGTAGTGGCTCTTTCAACTACATAGGCAAAATACATAGCAGCCACTCATGCAAGCAAAGAAGCAGTTTGGTTGCAGAGATTGTGTTCAAGTACGCGGTTGGTGTAGCAAGCTATAAGGATAGACTGTGATAGCCAAAGTGCAATTTTTCTTGGCTAAGAACCTTGCTTATCATTCTAATACACAGCACATTGATGTTCAATATCACTTTGTGAGAGATATGGTTGAGGCTAAAAGGGTGTTGCTAGTAAAGGTGGAAACCTTAAAGAATGTTTCAGATGCATTGACGAAGTCTGTGAGCACTCAGAAGCTCTCTTAGTGTAGAGAAACAATGGGTGTTGTAGAGCTGGGCTAATGACTAAGCTCTCCTACGGCGCCTTGTGGAAAGAAAACAACAAGTGGGAGAATGTTGGGTATGTGATATATTTTTTCCATGTCTAGTCATGTGCGGGGGGGTCACAGGGGGGCGATAGCCCCCCCTATACGTTGTGCCGGGCGCAACAAGGGGGTCACAGGGGGGTGACAGCCCCCCTGTTCGGGAAATTTTTTTGTTCAAGGTTAAAACCTACATGGATGAAGTTTGTATTATGGATTTCATACTTTGTTGATGGCCATCATATGCTTAGAGGTTGTGATACAAAAGCATGGTTGCATGGTTACTACTGTTGATTATTTTTTAGGATTACTTGCATATACCATTGTTGCATTATTGTTTTCAAATTACATTATGGAAGTTGAGTTATTGATGATATTATTATTCATGATGTATGTCTCTTGTTGGTGTCAGATAAAGCAAGGTTGTGTTTATGGCATATAGATGTTGTGTCCTATGATAGTTTCCTAATGATTATAGGCATGTTGTTGCTTGATATTTAGCTAAAGGCTTGTGTTGTTGGGGTTAATAACATTGGTGTTGCAGATTTCTAGTTCAGGGAATGTTTTAGAAAAAAATTGCAGAGTTTTGCACACTTTGTTTGGCATGCAATTACTCACTTTTGATCATCGATCAAAGCCTTGTATTGTCACTTCTTATATTGATTGTGTTGATTGAATAATCCATGAAATGGATTGTATGTATCATCACGAGTCAAAGTTTTCTTGAGAGAAAGCATCATGAGATTTATCTCAACCTTATATGAGTTGGTATATGTTATATTTTGCAGTCATGTGTGGGATTTCAAAATTATTTTTGCAGCCATTTAACATCATGTATCACTTTTGGGTCATTGGTAGAGTCATATGAGTGATGTTCATGTATATGTGGGGAGTCATATTTCAAGTTTGATGAAGCATTGTACAATCATAGTCTATCATTCTTATAGCCATGTAGTAGGATTATGAAGCCTTGTACTTTCATTGCAATATTTTTGAGTCATATTCCTTGGTTATTTTGGAGTAGCCTCCTGCTTGTCACATGGGGAAAATTATGTCTTGTTGGTCACACCATATTGGAAGATGGTCAACATATTCTTTATTGCTATTGTTTTTGGTTATGATATATTGTTGCATGGGAGGATGTTGTTGTTATAATATACATTATATTATCACTAATATAAGCCCGTGTTGAGAATGCAGCAAGATGATGGAGCTTAGTGAAATGAAGTCGCCTTCACTAAGTGGGTCCGCAGGCGAATTCTGGCGCAAAGTCTATTTTTAGAGTATGTCTATTTTTAGACATATGGAGCATGGTTCGGGGATTCCAGTTTGAGATTCTTGGCGAATTGGTCATGTTGGTAAAAATAGATGAGACTCTATTTTTTTAGGTCGAAGAGGTCGAAGGCTATTTTTAGACTGCCTCTCCTAAAAATAGGGAAGTCAAATATTATTTACCCTTAATAATATTTGGACTCTAAACATCAGTTTACTCTCTTGGAGCACTTCAGTTTGAGCTACGGATGTGGCACATGCAACTGCCAGAAGGAAATACGCTTTTCTTATGGGGTATTGAGCTCATGCATGGTTGACTTCAGTTAGAACTTCAGTGGCAGAAGTTTGGTGGATTTAATGAGACGGATAGTGGAGTTGTGTTCTGTTTATTTTAGTTGAACTAGTTGAGATTAGTTTAACTAGCTGATCAATTAGTTATGAGTGGAGTGAACTAAATATTATTTAATTCATTAATTAGTAACTCATTATTCAACTCAAGAACACATCAGTTCACTACAGTGCATGATCAGTTCAGTGGAGACCAGTGAAAGAGGTAGATGAAAGGGTGGAGTTAGCTATCAGTGGCGACATCAGTCGTGCATGAGATTTGCACCACACTTGGAGGATTTGCCCATGAAAATTGCGTTGTCAAGTCAAGGAGATTCGAACCTTGGATCTCTATATAGACAGGCCTGGATTGCGCAATAGAGGCAAGGCAATTGGCAGTGAGTTTTGAACCAGTAACCTGTTCAAAACTGAGCTAGATTGTGGGTAACTGTATGAGAAAGTACTGAGTACTTGTGAGGAGTATTGTACTGAGTTTGTTACTTTATTTCTCCATTATAATATACACAATAGCTTCGGGGTTTTTCAACTATAAGCTTTCCCCATACATACTGTGTTAATGTGTATGATGATTTGATGTGTTATCGCTTGATTTTATTTCCGCATGTTTGATGATCTGAGTGGAAGAGATTATGTGTTGCATATAAATTCGAATTGTATGTGATCAGGATAGTCTCGGTGGATAATTAATCATTATTCAGCAAATTTCTGCATGGTATCGGAGCTATTGAAGCAGAGATTGATCATCACAGTGATTACAAACTTATTTCGGTAGACAGAGTCTGCATGCGGGCCAGGTAGCCTCCGAATTCATCTTTCTTCGGAAAGTGAAAGGTCTGGTAAATGCCCCTTGCAGTCAATCTCTGTGCTAGAAATAATTTTTTCTCACAGATCTAGAGTGGCTGAGCTTTGAGGTGGAATTCGAAATTTTGCAGCAGTTTTGTTTTCTTGGTGCCAGTGTTGAAAATGTCTTTCAACGATTTGAGACTCGAATATGCTCTTGAAGGCAGTTCGAATTATGTTGCATGGAAGGATCGCATGGAAGCAGTATTAGAATATAATGGTCTGAAGGAGTTCGTAGATACGGATGTCCAAAAGCCCACTGATGCAGCTGAAGTCGATACATGGCAAAAGAAGATGGCGAAGTGTCGAAGGATCCTGTTGGAGGGCGTCAAGGATCATATTGTATCCAGCCTGCATGGAAAGGCTACTCCATATTTAATGTGGAAAGCTTTGACGAATCTATTCCAGAGTAAGAGTGACCAAAGGAAGCTGGCGCTCAAAGATAAGCTCAGGAACATCAAGATGGAGAAAGGCGACAGTATCGCCAAATACCTCACAAAGTTCACTCAGTGCAGAGATGAGCTGGGAAGTGTGGGGGTGACTGTCGATGAAGAGGACATGGTCGACCTGGCTCTCCTTGGTCTTCCGAAGGCTTGGCACTCATATCAAGATAGTGTCAATGGTCGGGAGAAGGTGCCGGGATGGGAGCGCCTTTGGGCGGATCTCATGCAGGAGGAGATAAGGAGGACTACTCGAGATGGATCTTCATCAAAGGGAGCTGATGAAGAAAACTGCGCTTTGGTTGCCAAAGCAAAGAAGAGGAAGGGTAAGAAAACCTCTCATTCTGGTGCAAATGGCAAGAAGCAGGATATGGTGAAAGTGAAGTGTTTTCACTGCCATGATCACGGACATTATGCTACCAATTGTCCAAAGAAGAAGAAGAACAAGCAAGCGGGAAGATCTGCCGATGGAGAAGCCTTAGCTTCATAGTTTGAGGTTGAATTTTCACTGATCACATGCTTGGTTTCAAGTGTGTTGGGATCGGTGTGGTTCTTGGATAGATGGGAGCGCCTTTGGGCGTATCTCATGCAGGAGGAGATAAGGAGGACTACTCGAGATGGATCTTCATCAAAGGGAGCCGATGAAGAAAATTGCGCTTTGGTGGCCAAAGCAAAGAAGGGGAAGGGTAAGAAAACCTCTCATTCTGGTGCAAAGGGCAAGAAGCAGGATATGGCGAAAGTGAAGTGTTTTCACTGCCATGATCATGAACATTATGCTACCAATTGTCCAAAGAAGAAGAAGAACAAGCAAGCGGGAAGATCTGCAGATGGAGAAGCTTTGGCTTCACAGTTCGAGCTTGACTTTTCATTGATCGCATGCTTGGTTTCAAGTGTGATGGGATCGGTGTGGTTCTTGGACAGCGGTGCATCATTTCATATGACGGGAGATCGGGAGTTGTTCTCAGATCTGGAGGACAAGGATTTGGGTATGCACATCGAGATGGGCGCTGACGGTAGATACAGTGCGACTGGTATCGGTACCGTATCCTTTCAGAGGGAGTCTGGTAAACCCTTTGTCTTAAAGGATGTCATGCATGTACCTGGATTGAAGAAGAACCTGATTTCAGTAGCGATGTTGGAGGATAAAGGGTATGATGTGGTCTTCAGCGAAGGAAAAGCCTTCCTGCGCAGTAAGACTACTGGAGAGACCCGGAAGATAGGGGTTCGGACCAAGAACCTTTATCAGTTGCAGGTAGATGGCTGCGCAGCTATGGCATGCAAGGTGGGAGAAGTGGTGAGCCGGGATGATGAGGGCGAACTGTGGCACATGAGATTGGGCCACCTTCACCATGGAGCTTTGAAGATCCTGCAGCAGATTTCTACTGGGCTTCCTAAGGGCACTCTTGCGCAGTCAGATCAGTGCAAGGGGTGTACCTTGGGGAAGTATGTGAAAGCCACCTTTCACGAGAAGGATAGTCACGCCACGATGATCCTTGAGAGAGTTCACACAGACGTGTGTGGTCCTTTCTCAGTTGCTTCGACAGCAAAGCACAAGTATTATGTGATCTTTGTTGATGATTTCTCTCGAAAGTGCTGCATCTTCTTCATGCAGAAGAAGAGCGATACATTCGCGAAGTTCTATGAGTTTAAAGCACTGGTCGAGAAGGAGTCGGGGAAGAAGGTGATTGCTCTAAGGAGTGATAACGGTGGTGAATTCATCTTGGCTGAATTCAAGGAGTTCTGCAGCGCAGAAGGGATTCGGAGAGAGCTCATCGCACCCCATAACCCACAACAGAACGGGGTGGCTGAGCGGAAGAACAGAACGATCGTGGGTGCTGCACGGGCGATGTTGCATGATCAGGGCCTACCCCTTCACTTGTGGGCCGAGGCATGCAATACAACAGTGTATGTGCAGAACCGTTGTCCTCACAAGGTTCTTGGCATGAGTACACCGGAGGAGGCTTATTCTGGCAAGAGGCCTGATATTTCCCATTTGCGGATTTTTGGTTCTCCTGTCTACATGCATGTGACGAAGGATGCGAGAAGGAAGCTGGATCCAACTGCTGAGGTTGGAATATTTGTGGGGTACACTGATACACCTCACAACTACCGGTTATATTTGTCAGAGAGTCACAAGACTGTTGTGCGACGGGATATAAAATTTCAGGAGGAGAAAGCCATGCAGTGTTCGCTTGAGAGGGAGCTACACTTGCATGCAGATGAGGAGCTGTTAGTTCCTAAGGACGAGCTTCCGGATGTGGATCAGCCACAAGAGGAGGTTCAGGAGGTGGAAGAAACCACCCAGGCAGCGCCAACCATCAGAGGGCGCATGCGCACTACAGAAGCTGAGCGACTGGCTCGGGATGCAGAGAAGGTTGTAGGACCACCTACAACACAGCGCAGACAGAGATAGTCACCAGATCGGTACACCGGATACATGGCTCTTGTGAGTCAATGTGTTGTGACGGAGCCATCCTCTTTTGAGGAAGCTGTGGAGGAACCCGCATGGGTTGATGCCATGATCGAGGAATATGATTCGATCGTCAGGAACAGTGCATGGGAGATTGTCCCAAGACCGGTTGGGAAATCAGTGGTGGGTTCACGATGGATCTACAAGGTGAAGTAGGTAGCTGACGGGAGTGTGGAGAAGTACAAGGCGAGATTTGTCACTCGTGCCTTTTCACAGATCGAGGGGATTGACTATGAGGATACTTTTGCACCTGTCGCAAGGTACTCTTCCATATGGACGATCCTTGCTCTCTCAGCGCAGATGAGGTGGCACATTCATCAGATGGATGTGAAGACTGCGTTCCTCAATGGAGTTATTGAGGAGGAGGTGTACATAGAGCAGCCTGAAGGTTTTGAGATCTTCAGCAGTGAATCGCATGTGTGTCGACTCAAGAGAGCACTGTACGGGCTGAAGCAAGCACCTCGTGCTTGGCACACTCGGATAGACAGCTACTTCACCGGGCTTGGATTCTCCAAGAGTGAGGCGGATCCAAACCTGTACCAGATTGTGGTGGAGGGGAAGCTGTTGATCATCGTACCGTATGTAGATGATCTGATTTTGACTGGCGATGAGCAGTTGATACTTTCATGCAAGGAGGATCTTGCACGAGAGTTTGAGATGAAGGACTTGGGCATCCTTCATTATTTCCCGGGATTGGAAATTTGGCAGCGCAGTGGAGGACTGTTTGTTTCTCAGGGCAAGTATGCCCGGGAGATTCTGGAGAGGTTCAACATGCAAGGCTGCAAGCCTGTTGACACTCCTCTTCCTGGTGGTTAGAGGAAGGAGGATGCTACTTCAGCGGAGGTAGTGGATGCCACTGTCTATCGACAGTTGGTGGGGTCGCTTATGTATCTGGTCAATACACGACCCGATATATGCTATGCAGTTAATCAGCTTTCGCAAGCTATGGTTAAGCCTACCAAGCTCTTTTGGAAGGCAGGCAAGCATGTATTGCGCTATATCAGAGGCACATCGGGATATGGTCTATGGTACAGACATGAGGATGGAGCGAAGCTTTCTGGCTTCACTGATGCAGATTGGGCAGGGAGTCCAACGGACCGGAAGAGCACTTCTGGAGGAGTTTTCAGCATTGGGTCGACAGCAGTTTCCTGGTACAGCAGGAAGCAGAGATCCGTGGCACTCAGTTCAGCAGAGGCCGAGTACATGGCAGCAAGCTTAGCTGCATGTGAGGCTATTTGGATGAGGAAGATCCTTGCAGGTTTGTTCAGGTTGCATTTGGAGCCTACAGTGATCTACTGTGATAACCAGAGCTGCATCAAGCTCTCGGCTAATCCAGTATTTCATGATAGGTCCAAACACATCGACATCAAGTACCATCATATCAGAGATTGTGTTCAGCGGAGAATCATGATGCTTTCATATGTTCCCATGGAGGATCAGGATGCCGACATCCTGACGAAGGCGCTCACCAGGAGCAAGTTCGAATTCCACAGAGGTAGGATAGGGGTTGCATATAATCCATATATTGCTGAGAGGGAGTGTTGAGAAACACATCGCATCAAATATATACATAAATGACAAGGCTAGGCTAAAAACATTGTCACACCTAGAAAAAACCATTCAAAGATATCAAGAAACCACATGAAATACCATCCATGCTAGATCTACCAAGTAAATCACATATTCAAATCAATACCTGCATAGAATCTCATCGTTGTTACTTGATCCTACTCTTCCTTTCTTTCTCTTCCTTTCTTGCTCCAATGCCAAAGTGCTCCAAGAAAATTATAAGTGTCCAAAAGTGAGAGAGAGAGAGAGAGAGAGAATAAAGGGAGAGCTCCAAAAAATTCACTGACAAAAAGGTACCAACTGATACTCAGAAGCCTTTTTATAGAAGAGGCATCTATTTTCTTCATTTTCCTCCTCACATGCAACTACTGACCTTTCATCTCACTTTTCTCCTAATTCCCATTATTTCATAAATAAATGTGCCAAAAAAAATGTTTTCCTCTTTAATTCCTTAGCCATAGCCTTTTCCAATTTCCTCAGTTATAATGAACCAAATGAACACCCCCTAGGATGTTTTTTCTAAACATTTCTCTTAGAATACGTGTCCCATCAACTTTGGTTCTTATTTTAAACTTTTATTACATGGAATTTTCACCAGCAATGTTACAAAAACTATATTAAAACAACCAGGGTTTACACTTCATTACACTTCCACAATAAAGTAAAATAAATAGTTAGGGTTTCCATCTCATTATGTTGAGAATGCAGTAAGATGATGGAGCTTAGTGAAATGAAGTCGCCTTCACTAAGTGGGCCCGCAAGCGAATTCTGGCGCAAAGTCTATTTTTAGACATATGGAGCATGGTTCGGGGATTCCAGTTTGAGATTCTTGGAGCATTGGTCATGTTGGTAAAAATAGATGAGACTCTATTTTTTAGGTCGAAGAGGTCGAAGTCTATTTTTAGACTGCCTCTCCTAAAAATAAGGAAGTCAAATATTATTTACCCTTAATAATATTTAGACTATAAACAACAGTTTACTCTCTTGGAGCACTTCAGTTCGAGCTACAGAAGTGGCTCATGCATCTGACAGAGGAATCACGTGGTTCCCAAGGGTTTGATGGCATCATGCATGGTTGGCTTCAGTTGGACTTCAGTGGCAGAAGTTTGGAGGAGTTAATGAGACAGATAGTGGAGTTGTGTTCTGTTTATTTTAGTTGAACTAGTTGAGATTAGTTTAACTAGCTAATCAATTAGTTATGAGTGGATTGAATTAAATATTATTTAATTCATTAATTAGTAACTCATTATTCAACTCAAGAACACATCAGTTCACTACAGTGTATGATCAGTTCAGTGGAGACCAGTGAAAGAGATAGATGAAAGGGTGGAGTTAGCTATCAGTTGTGACTATACTGTTGCTATTTGCAACACACAGATAGGTGGATTAAGCCCATGAGGATTGCGCAGTTCAGGCTGGTGGTTTATCTATATAAAGAGGCCATCCCATAGCATTGAAACACGCAATAGAGGCAAGGAAATTGGCGGTGAGTTTTGAACCAGTAAGCTGTTAAAAACTGAGCTATATTGTGTGTAACTTCATGAGAAAGTACTGAGTACTTGTGAGGAGTATTGTACTGATTTAGTTACATGATTTATCCAT